>CM068585.1:44843606-45251106 GCA_035048485.1 Pteria penguin
TGCCACATCATGTGGTGAGATGGGTTTTCAGGTTATATCAGTGTGATTCTGGGGACATTTTTTTTTACAGAAAGAGAACTGAATACATGGCATAACAATTATGGGAGGAATAGGAATCCGAAGCCCACCTTGTAAGACTTGAAGGCCAGTTGCAAAACCACTGGAGCAAACATTCCAGTGGTCTATATATGGTATCATATCTGTATGTATGAATCATTCAAGATAAATAGTCCAATTTTGTTCAACTTCATTCATAGTTAGTTTGGATTATCAAATCTTAAGTACATGTAAAATGAAATAAACAGAATATAATTAAAGAGCTATTTTGTGGAAATGTATATGAAGTTTTCTTTATAGTTTAATTCATTAGTCATTCAATAGAGAGATGTGATCCAAAGTCCACAATGGATCATTGCCGGCAAAAGATGCCCATTCGCCAAAGGGCTCGTCTCTGCAATCTTGAATTGTCATACACTTGTGGAGTACTGTGGCAAACCAGTATGAACACTTGAGGCGTGCAGGGATGTGGCAGATGACGTAATGAAAAGGAAAGGAATACATCCTCTAATTGGTAAGTGTTTTGCATGTCATTTTTATATACATTTTACATTCTGGACATCCTTTTTCTTTTTTATGCCACTGTAAGATTTTTTCACTTCTAGTTTCTTGGCATCTTGTATGGGCACATTTGGTTGATACAAGGTCCTTTTGGACCCCACCAATCACATGAGTAAATTTTTTATGCGCCACATCATGTGGTGAGATGGGTTTTTTCAGGTTATATCAGTGGTGATTCTGGGGACAATTTACAGAAAGAGGAACTGAATACATGGCATAACAAATTATGGGAGAATAGGAATCGAACCCACCTTGTAAGGACTTGAAGGCCAGGTGCTAAAACCACTGGAGCAAACATTCCCAGTGCTCAATATATGTACATAGCTGTTTGTATGATCATTCAAGATGGGATAGTCAATTTTTGTTCAAACTTCATTCAGTTAGTTTGGATATCAAAATCTTAAGTACATGTAAATGAAAACGAAACTCCAAAGTTCTATTTTTTGGGAATGTATATGGAATTTTTTTTTATAATATTAATTAGCCAGTCAATAGAGAGATGTGATCCAAAGTCAAACGATGGATCAATACCGGCAAAAGAGCAGCATGCCATACAATCCTCTCTTTCAGTAGAGAGATGTGATCCAAAGTCAACGATGGATCGATGCCGGCAAAAGAGCAGCTGCCATACATCCTCTCATTCAGTAGAGAGAAGTGATCCAAAGTCAACGATGGATCAATGCCGGCAAAATAGCCGCTGTCATACATCCTCTCATTGGTAAGATATCATCAAGTGAATGATGTAGTATCTTGATATTTGTAATTATGTTAGAAGACTAAAATAAGAAATTTAGGATTCAAAAGTTGTATTGACAATGCATTCCCTTTGTTTATTCTTTAAAGAGAAAAGTAAATGCACCTTTGTGATATTTCGTGTTCAGTGGATGGTAAAAGTTTGGATTTTGTTTTCTACACAGCCCAACATGAGAGAGGATGAGAAGAATGCCCAGTGGCCGAGGGGCTCGTCTTCTGCAATCTTTAATCGTCAATATTCCTAGTTGGCGTGCAGGGATGGGCAGATGACGTAATGAAAGAAAGAATACATCCTCTAAGCGGTAAGTGGTTGCATGTCATTTTTATATACATTACCATTCTGAAGTCTTTCTTTTTATGCCACTGTAAAAGATTATTTCACTTATACTTTGTTGGCATCTGTATGGCAAAATTGGCTTGATTACAAGGTCCTTTGACCCACCAATCAGATAGTGATTTTTATGTGTCAAATCATGTGGTTAGATGGGTCTTCAGGTTATCTTAGTGTCATTCTGGGGACGTTTACAGAAAGAGAACTTAATAAAATGGCATGAGAATCATGGACAATAGGAATCGAACCCACCTTGTAAGACTTGAAGGCCAGTGCAAAACCACTGGAGTAAACAGTCCAAGAGTGTTCATATGTACATAGCTGTTTGTATGAATCATTCAAGATAAATAGTCAATTTTGGGCAACTTCATTCAGTTAGTTTGGATATCAAATCTTAAGTACATGTAAATGAAAACAGAATATAAATAAAGAACTATTTTGTGGAAATGTATATGAAGTTTTCTTTTATAATTCATTAGTCATTCACTAGAGAGATGTGATCCAAAGTCAACAATGGATCATTGCCGGCAAAAGATGCCCATTTGCCAAGGGCTCGTCTCTGCAATCTTGAATTGTCATTTGTGAGTACTGTGGCACCCAGTATGAACACTTGGCGTGCAGGGATGTGCAGATGACGTAATGAAAAGAAAGAATACATCCTCTAATCGGTAAGTGTTGCATGTCATTTTTATATACATTTACATTCTGACCTCTTTTCTTTTATGCCACTGTAAGATTTTTTCACTTCTAGTTTCTTGGCATCTGTATGGCACATTGGTTGATACAAGGTCCTTTGACCCACCAATCATATAGTAAATTTTATGTGCCACATCATGTGGTGAGATGGGTTTTCAGGTTATATCAGTGTGATTCTGGGGACATTTACAGAAAGAGAACTGAATACATGGCATAACAATTATGGGAGAATAGGAATCGAACCCACCTTGTAAGACTTGAAGGCCAGTGCAAAACCACTGGAGCAAACATTCCCAGAGTCTATATATGTACATAGCTGTTTGTATGAATCATTCAAGATAAATAGTCAATTTTGTTCAACTTCATTCAGTTAGTTTGGATATCAAATCTTAAGTACATGTAAATGAAAACAGAATATAATTAAAGAGCTATTTTGTGGAAATGTATATGAAGTTTTCTTTTATAATTCATTAGTCATTCACTAGAGAGATGTGATCCAAAGTCAACAATGGATCATTGCCGGCAAAAGATGCCCATTTGCCAAGGGCTCGTCTCTGCAATCTTGAATTGTCATTTGTGAGTACTGTGGCACCCAGTATGAACACTTGGCGTGCAGGGATGTGCAGATGACGTAATGAAAAGAAAGAATACATCCTCTAATCGGTAAGTGTTGCATGTCATTTTTATATACATTTACATTCTGACATCTTTTCTTTTATGCCACTGTAAGATTTTTTCACTTATAGTTTGTTGGCATCTGTATGGCACATTGGTTGATACAAGGTCCTTTGATCCACCAATCACATAGTAAATTTTATGCGCCGTATCATGTGGTGAGATGGGTTTTCAGGTTATGTCAGTGTGATTCTGGGGACATTTACAGAAAGAGAACTGAATACATGGCATAACAATTATGGGAGAATAGGAATCGAACCCACCTTGTAAGACTTGAAGGCCAGTGCAAAACCACTGGAGCAAACATTCCCAGTGTCTATATATGTACATAGCTGTTTGTATGATCATTCAAGATGATAGTCAATTTTGTTCACCTTCATTCAGTTAGTTTGTATATCAAATCTTAAGTACATGTAAATGAAAACAGAATATACTTAAAGAGCTATTTTGTGCAAATGTATATGAAGTTTTCTTTTATAATTCATTAGTCATTCACTAGAGAGATGTGATCCAAAGTCAACAATGGATCATTGCCGGCAAAAGATGCCCATTTGCCAAGGGCTCGTCTCTGCAATCTTGAATTGTCATTTGTGAGTACTGTGGCACCCAGTATGAACACTTGGCGTGCAGGGATGTGCAGATGACGTAATGAAAAGAAAGAATACATCCTCTAATTGGTAAGTGTTGCATGTCATTTTTATATACATTTACATTCTGACATCTTTTCTTTTATGCCACTGTAAGATTTTTTCACTTCTAGTTTCTTGGCATCTGTATGGCACATTGGTTGATACAAGGTCCTTTGATCCACCAATCACATAGTAAATTTTATGCGCCACATCATGTGGTGAGATAGGTTTTCAGGTTATATCAGTGTGATTCTGGGGACATTTACAGAAAGAGAACTGAATACATGGCATAACAATTATGGGAGAATAGGAATCGAACCCACCTTGTAAGACTTGAAGGCCAGTGCAAAACCACTGGAGCAAACATTCCCAGTGTCTGTATATGTACATAGCTGTTTGTATGATCATTCAAGATGATAGTCAATTTTGTTCAACTTCATTCAGTTAGCTTGGATATCAAATCTTAAGTACATGTAAATGAAAACGGAACTCCAAAGTTCTATTTTTTGGGAATGTATATGGAATTTTTTCTTATAATTTATTAGCCATTCAATAGAGAGATGTGATCCAAAGTCAACGATGGATCAATACCGGCAAAAGAGCAGCTGCCATACATCCTCTCATTCAGTAGAGAGATGTGATCCAAAGTCAACGATGGATCGATGCCGGCAAATCAGCAGCTGCCATACATCCTCTCATTCAGTAGAGAGATGTGATCCAAAGTCAACGATGGATCGATGCCGGCAAAAGAGCAGCTGCCATACATCCTCTCATTGGTAAGATATATCAAGTGAATGATGTAGTATCTTGATATTTGTAATTGTGTAGAAGACTAAAATAAGAATTTAGGATCAAAAATTGTATTACAATGCATTTCCTTTGTTATTTTTAAAGAGAAAAGTAAATGCACTTTGTGATATTTTCGTGTTCAGTGGATGGTAAAAGTTTGGATTTTGTTTTCTACACAGCCCAACATGAGAGAGATGAGAAGATGCCCAGTGGCCAGGGGCTCGTCTCTGCAATCTTGAATCGTCATATGCTAGTGGCGTGCAGGGATGTGCAGATGACGTAATGAAAGAAAGAATACATCCTCTTATCGGTAAGTGTTGCATGTCATTTTTATATACATTACCATTCTGAAGTCTTTCTTTTATGCCACTCTAAGATTATTTCACTTATACTTTGTTGGCATCTGTATGGCACATTGCTTGATACAAGGTCCTTTGACCCACCAATCAGATAGTGATTTTTATGTGTCAAATCATGTGGTTAGATGTGTCTTCAGGTTATCTTAGTGTCATTCTGGGGACGTTTACAGAAAGAGAACTTAATAAATGGCATGAGAATCATGGACAATAGGAATCGAACCCACCTTGTAAGACTTGAAGGCCAGTGCAAAACCACTGGAGTAAACAGTCCAAGAGTGTTCATATGTACATGGCTGTTTGTATGATTCATTCAAGATAAATAGTCAATTTTGTTCAACTTCATTCAGTTAGTTTGGATATCAAATATTAAGTACATGTAAATGAAAACGGAATATAATTAAAGAACTATTTTGTGGAAATGTATATGAAGTTTTCTTTTATAATTCATTAGTCATTCACTAGAGAGATGTGATCCAAAGTCAACAATGGATCATTGCCGGCAAAAGATGCCCATTCGCCAAGGGCTCGTCTCTGCAATCTTGAATTGTCATTTGTGAGTATTGTGGCACCCAGTATGAACACTTGGCGTGCAGGGATGTGCAGATGACGTAATGAGAAGAAAGAATACATCCTCTAATCGGTAAGTGTTGCATGTCATTTTTATATACATTTACATTCTGACGTCTTTTCTTTTATGCCAATGTAAGATTTTTTCACTTATAGTTTGTTGGCATCTGTATGGCACATTGGTTGATACAAGGTCCTTTGATCCACCAATCACATAGTAAATTTTATGCGCCATATCATGTGGTGAGATGGGTTTTCAGGTTATATCAGTGTGATTCTGGGGACATTTACAGAAAGAGAACTGAATACATGGCATAACAATTATGGGAGAATAGGAATCGAACCCACCTTGTAAGACTTGAAGGCCAGTGCAAAACCACTGGAGCAAACATTCCCAGTGTCTATATATGTACATAGCTGTTTGTATGATCATTCAAGATGATAGTCAATTTTGTTCAACTTCATTCAGTTAGTTTGGATATCAAATTTCTTAAGTACATGTAAATGAAAACGAAACTCCAAAGTTCTATTTTTTGGGAATGTATATGGAATTTTTTCTTATAATTTATTAGCCAGTCAATAGAGAGATGTGAGCCAAAGTCAACGATGGATCGATACCGGCAAAAGAGCAGCTGCCATACATCCTCTCATTCAGTAGAGAGATGTGATCCAAAGTCAACGATGGATCGATGCCGGCAAATCAGCAGCTGCCATACATCCTCTCATTCAGTAGAGAGATGTGATCCAAAGTCAACGATGGATCGATTCCGGCAAAAGAGCAGCTGCCATACATCCTCTCATTCAGTAGAGAGAAGTGATCCAAAGTCAACGATGGATCGATGCCGGCAAAATAGCAGCTGCCATACATCCTCTCATTGGTAAGATATATCAAGTGAATGATGTAGTATCTTGATATTTGTAATTATGTAGAAGACTAAAATAAGAATTTAGGATCAAAAATTGTATTACAATGCATTCCCTTTGTTTATTTTAAAGAGAAAAGTAAATGCACTTTGTGATATTTCGTGTTCAGTGGATGGTAAAAATTTGGATTTTCTTTTCTACACAGCCCAACATGAGAGAGATGAGAAGATGCCCAGTGGCCAGGGGCTCGTCTCTGCAACCTTGAAACGTCATATGCTAGTGGCGTGCAGGGATGTGCAGATGACGTAATGAAAGAAAGAATACATCCTCTTATCGGTAAGTGTTGCATGTCATTTTTATATACATTACCATTCTGATGTCTTTCTTTTCTGCCACTATAAGATTATTTCACTTATACTTTGCTGGCATCGACAAGGTCCTTTGACCCACCAATCAGATAGTGATTTTTTATGTGTCAAATCATGTGGTTAGATGGGTCTTCAGGTTATCTTAGTGTCATTCTGGGGACGTTTACAGAAAGAGAACTTAATAAATGGCATGAGAATCATGGACAATAGGAATCAAACCCACCTTGTAAGACTTGAAGGCCAGTGCAAAACCACTGGAGTAAACAGTCCAAGAGTGTTCATATGTACATAGCTGTTTGTATGATTCATTCAAGATAAATAGTCAATTTTGGGCAACTTCATTCAGTTAGTTTGGATATCAAATATTAAGTACATGTAAATGAAAACGGAATATAATTAAAGAACTATTTTGTGGAAATGTATATGAAGTTTTCTTTTATAATTCATTAGTCATTCACTAGAGATATGTGATCCAAAGTCAACAATGGATCATTGCCGGCAAAAGATGCCCATTCGCCAAGGGCTCGTCTCTGCAATCTTGAATTGTCATTTGTGAGTACTGTGGCACCCAGTATGAACACTTGGCGTGCAGGGATGTGCAGATGACGTAATGGAAAGAAAGAATACATCCTCTAATCGGTAAGTGTTGCATGTCATTTTTATATACATTTACATTCTGACATCTTTTCTTTTATGCCACTGTAAGATTTTTTCACTTATAGTTTCTTGGCATCTGTATGGCACATTGGTTGATACAAGGTCCTTTGATCCACCGATCACATAGTAAATTTTATGCGCCACATCATGTGGTGAGATGGGTTTTCAGGTTATATCAGTGTGATTCTGGGGACATTTACAGAAAGAGAACTGAATACATGGCATAACAATTATGGGAGAATAGGAATCGAACCCACCCTGTAAGACTTGAAGGCCAGTGCAAAACCACTGGAGCAAACATTCCCAGTGTCTATATATGTACATAGCTGTTTGTATGATCATTCAAGATGATAGTCAATTTTGTTCAACTTCATTCAGTTAGTTTGGATATCAAATCTTAAGTACATGTAAATGAAAACAGAATATAATTAAAGAGCTATTTTGTGGAAATGTATATGAAGTTTTCTTTTATAATTCATTAGTCATTCACTAGAGAGATGTGATCCAAAGTCAACAATGGATCATTGCCGGCAAAAGATGCCCATTGGCCAGGGGCTCGTCTCTGCAATCTTGAATTGTCATTTGTGAGTACTGTGGCACCCAGTATGAACACTTGGCGTGCAGGGATGTGCAGATGACGTAATGAAAAGAAAGAATACATCCTCTAATCGGTAAGTGTTGCATGTCATTTATATATACATTTACATTCTGACATCTTTTCTTTTATGCCACTGTAAGATTTCTTCACTTATACTTTGTTTGACATCTGTATGGCACATTGCTTGATACAAGGTCCTTTGACCCACCAATCAGATAGTGATTTTTATGTGTCAAATCATGTGGTTAGATGGGTCTTCAGGTTATCTTAGTGTCATTCTGGGGACGTTTACAGAAAGAGAACTTAATAAATGGCATGAGAAACATGGACAATAGGAATCGAACCCACCTTGTAAGACTTGAATGCCAGTGCAAACCACTGGAGTAAACAGTCCAAGAGTGTTCATATGTACATAGCTGTTTGTATGAATCATTCAAGATAAATAGTCAATTTCGTTCAACTTCATTCAGTTAGTTTGGATATTAAATCTTAAGTACATGTAAATGAAAACAGAATATAATTAAAGAGCTATTTTGTGCAAATGTATATGAAGTTTTCTTTTATAATTCATTAGTCATTCACTAGAGAGATGTGATCCAAAGTCAACAATGGATCATTGCCGGCAAAAGATGCCCATTTGCCAAGGGCTCGTCTCTGCAATCTTGAATTGTCATTTGTGAGTACTGTGGCACCCAGTATGAACACTTGGCGTGCAGGGATGTGCAGATGACGTAATGAAAAGAAAGAATACATCCTCTAATCGGTAAGTGTTGCATGTCATTTTTATATACATTTACATTCTGACGTCTTTTCTTTTATGCCACTGTAAGATTTTTTCACTTCTAGTTTCTTGGCATCTGTATGGCACATTGGTTGATACAAGATCCTTTGACCCACCAATCACATAGTAAATTTTATGCGCCACATCATGTGGTGAGATGGGTTTTCAGGTTATATCAGTGTGATTCTGGGGACATTTACAGAAAGAGAACTGAATACATGGCATAACAATTATGGGAGAATAGGAATCGAACCCACCTTGTAAGACTTGAAGGCCAGTGCAAAACCACTGGAGCAAAACATTCCCAGTGTCTATATATTGTACATAGCTGTTTGTATGATCATTCAAGATGATAGTCAATTTTGTTCAACTTCATTCAGTTAGTTTGGATATCAAATCTTAAGTACATGTAAATGAAAACGGAACTCCAAAGTTCTATGTTTTGGGAATGTATATGGAATTTTTTCTTATAATTTATTAGCCAGTCAATAGAGAGATGTGATCCAAAGTCAACGATGGATCAATACCGGCAAAAGAGCAGCTGCCATACATCCTCTCATTCAGTAGAGAGATGTGATCCAAAGTCAACGATGGATCAATGCCGGCAAATCAGCAGCTGCCATACATCCTCTCATTCAGTAGAGAGATGTGATCCAAAGTCAACGATGGATGGATGCCGGCAAAAGAGCAGCTGCCATATTTCCTCTCATTCAGTAGAGAGAAGTGATCCAAAGTCAACGATGGATCGATGCCGGCAAAATAGCAGCTGCCATACATCCTCTCATTGGTAAGTATCTTGATATTTGTAATTATGTAGAAGACTAAAATAAGAATTTAGGATCAAAAATTGTATTACAATGCATTCCCTTTGTTATTTTTAAAGAGAAAAGTAAATGCACTTTGTGATATTTCGTGTTCAGTGGATGGTAAAAGTTTGGATTTTCTTTTCTACACAGCCCAACATGAGAGAGATGAGAAGATGCCCAGTGGCCAGGGGCTCTTCTCTGCAATCTTGAATCGTCATATGCTAGTGGCGTGCAGGGATGTGCAGATGACGTAATGAAAGAAAGAATACATCCTCTTATCGGTAAGTGTTGCATGTCATTTTTATATACATTACCATTCTGAAGTCTTTCTTTTATGCCACTGTAAGATTATTTCACTTATACTTTGTTGGCATCTGTATGGCACATTGCTTGATACAAGGTCCTTTGACCCACCAATCAGATAGTGATTTTTATGTGTCAAATCATGTGGTTTAGATGGGTCTTAAGGTTATCTTAGTGTCATTCTGGGGACGTTTACAGAAAGAGAACTTAATAAATGGCATGAGAATCATGGACAATAGGAATTGAACCCACCTTGTAAGACTTGAAGGCCAGTGCCAAACCACTGGAGTAAACAGTCCAAGAGTGTTCATATGTACATAGCTGTTTGTATGAATCATTCAAGATAAATAGTCAATTTTCGGCAACTTCATTCAGTTAGTTTGGATATCAAATCTTAAGTACATGTAAATGAAAACAGAATATAATTAAAGAACTATTTTGTGGAAATGTATATGAAGTTTTCTTTTATAATTCATTAGTCATTCACTAGAGAGATGTGATCCAAAGTTCAAAAATGGATCATTGCCGGCAAAAGATGCCCATTCGCCAAGGGCTCGTCTCTGCAATCTTGAATTGTCATTTGTGAGTACTGTGGCACCCAGTATGAACACTTGGCGTGCAGGGATGTGCAGATGACGTAATGAAAAGAAAGAATACATCCTCTAATCGGTAAGTGTTTGCATGTCATTTATATATACATTTACATTCTGACATCTTTTCTTTTATGCCACTGTAAGATTTCTTCACTTATACTTTTCTTGGCATCTGTATGGCACATTGGTTGATACAAGATCCTTTGACCCACCAATCACATAGTAAATTTTATGCGCCACATCATGTGGGTGAGATGGGTTTTCAGGTTATATCAGTGTGATTCTGGGGGGACATTTACAGAAAGAGAACTGAATACATGGCATACCAATTATGGGAGAATAGGAATCGAACCCACCTTGTAAAACTTGAAGGCCAGTGCAAAACCACTGGAGTAAACACTCCAAGAGTGTTCATATGTACATAGCTGTTTGTGTGAATCATTCAAGATAAACAGTCAATTTTGGGCAACTTCATTCAGTTAGTTTGGATATCAAATCTTAAGTACATGTAAATGAAAACAGAATATAATTAAAGAACTATTTTGTGGAAATGTATATGAAGTTTTCTTTTATAATTCATTAGTCATTCACTAGAGAGATATGATCCAAAGTCAACAATGGATCTTTGCCGGCAAAAGATGCCCATTCGCCAAGGGCTCGTCTCTGCAATCTTGAATTGTCATTTGTGAGTACTGTGGCACCCGGTATGAACACTTGGCTTGCAGGGATGTGCAGATGACATAATAAAAAGAAAGAATACATCCTCTAATCGGTAAGTGTTGCATGTCATTTATATATACATTTACATTCTGACATTTGTTCTTTTATGCCACTGTAAGATTTCTTCACTTATAGTTTTCTTGGCATCTGTATGGCACATTGCTTGATACAAGGTCCTTTGACCCACCAATCAGATAGTGATTTTTATGTGTCAAATCATGTGGTTAGATGGGTCTTCAGGTTATCTTAGTGTCATTCTGGGGACGTTTACAGAAAGAGAACTTAATAAATGGCATGAGAATCATGGACAATAGGAATCGAACCACCTTGTAAGACTTGAAGGCCAGTGCAAAACCACTGAAGTAAACAGTCCAAGAGTGTTCATATGTACATAGCTGTTTGTATGATTCATTCAAGATAAATAGTCAATTTTGGGCAACTTCATTCAGTTAGTTTGGATATCAAATATTAAGTACATGTAAATGAAAACGGAATATAATTAAAGAACTATTTTGTGGAAATGTATATGAAGTTTTCTTTTATAATTCATTAGTCATTCACTAGAGAGATGTGATCCAAAGTCAACAATGGATCATTGCCGGCAAAAGATGCCCATTCGCCAAGGGCTCGTCTCTGCAATCTTGAATTGTCATTTGTGAGTACTGTGGCACCCAGTATGAACACTTGGCGTGCAGGGATGTGCAGATGACGTAATGAGAAGAAAGAATACATCCTCTAATCGGTAAGTGTTGCATGTCATTTTTATATACATTTACATTCTGACGTCTTTTCTTTTATGCCAATGTAAGATTTTTTCACTTATAGTTTGTTGGCATCTGTATGGCACATTGGTTGATACAAGGTCCTTTGATCCACCAATCACATAGTAAATTTTATGCGCCATATCATGTGGTGAGATGGGTTTTCAGGTTATATCAGTGTGATTCTGGGGACATTTACAGAAAGAGAAACTGAATACATGGCATAACAATTATGGGAGAATAGGAATCGAACCCACCTTGTAAGACTTGAAGGCCAGTGCAAAACCACTGGAGCAAACATTCCCAGTGTCTATATATGTACATAGCTGTTTGTATGATCATTCAAGATGATAGTCAATTTTGTTCAACTTCATTCAGTTAGTTTGGATATCAAATCTTAAGTACATGTAAATGAAAACGAAACTCCAAAGTTCTATTTTTTGGGAATGTATATGGAATTTTTTCTTATAATTTATTAGCCAGTCAATAGAGAGATGTGAGCCAAAGTCAACGATGGATCGATACCGGCAAAAGAGCAGCTGCCATACATCCTCTCATTCAGTAGAGAGATGTGATCCAAAGTCAACGATGGATCGATGCCGGCAAATCAGCAGCTGCATACATCCTCTCATTCAGTAGAGAGATGGTGATCCAAAGTCAAACGATGGATCGATTCCGGCAAAAGAGCAGCTGCCATACATCCTCTCATTCAGTAGAGAGAAGTGATCCAAAGTCAACGATGGATCGATTGCCGGCAAAATAGCAGCTGCCATACATCCTCTCATTGGTAAGTATATATCAAGTGAATGATGTAGTATCTTGATATTTGTAATTATGTAGAAGACTAAAATAAGAATTTTAGGATCAAAAATTGTATTACAATGCATTCCCTTTGTTATTTTTAAAGAGAAAAGTAAATGCACTTTGTGATATTTCGTGTTCAGTGGATGGTAAAAATTTGGATTTTCTTTTCTACACAGCCCAACATGAGAGAGATGAGAAGATGCCCAGTGGCCAGGGGCTCGTCTCTGCAACCTTGAAACGTCATATGCTAGTGGCGTGCAGGGATGTGCAGATGACGTAATGAAAGAAAGAATACATCCTCTTATCGGTAAGTGTTGCATGTCATTTTTATATACATTACCATTCTGATGTCTTTCTTTTCTGCCACTATAAGATTATTTCACTTATACTTTGCTGGCATCGACAAGGTCCTTTGACCCACCAATCAGATAGTGATTTTTATGTGTCAAATCATGTGGTTAGATGGGTCTTCAGGTTATCTTAGTGTCATTCTGGGGACGTTTACAGAAAGAGAACTTAATAAATGGCATGAGAATCATGGACAATAGGAATCAAACCCACCTTGTAAGACTTGAAGGCCAGTGCAAAACCACTGGAGTAAAACAGTCCAAGAGTGTTCATATGTACATAGCTGTTTGTATGATTCATTCAAGATAAAATAGTCAATTTTGGGCAACTTCATTCAGTTAGTTTGGATATCAAATATTAAGTACATGTAAATGAAAACGGAATATAATTAAAGAACTATTTTGTGGAAATGTATATGAAGTTTTCTTTTATAATTCATTAGTCATTCACTAGAGAGATGTGATCCAAAAGTCAACAATGGATCATTTGCCGGCAAAAGATGCCCATTCGCCAAGGGCTCGTCTCTGCAATCTTGAATTGTCATTTGTGAGTTACTGTGGCACCAGTATGAACACTTGGCGTGCAGGGATGTGCAGATGACGTAATGGAAAGAAAGAATACATCCTCTAATCGGTAAGTGTTGCATGTCATTTTTATATACATTTACATTCTGACATCTTTTCTTTTATGCCACTGTAAGATTTTTTTCACTTATAGTTTCTTGGCATCTGTATGGCACATTGGTTGATACAAGGTCCTTTGATCCACCGATCACATAGTAAAATTTTATGCGCCACATCATGTGGTTGAGATGGGTCTTCATATTATATCAGTGTGATTCTGGGGACTTTTACAGAAAGAGAACTGAATAATTGGCATGAGAATTATGGGAGAATAGGAATCGAACCCACTTGAAGGCCAGTGCGAAACCACTGGAGCAAACATTCCCAGTGTCTATATATGTACATAGCTGTTTGTATGATCATTCAAGATGATAGTCAATTTTGTTCAACTTCATTCAGTTAGTTTGGATATCAAATCTTAAGTACATGTAAATGAAAACAGAATATAATTAAAGAGCTATTTTGTGGAAATGTATATGAAGTTTTCTTTTATAATTCATTAGTCATTCACTAGAGAGATGTGATCCAAAGTCAACAATGGATCATTGCCGGCAAAAGATGCCCATTCGCCAGGGGCTCGTCTCTGCAATCTTGAATTGTCATTTGTGAGTACTGTGGCACCCAGTATGAACACTTGGCGTGCAGGGATGTGCAGATGACGTAATGAAAAGAAAGAATACATCCTCTAATCGGTAAGTGTTGCATGTCATTTATATATACATTTACATTCTGACATCTTTTCTTTTTATGCCACTGTAAGATTTCTTCACTTATTACTTTGTTGACATCTGGATGGCACATTGCTTGATACAAGGTCCTTTGACCCACCAATCAGATAGTGATTTTTATGTGTCAAATCATGTGGTTAGATGGGTCTTCAGGTTATCTTAGTGTTCATTCTGGGGACGTTTACAGAAAGAGAACTTAATAAAATGGCATGAGAATCATGGACAATAGGAATTGAACCCACCTTGTAAGACTTGAAGGCCAGTGCCAAACCACTGGAGTAAACAGTCCAAGAGTGTTCATACTATACATAGCTGTTTGTATGAATCATTCAAGATAAATAGTCAATTTTCGGCAACTTCATTCAGTTAGTTTGGATATCAAATCTTAAGTACATGTAAATGAAAACAGAATATAATTAAAGAACTATTTTTGTGGAAATGTATATGAAGTTTTCTTTTATAAATTCATTAGTCATTCACTAGAGAGATGTGATCCAAAGTCAACAATGGATCATTGCCGGCAAAAAGATGCCCATTCGCCAAGGGCTCGTACTCTGCAATCTTGAATTGTCATTTGTGAGTACTGTGGCACCCAGTATGAACACTTGGCGTGCAGGGATGTGCAGATGACGTAATGAAAAGAAAGAATACATCCTCTAATCGGTAAGTGTTGCATGTCATTTATATATACATTTACATTCTGACATCTTTTCTTTTATGCCACTGTAAGATTTCTTCACTTATACTTTCTTGGCATCTGTATGGCACATTGGTTGATACAAGATCCTTTGACCCACCAATCACATAGTAAATTTTATGCGCCACATCATGTGGTGAGATGGGTTTTCAGGTTATATCAGTGTGATTCTGGGGACATTTACAGAAAGAGAACTGAATACATGGCATACCAATTATGGGAGAATAGGAATCGAACCCACCTTGTAAAACTTGAAGGCCAGTGCAAAACCACTGGAGTAAACAGTCCAAGAGTGTTCATATGTACATAGCTGTTTGTGTGAATCATTCAAGATAAATAGTCAATTTTGGGCAACTTCATTCAGTTAGTTTGGATATCAAATCTTAAGTACATGTAAATGAAAACAGAATATAATTAAAGAACTATTTTGTGGAAATGTATATGAAGTTTTCTTTTATAATTCATTAGTCATTCACTAGAGAGATATGATCCAAAGTCAACAATGGATCTTTGCCGGCAAAAGATGCCCATTCGCCAAGGGCTCGTCTCTGCAATCTTGAATTGTCATTTGTGAGTACTGTGGCACCCAGTATGAACACTTGGCTTGCAGGGATGTGCAGATGACATAATAAAAAGAAAGAATACATCCTCTAATCGGTAAGTGTTGCATGTCATTTATATATACATTTACATTCTGACATTTTTTCTTTTATGCCACTGTAAGATTTCTTCACTTATAGTTTCTTGGCATCTGTATGGCACATTGCTTGATACAAGGTCCTTTGACCCACCAATCAGATAGTGATTTTTATGTGTCAAATCATGTGGTTAGATGGGTCTTCAGGTTATCTTAGTGTCATTCTGGGGACGTTTACAGAAAGAGAACTTAATAAATGGCATGAGAATCATGGACAATAGGAATCGAACCACCTTGTAAGACTTGAAGGCCAGTGCAAAACCACTGAAGTAAACAGTCCAAGAGTGTTCATATGTACATAGCTGTTTGTATGAATCATTCAAGATAAATAGTCAATTTTGTTCAACTTCATTCAGTTAGTTTGGATATCAAATGTTAAGTACATGTAAATGAAAACAGAATATAATTAAAGAGCTATTTTATGGAAATGTATATGAAGTTTTCTTTTATAATTCATTAGTCATTCACTAGAGAGATGTGATCCAAAGTCAACAATGGATCATTGCCGGCAAAAGATGCCCATTTGCCAAGGGCTCGTCTCTGCAAGCTTGAATTGTCATTTGTGAGTACTGTGGCACCCAGTATGAACACTTGGCGTGCAGGGATGTGCAGATGACGTAATGAAAAGAAAGAATACATCCTCTAATCGGTAAGTGTTGCATGTCATTTTTATATACATTTACATTCTGACATCTTTTCTTTTATGCCACTGTAAGATTTTTTCACTTATACTTTCTTGGCATCTGTATGGCACATTGGTTGATACAAGGTCCTTTGATCCACCAATCACATAGTAAATTTTATGCGCCAGATCATGTGGTTAGATGGGTTTTCAGGTTATATCAGTGTGATTCTGGGGACATTTACAGAAAGAGAACTGAATACATGGCATAACAATTATGGGAGAATAGGAATCGAACCCACCTTGTAAGACTTGAAGGCCAGTGCAAAACCACTGGAGCAAACATTCCCAGTGTCTATATATGTACATAGCTGTTTGTATGATCATTCAAGATGATAGTCAATTTTGTTCAACTTCATTCAGTTAGTTTGGATATCAAATCTTAAGTACATGTAAATGAAAACAGAATATAATTAAAGAGCTATTTTGTGCAAATGTATATGAAGTTTTCTTTTATAATTCATTAGTCATTCACTAGAGAGATGTGATCCAAAGTCAACAATGGATCATTGCCGGCAAAAGATGCCCATTCGCCAGGGGCTCGTCTGTGCAATCTTGAATTGTCATTTGTGAGTACTGTGGCACCCAGTATGAACACTTGGCGTGCAGGGATGTGCAGATGACGTAATGAAAAGAAAGAATACATCCTCTAATCGGTAAGTGTTGCATGTCATTTATATATACATTTACATTCTGACATCTTTTCTTTTATGCCACTGTAAGATTTCTTCACTTATACTTTGTTGGCATCTGTATGGCACATTGCTTGATACAAGGTCCTTTGACCCACCAATCAGATAGTGATTTTTATGTGTCAAATCATGTGGTTAGATGGGTCTTCAGGTTATCTTAGTGTCATTCTGGGGACGTTTACAGAAAGAGAACTTAATAAATGGCATGAGAAACATGGACAATAGGAATCGAACCCACCTTGTAAGACTTGAAGGCCAGTGCGAAACCACTGGAGTAAACAGTCCAAGTGTGTTCATATGTACATAGCTGTTTGTATGAATCATTCAAGATAAATAGTCAATTTTGTTCAACTTCATTCAGTTAGTTTGGATATCAAATCTTAAGTACATGTAAATGAAAACAGAATATAATTAAAGAGCTATTTTGTGCAAATGTATATGAAGTTTTCTTTTATAATTCATTAGTCATTCACTAGAGAGATGTGATCCAAAGTCAACAATGGATCATTGCCGGCAAAAGATGCCCATTTGCCAAGGGCTTGTCTCTGCAATCTTGAATTATCATTTGTGAGTACTGTGGCACCCAGTATGAACACTTGGCGTGCAGGGATGTGCAGATGACGTAATGAAAAGAAAGAATACATCCTCTAATCGGTAAGTGTTGCATGTCATTTTTATATACATTTACATTCTGACATCTTTTCTTTTATGCCACTGTAAGATTTTTTCACTTATACTTTCTTGGCATCTGTATGGCACATTGGTTGATACAAGGTCCTTTGATCCACCAATCACATAGGAAATTTTATGTGCCACATCATGTGGTGAGATGGGTTTTCAGGTTATATCAGTGTGATTCTGGGGACATTTACAGAAAGAGAACTGAATACATGGCATAACAATTATGGGAGAATAGGAATCGAACCCACCTTGTAAGACTTGAAGGCCAGTGCGAAACCACTGGAGTAAACAGTCCAAGAGTGTTCATATGTACATAGCTGTTTGTATGAATCATTCAAGATAAATAGTCAATTTTGTTCAACTTCATTCAGTTAGTTTGGATATCAAATCTTAAGTACATGTAAATGAAAACAGAATATAATTAAAGAGCTATTTTGTGCAAATGTATATGAAGTTTTCTTTTATAATTCATTAGTCATTCACTAGAGAGATGTGATCCAAAGTCAACAATGGATCATTGCCGGCAAAAGATGCCCATTTGCCAAGGGCTTGTCTCTGCAATCTTGAATTATCATTTGTGAGTACTGTGGCACCCAGTATGAACACTTGGCGTGCAGGGATGTGCAGATGACGTAATGAAAAGAAAGAATACATCCTCTAATCGGTAAGTGTTGCATGTCATTTTTATATACATTTACATTCTGACATCTTTTCTTTTATGCCACTGTAAGATTTTTTCACTTATACTTTCTTGGCATCTGTATGGCACATTGGTTGATACAAGGTCCTTTGATCCACCAATCACATAGGAAATTTTATGTGCCACATCATGTGGTGAGATGGGTTTTCAGGTTATATCAGTGTGATTCTGGGGACATTTACAGAAAGAGAACTGAATACATGGCATAACAATTATGGGAGAATAGGAATCGAACCCACCTTGTAAGACTTGAAGGCCAGTGCAAAACCACTGGAGCAAACATTCCCAGTGTCTATATATGTACATAGCTGTTTGTATGATCATTCAAGATGATAGTCAATTTTGTTCAACTTCATTCAGTTAGTTTGGATATCAAATCTTAAGTACATGTAAATGAAAACGGAACTCCAAAGTTCTATGTTTTGGGAATGTATATGGAATTTTTTCTTATAATTTATTAGCCAGTCAATAGAGAGATGTGATCCAAAGTCAACGATGGATCAATACCGGCAAAAGAGCAGCTGCCATACATCCTCTCATTCAGTAGAGAGATGTGATCCAAAGTCAACGATGGATCGATGCCGGCAAATCAGCAGCTGCCATACATCCTCTCATTCAGTAGAGAGATGTGATCCAAAGTCAACGATGGATCGATGCCTGCAAAAGAGCAGCTGCCATACATCCTCTCATTGGTAAGATATATCAAGTGAATGATGTAGTATATTGATATTTGTAATTGTGTAGAAGACTAAAATAAGAATTTAGGATCAAAAATTGTATTACAATGCATTTCCTTTGTTATTTTTAAAGAGAAAAGTAAATGCACTTTGTGATATTTCGTGTTCAGTGGATGGTAAAAGTTTGGATTTTCTTTTCTACACAGCCCAACATGAGAGAGATGAGAAGATGCCCAGTGGCCAGGGGCTCGTCTCTGCAATCTTGAATCATCATATGCTAGTGGCGTGCAGGGATGTGCAGATGACGTAATGAAAGAAAGAATACATCCTCTTATCGGTAAGTGTTGCATGTCATTTTTATATACATTACCATTCTGAAGTCTTTCTTTTATGCCACTCTAAGATTATTTCACTTATACTTTGTTGGCATCTGTATGGCACATTGCTTGATACAAGGTCCTTTGACCCACCAATCAGATAGTGATTTTTATGTGTCAAATCATGTGGTTAGATGGGTCTTCAGGTTATCTTAGTGTCATTCTGGGGACGTTTACAGAAAGAGAACTTAATAAATGGCATGAGAATCATGGACAATAGGAATCGAACTCACCTTGTAAGACTTGAAGGCCAGTGCAAAACCACTGGAGTAAACAGTCCAAGAGTGTTCATATGTACATAGCTGTTTGTATGATTCATTCAAGATAAATAGTCAATTTTGGGCAACTTCATTCAGTTAGTTTGGATATCAAATCTTAAGTACATGTAAATGAAAACGGAATATAATTAAAGAACTATTTTGTGGAAATGTATATGAAGTTTTCTTTTATAATTCATTAGTCATTCACTAGAGAGATGTGATCCAAAGTCAACAATGGATCATTGCCGGCAAAAGATGCCATTCGCCAAGGGCTCGTCTCTGCAATCTTGAATTGTCATTTGTGAGTACTGTGGCACCCAGTATGAACACTTGGCGTGCAGGGATGTGCAGATGACGTAATGAAAAGAAAGAATACATCCTCTAATTGGTAAGTGTTGCATGTCATTTTTATATACATTTACATTCTGACATCTTTTCTTTTATGCCACTGTAAGATTTTTTCACTTATAGTTTCTTGGCATCTGTATGGCACATTGGTTGATACAAGGTCCTTTGATCCACCAATCACATAGTAAATTTTATGTACCACATCATGTGGTGAGATGGGTTTTCAGGTTATATCAGTGTGATTCTGGGGACATTTACAGAAAGAGAACTGAATACATGGCATAACAATTATGGCAGAATAGGAATCGAACCCACCTTGTAAGACTTGAAGGCCAGTGCAAAACCACTGGAGCAAACATTCCCAGTGTCTATATATGTACATAGCTGTTTGTATGATCATTCAAGATCATAGTGAATTTTGTTCAACTTCATTCAGTTAGCTTGGATATCAAATCTTAAGTACATGTAAATGAAAACGGAACTCCAAAGTTCTATTTTTTGGGAATGTATATGGAATTTTTTCTTATAATTTATTAGCCATTCAGTAGAGAGATGTGATCCAAAGTCAACGATGGATCAATACCGGCAAAAGAGCAGCTGCCATACATCCTCTCATTCAGTAGAGAGATGTGATCCAAAGTCAACGATGGATCAATAGCGGCAAAAGAGCAGCTGCCATACATCCTCTCATTCAGTAGAGAGATGTGATCCAAAGTCAACGATGGATCGATGCCGGCAAAAGAGCAGCTGCCATACATCCTCTCATTGGTAAGATATATCAAGTGAATGATGTAGTATCTTGATATTTATAATTGTGTAGAAGACTAAAATAAGAATTTAGGATCAAAAATTGTATTACAATGCATTTCCTTTGTTATTTTTAAAGAGAAAGTAAATGCACTTTGTGATATTTCGTGTTCAGTGGATGGTAAAAGTTTGGATTTTCTTTTCTACACAGCCCAACATGAGAGAGATGAGAAGATGCCCAGTGGCCAGGGGCTCGTCTCTGCAATCTTGAATCGTCATATGCTAGTGGCGTGCAGGGATGTGCAGATGACGTAATGAAAGAAAGAATACATCCTCTAATTGGTAAGTGTTGCATGTCATTTTTATATACATTACCATTCTGAAGTCTTTCTTTTATGCCACTCTAAGATTATTTCACTTATACTTTGTTGGCATCTGTATGGCACATTGCTTGATACAAGGTCCTTTGACCCACCAATCAGATAGTGATTTTTATGTGTCAAATCATGTGGTTAGATGGGTCTTCAGGTTATCTTAGTGTCATTCTGGGGACGTTTACAGAAAGAGAACTTAATAAATGGCATGAGAATCATGGACAATAGGAATCGAACCCACCTTGTAAGACTTGAAGGCCAGTGCAAAACCACTGGAGTAAAACAGTCCAAGAGTGTTCATATGTACATAGCTGTTTGTATGATTCATTCAAGATAAATAGTCAATTTTGGGCAACTTCATTCAGTTAGTTTGGATATCAAATATTAAGTACATGTAAATGAAAACGGAATATAATTAAAGAACTATTTTGTGGAAATGTATATGAAGTTTTCTTTTATAATTCATTAGTCATTCACTAGAGAGATGTGATCCAAAGTCAACAATGGATCATTGCCCGGCAAAAGATGCCCATTCGCCAAGGGCTCGTCTCTGCAATCTTGAATTGTCATTTGTGAGTACTGTGGCACCCAGTATGAACACTTGGCGTGCAGGGATGTGCAGATGGACGTAATGAAAAGAAAGAAAACATCCTCTAATCGGTAAGTGTTGCATGTCATTTTTATATACATTTACATTCTGACATCTTTTCTTTTATGCCACTGTAAGATTTTTTCACTTCTAGTTTCTTGGCATCTGTATGGCACATTGGTTGATACAAGGTCCTTTGACCCACCAATCACATAGTAAATTTTATGTGCCACATCATGTGGTGAGGTGGGTTTTCAGGTTATCTCAGTGTGATTCTGGGGACATTTAGAGAAAGAGAACTGAATACATGGCATAACAATTATGGGAGAATGCGAATCGAACCCACCTTGTAAGACTTGAAGGCCAGTGCAAAACCACTGGAGCAAACATTCCCAGTGTCTATATATGTACATAGCTGTTTGTATGATCATTCAAGATGATAGTCAATTTTGTTCAACTTCATTCAGTTAGTTTGGATATCAAATCTTAAGTACATGTAAATGAAAACAGAATATAATCAAAGAGCTATTTTGTGGAAATGTATATGAAGTTTTCTTTTATAATTCATTAGTCATTCACTAGAGAGATGTGATCCAAAGTCAACAATGGATCATTGCCGGCAAAAGATGCCCATTCGCCAGGGGCTCGTCTCTGCAATCTTGAATTGTCATTTGTGAGTACTGTGGCACCCAGTATGAACACTTGGCGTGCAGGGATGTGCAGATGACGTAATGAAAAGAAAGAATACATCCTCTAATCGGTAAGTGTTGCATGTCATTTATATATACATTTACATTCTGACATCTTTTCTTTTATGCCACTGTAAGATTTCTTCACTTATACTTTGTTGGCATCTGTATGGCACATTGGTTGATACAAGGTCCTTTGACCCACCAATCAGATAGTGATTTTTATGTGTCAAATCATGTGGTTAGATGGGTCTTCAGGTTATCTTAGTGTCATTCTGGGGACGTTTACAGAAAGAGAACTTAATAAATGGCATGAGAAACATGGACAATAGGAATCGAACCCACCTTGTAAGACTTGAAGGCCAGTGCCAAACCACTGGAGTAAACAGTCCAAGAGTGTTCATATGTACATAGCTGTTTGTATGAATCATTCAAGATAAATAGTCAATTTTCGGCAACTTCATTCAGTTAGTTTGGATATCAAATCTTAAGTACATGTAAATGAAAACAGAATATAATTAAAGAGCTATTTTGTGCAAATGTATATGAAGTTTTCTTTTATAATTCATTAGTCATTCACTAGAGAGATGTGATCCAAAGTCAACAATGGATCATTGCCGGCAAAAGATGCCCATTTGCCAAGGGCTCGTCTCTGCAATCTTGAATTGTCATTTGTGAGTACTGTGGCACCCAGTATGAACACTTGGCGTGCAGGGATGTGCAGATGACGTAATGAAAAGAAAGAATACATCCTCTAATCGGTAAGTGTTGCATGTCATTTTTATATACATTTACATTCTGACGTCTTTTCTTTTACACCACTGTAAGATTTTTTCACTTCTAGGTTCTTGGCATCTGTATGGCACATTCGTTGATACAAGGTCCTTTGACCCACCAATCCACATAGTAAATTTTATGCGCCACATCATGTGGTGAGATGGGTTTTCAGGTTATATCAGTGTGATTCTGGGGACGTTTACAAAAAGAGAACTGAATACATGGCATAACAATTATGGGAGAATAGGAATCGAACCCACCTTGTAAGACTTGAAGGCCAGTGCAAAACCACTGGAGCAAACATTCCCAGTGTCTATATATGTACATAGCTGTTTGTATGATCATTCAAGATGATAGTCAGTTTTGTTCAACTTCATTCAGTTAGTTTGGATATCAAATCTTAAGTACATGTAAATGAAAACAGAATATAATCAAAGAGCTATTTTGTGGAAATGTATATGAAGTTTTCTTTTATAATTCATTAGTCATTCACTAGAGAGATGTGATCCAAAGTCAACAATGGATCATTGCCGGCAAAAGATGCCCATTTGCCAAGGGCTCGTCTCTGCAATCTTGAATTGTCATTTGTGAGTACTGTGGCACCCAGTATGAACACTTGGCGTGCAGGGATGTGCAGATGACGTAATGAAAAGAAAGAATACATCCTCTAATCGGTAAGTGTTGCATGTCATTTTTATATACATTTACATTCTGACATCTTTTCTTTTATGCCACTGTAAGATTTTTTCACTTATAGTTTCCTGGCATCTGTATGGCACATTGGTTGATACAAGGTCCTTTGATCCACCAATCACATAGTAAATTTTATGCGCCATATCATGTGGTGAGATGGGTTTTCAGGTTATATCAGTGTGATTCTGGGGACATTTACAGAAAGAGAACTGAATACAAGGCATAACAATTATGGGAGAATAGGAATCGAACCCACCTTGTAAGACTTGAAGGCCAGTGCAAAACCACTGGAGCAAACATTCCCAGTGTCTATATATGTACATAGCTGTTTGTATGATCATTCAAGATGATAGTCAATTTTGTTCAACTTCATTCAGTTAGTTTGGATATCAAATCTTAAGTACATGTAAATGAAAACAGAATATAATTAAAGAGCTATTTTGTGCAAATGTATATGAAGTTTTCTTTTATAATTCATTAGTCATTCACTAGAGAGATGTGATCCAAAGTCAACAATGGATCATTGCCGGCAAAAGATGCCCATTCGCCAGGGGCTCGTCTGTGCAATCTTGAATTGTCATTTGTGAGTACTGTGGCACCCAGTATGAACACTTGGCGTGCAGGGATGTGCAGATGACGTAATGAAAAGAAAGAATACATCCTCTAATCGGTAAGTGTTGCATGTCATTTATATATACATTTACATTCTGACATCTTTTCTTTTATGCCACTGTAAGATTTCTTCACTTATACTTTGTTGGCATCTGTATGGCACATTGCTTGATACAAGGTCCTTTGACCCACCAATCAGATAGTGATTTTTATGTGTCAAATCATGTGGTTAGATGGGTCTTCAGGTTATCTTAGTGTCATTCTGGGGACGTTTACAGAAAGAGAACTTAATAAATGGCATGAGAAACATGGACAATAGGAATCGAACCCACCTTGTAAGACTTGAAGGCCAGTGCGAAACCACTGGAGTAAACAGTCCAAGAGTGTTCATATGTACATAGCTGTTTGTATGAATCATTCAAGATAAATAGTCAATTTTGTTCAACTTCATTCAGTTAGTTTGGATATCAAATCTTAAGTACATGTAAATGAAAACAGAATATAATTAAAGAGCTATTTTGTGCAAATGTATATGAAGTTTTCTTTTATAATTCATTAGTCATTCACTAGAGAGATGTGATCCAAAGTCAACAATGGATCATTGCCGGCAAAAGATGCCCATTTGCCAAGGGCTTGTCTCTGCAATCTTGAATTATCATTTGTGAGTACTGTGGCACCCAGTATGAACACTTGGCGTGCAGGGATGTGCAGATGACGTAATGAAAAGAAAGAATACATCCTCTAATCGGTAAGTGTTGCATGTCATTTTTATATACATTTACATTCTGACATCTTTTCTTTTATGCCACTGTAAGATTTTTTCACTTATACTTTCTTGGCATCTGTATGGCACATTGGTTGATACAAGGTCCTTTGATCCACCAATCACATAGGAAATTTTATGTGCCACATCATGTGGTGAGATGGGTTTTCAGGTTATATCAGTGTGATTCTGGGGACATTTACAGAAAGAGAACTGAATACATGGCATAACAATTATGGGAGAATAGGAATCGAACCCACCTTGTAAGACTTGAAGGCCAGTGCAAAACCACTGGAGCAAACATTCCCAGTGTCTATATATGTACATAGCTGTTTGTATGATCATTCAAGATGATAGTCAATTTTGTTCAACTTCATTCAGTTAGTTTGGATATCAAATCTTAAGTACATGTAAATGAAAACGGAACTCCAAAGTTCTATGTTTTGGGAATGTATATGGAATTTTTTCTTATAATTTATTAGCCAGTCAATAGAGAGATGTGATCCAAAGTCAACGATGGATCAATACCGGCAAAAGAGCAGCTGCCATACATCCTCTCATTCAGTAGAGAGATGTGATCCAAAGTCAACGATGGATCGATGCCAGCAAATCAGCAGCTGCCATACATCCTCTCATTCAGTAGAGAGATGTGATCCAAAGTCAACGATGGATCGATGCCGGCAAAAGAGCAGCTGCCATACATCCTCTCATTGGTAAGATATATCAAGTGAATGATGTAGTATATTGATATTTGTAATTGTGTAGAAGACTAAAATAAGAATTTAGGATCAAAAATTGTATTACAATGCATTTCCTTTGTTATTTTTAAAGAGAAAAGTAAATGCACTTTGTGATATTTCGTGTTCAGTGGATGGTAAAAGTTTGGATTTTCTTTTCTACACAGCCCAACATGAGAGAGATGAGAAGATGCCCAGTGGCCAGGGGCTCGTCTCTGCAATCTTGAATCGTCATATGCTAGTGGCGTGCAGGGATGTGCAGATGACGTAATGAAAGAAAGAATACATCCTCTTATCGGTAAGTGTTGCATGTCATTTTTATATACATTACCATTCTGAAGTCTTTCTTTTATGCCACTCTAAGATTATTTCACTTATACTTTGTTGGCATCTGTATGGCACATTGCTTGATACAAGGTCCTTTGACCCACCAATCAGATAGTGATTTTTATGTGTCAAATCATGTGGTTAGATGGGTCTTCAGGTTATCTTAGTGTCATTCTGGGGACGTTTACAGAAAGAGAACTTAATAAATGGCATGAGAATCATGGACAATAGGAATCGAACCCACCTTGTAAGACTTGAAGGCCAGTGCAAAACCACTGGAGTAAACAGTCCAAGAGTGTTCATATGTACATAGCTGTTTGTATGATTCATTCAAGATAAATAGTCAATTTTGGGCAACTTCATTCAGTTAGTTTGGATATCAAATCTTAAGTACATGTAAATGAAAACGGAATATAATTAAAGAACTATTTTGTGGAAATGTATATGAAGTTTTCTTTTATAATTCATTAGTCATTCACTAGAGAGATGTGATCCAAAGTCAACAATGGATCATTGCCGGCAAAAGATGCCCATTCGCCAAGGGCTCGTCTCTGCAATCTTGAATTGTCATTTGTGAGTACTGTGGCACCCAGTATGAACACTTGGCGTGCAGGGATGTGCAGATGACGTAATGAAAAGAAAGAATACATCCTCTAATTGGTAAGTGTTGCATGTCATTTTTATATACATTTACATTCTGACATCTTTTCTTTTATGCCACTGTAAGATTTTTTCACTTATAGTTTCTTGGCATCTGTATGGCACATTGGTTGATACAAGGTCCTTTGATCCACCAATCACATAGTAAATTTTATGTACCACATCATGTGGTGAGATGGGTTTTCAGGTTATATCAGTGTGATTCTGGGGACATTTACAGAAAGAGAACTGAATACATGGCATAACAATTATGGGAGAATAGGAATCGAACCCACCTTGTAAGACTTGAAGGCCAGTGCAAAACCACTGGAGCAAACATTCCCAGTGTCTATATATTACATAGCTGTTTGTATGATCATTCAAGATCATAGTGAATTTTGTTCAACTTCATTCAGTTAGCTTGGATATCAAATCTTAAGTACATGTAAATGAAAACGGAACTCCAAAGTTCTATTTTTTGGGAATGTATATGGAATTTTTTCTTATAATTTATTAGCCATTCAGTAGAGAGATGTGATCCAAAGTCAACGATGGATCAATACCGGCAAAAGAGCAGCTGCCATACATCCTCTCATTCAGTAGAGAGATGTGATCCAAAGTCAACGATGGATCGATGCCGGCAAATCAGCAGCTGCCATACATCCTCTCATTCAGTAGAGAGATGTGATCCAAAGTCAACGATGGATCGATGCCGGCAAAAGAGCAGCTGCCATACATCCTCTCATTGGTAAGATATATCAAGTGAATGATGTAGTATCTTGATATTTATAATTGTGTAGAAGACTAAAATAAGAATTTAGGATCAAAAATTGTATTACAATGCATTTCCTTTGTTATTTTTAAAGAGAAAAGTAAATGCACTTTGTGATATTTCGTGTTCAGTGGATGGTAAAAGTTTGGATTTTCTTTTCTACACAGCCCAACATGAGAGAGATGAGAAGATGCCCAGTGGCCAGGGGCTCGTCTCTGCAATCTTGAATCGTCATATGCTAGTGGCGTGCAGGGATGTGCAGATGACGTAATGAAAGAAAGAATACATCCTCTTATCGGTAAGTGTTGCATGTCATTTTTATATACATTACCATTCTGAAGTCTTTCTTTTATGCCACTCTAAGATTATTTCACTTATACTTTGTTGGCATCTGTATGGCACATTGCTTGATACAAAGTCCTTTGACCCACCAATCAGATAGTGATTTTTATGTGTCAAATCATGTGGTTAGATGGGTCTTCAGGTTATCTTAGTGTCATTCTGGGGACGTTTACAGAAAGAGAACTTAATAAATGGCATGAGAATCATGGACAATAGGAATCGAACCCACCTTGTAAGACTTGAAGGCCAGTGCAAAACCACTGGAGTAAACAGTCCAAGAGTGTTCATATGTACATAGCTGTTTGTATGATTCATTCAAGATAAATAGTCAATTTTGGGCAACTTCATTCAGTTAGTTTGGATATCAAATATTAAGTACATGTAAATGAAAACGGAATATAATTAAAGAACTATTTTGTGGAAATGTATATGAAGTTTTCTTTTATAATTCATTAGTCATTCACTAGAGAGATGTGATCCAAAGTCAACAATGGATCATTGCCGGCAAAAGATGCCCATTCGCCAAGGGCTCGTCTCTGCAATCTTGAATTGTCATTTGTGAGTACTGTGGCACCCAGTATGAACACTTGGCGTGCAGGGATGTGCAGATGACGTAATGAAAAGAAAGAATACATCCTCTAATCGGTAAGTGTTGCATGTCATTTTTATATACATTTACATTCTGACATCTTTTCTTTTATGCCACTGTAAGATTTTTTCACTTCTAGTTTCTTGGCATCTGTATGGCACATTGGTTGATACAAGGTCCTTTGACCCACCAATCACATAGTAAATTTTATGTGCCACATCATGTGGTGAGGTGGGTTTTCAGGTTATCTCAGTGTGATTCTGGGGACATTTAGAGAAAGAGAACTGAATACATGGCATAACAATTATGGGAGAATGCGAATCGAACCCACCTTGTAAGACTTGAAGGCCAGTGCAAAACCACTGGAGCAAACATTCCCAGTGTCTATATATGTACATAGCTGTTTGTATGATCATTCAAGATGATAGTCAATTTTGTTCAACTTCATTCAGTTAGTTTGGATATCAAATCTTAAGTACATGTAAATGAAAACAGAATATAATCAAAGAGCTATTTTGTGGAAATGTATATGAAGTTTTCTTTTATAATTCATTAGTCATTCACTAGAGAGATGTGATCCAAAGTCAACAATGGATCATTGCCGGCAAAAGATGCCCATTCGCCAGGGGCTCGTCTCTGCAATCTTGAATTGTCATTTGTGAGTACTGTGGCACCCAGTATGAACACTTGGCGTGCAGGGATGTGCAGATGACGTAATGAAAAGAAAGAATACATCCTCTAATCGGTGAGTGTTGCATGTCATTTATATATACATTTACATTCTGACATCTTTTCTTTTATGCCACTGTAAGATTTCTTCACTTATACTTTGTTGGCATCTGTATGGCACATTGGTTGATACAAGGTCCTTTGACCCACCAATCAGATAGTGATTTTTATGTGTCAAATCATGTGGTTAGATGGGTCTTCAGGTTATCTTAGTGTCATTCTGGGGACGTTTACAGAAAGAGAACTTAATAAATGGCATGAGAAACATGGACAATAGGAATCGAACCCACCTTGTAAGACTTGAAGGCCAGTGCAAAACCACTGGAGTAAACAGTCCAAGAGTGTTCATATGTACATAGCTGTTTGTATGAATCATTCAAGATAAATAGTCAATTTTCGGCAACTTCATTCAGTTAGTTTGGATATCAAATCTTAAGTACATGTAAATGAAAACAGAATATAATTAAAGAGCTATTTTGTGCAAATGTATATGAAGTTTTCTTTTATAATTCATTAGTCATTCACTAGAGAGATGTGATCCAAAGTCAACAATGGATCATTGCCGGCAAAAGATGCCCATTTGCCAAGGGCTCGTCTCTGCAATCTTGAATTGTCATTTGTGAGTACTGTGGCACCCAGTATGAACACTTGGCGTGCAGGGATGTGCAGATGACGTAATGAAAAGAAAGAATACATCCTCTAATCGGTAAGTGTTGCATGTCATTTTTATATACATTTACATTCTGACATATTTTCTTTTATGCCACTGTAAGATTTTTTCACTTATAGTTTCTTGGCATCTGTATGGCACATTGGTTGATACAAGGTCCTTTGATCCACCAATCACATAGGAAATTTTATGTGCCACATCATGTGGTGAGATGGGTTTTCAGGTTATATCAGTGTGATTCTGGGGACATTTACAGAAAGAGAACTGAATACATGGCATAACAATTATGGGAGAATAGGAATCGAACCCACCTTCTAAGACTTGAAGGCCAGTGCAAAACCACTGGAGCAAACATTCCCAGTGTCTATATATGTACATAGCTGTTTGTATGATCATTCAAGATCATAGTCAATTTTGTTCAACTTCATTCAGTTAGTTTGGATATCAAATCTTAAGTACATGTAAATGAAAACGGAACTCCAAAGTTCTATGTTTTGGGAATGTATATGGAATTTTTTCTTATAATTTATTGGCCAGTCAATAGAGAGATGTGATCCAAAGTCAACGATGGATCAATAGCGGCAAAAGAGCAGCTGCCATACATCCTCTCATTCAGTAGAGAGATGTGATCCAAAGTCAACGATGGATCGATGCCGGCAAATCAGCAGCTGCCATACATCCTCTCATTCAGTAGAGAGATGTGATCCAAAGTCAACGATGGATCGATGCCGGCAAAAGAGCAGCTGCCATACTTCCTCTCATTCAGTAGAGAGAAGTGATCCAAAGTCAACGATGGATCGATGCCGGCAAAATAGCAGCTGCCATACATCCTCTCATTGGTAAGATATATCAAGTGAATGATGTAGTATCTTGATATTTGTAATTATGTAGAAGACTAAAATAAGAATTTAGGATCAAAAATTGTATTACAATGCATTCCCTTTGTTATTTTTAAAGAGAAAAGTAAATGCACTTTGTGATATTTCGTGTTCAGTGGATGGTAAAAGTTTGGATTTTCTTTTCTACACAGCCCAACATGAGAGAGATGAGAAGATGCCCAGTGGCCAGGGGCTCGTCTCTGCAATCTTGAATCGTCATATGCTAGTGGCGTGCAGGGATGTGCAGATGACGTAATGAAAGAAAGAATACATCCTCTTATCGGTAAGTGTTGCATGTCATTTTTATATACATTTACATTCTGACGTCTTTTCTTTTATACCACTGTAAGATTTTTTCACTTCTAGGTTCTTGGCATCTGTATGGCACATTGGTTGATACAAGGTCCTTTGACCCACCAATCACATAGTAAATTTTATGCGCCACATCATGTGGTGAGATGGGTTTTCAGGTTATATCAGTGTGATTCTGGGGACATTTACAGAAAGAGAACTGAATACATGGCATATCAATTATGGGAGAATAGGAATCGAACCCACCTTGTAAGACTTGAAGGCCAGTGCAAAACCACTGGAGCAAACATTCCCAGTGTCTATATATGTACATAGCTGTTTGTATGATCATTCAAGATGATAGTCAATTTTGTTCAACTTTATTCAGTTAGTTTGGATATCAAATCTTAAGTACATGTAAATGAAAACAGAATATAATTAAAGAGCTATTTTGTGGAAATGTATATCAAGTTTTCTTTTATAATTCATTAGTCATTCACTAGAGAGATGTGATCCAAAGTCAACAATGGATCATTGCCGGCAAAAGATGCCCATTCGCCAGGGGCTCGTCTCTGCAATCTTGAATTGTCATTTGTGAGTACTGTGGCACCCAGTATGAACACTTGGCGTGCAGAGATGTGCAGATGACGTAATGAAAAGAAAGAATACATCCTCTAATCGGTAAGTGTTGCATGTCATTTATATATACATTTACATTCTGACATCTTTTCTTTTATGCCACTGTAAGATTTCTTCACTTATACTTTGTTGGCATCTGTATGGCACATTGCTTGATACAAGGTCCTTTGACCCACCAATCAGATAGTGATTTTTATGTGTCAAATCATGTGGTTAGATGGGTCTTCAGGTTATCTTAGTGTCATTCTGGGGACGTTTACAGAAAGAGAACTGAATACATGGCATAACAATTATGGAGAATAGGAATCGAACCCACCTTGTAAGACTTGAAGGCCAGTGCAAAACCACTGGAGTAAACAGTCCAAGAGTGTTCATATGTACATAGCTGTTTGTATAAATCATTCAAGATAAATAGTCAATTTTGTTCAACTTCATTCAGTTAGTTTGGATATCAAATCTTAAGTACATGTAAATGAAAACAGAATATAATTAAAGAGGTATTTTGTGCAAATGTATATGAAGTTTTCTTTTATAATTCATTAGTCATTCACTAGAGAGATGTGATCCAAAGTCAACAATGGATCATTGCCGGCAAAAGATGCCCATTTGCCAAGGGCTCGTCTCTGCAATCTTGAATTGTCATTTGTGAGTACTGTGGCACCCAGTATGAACACTTGGCGTGCAGGGATGTGCAGATGACGTAATGAAAAGAAAGAATACATCCTCTAATCGGTAAGTGTTGCATGTCATTTTTATATACATTTACATTCTGACATCTTTTCTTTTATGCCACTGTAAGATTTTTTCACTTCTAGTTTCTTGGCATCTGTATGGCACATTGGTTGATACAAGGTCCTTTGATCCACCAATCACATAGTAAATTTTATGTGCCACATCATGTGGTGAGATGGGTTTTCAGGTTATATCAGTGTGATTCTGGGGACATTTACAGAAAGAGAACTGAATACATGGCATAACAATTATGGGAGAATGGGAATCGAACCCACCTTGTAAGACTTGAAGGCCAGTGCAAAACCACTGGAGCAAACATTCCCAGTGTCTATATATGTACATAGCTGTTTGTATGATCATTCAAGATGATAGTCAATTTTGTTCAACTTCATTCAGTTAGTTTGGATATCAAATCTTAAGTACATGTAAATGAAAACAGAATATAATCAAAGAGCTATTTTGTGGAAATGTATATGAAGTTTTCTTTTATAATTCATTAGTCATTCACTAGAGAGATGTGATCCAAAGTCAACAATGGATCATTGCCGGCAAAAGATGCCCATTCGCCAGGGGCTCGTCTCTGCAATCTTGAATTGTCATTTGTGAGTACTGTGGCACCCAGTATGAACACTTGGCGTGCAGGGATGTGCAGATGACGTAATGAAAGAAAGAATACATCCTCTAATCGGTAAGTGTTGCATGTCATTTATATATACATTTACATTCTGACATCTTTTCTTTTATGCCACTGTAAGATTTCTTCACTTATACTTTGTTGGCATCTGTATGGCACATTGCTTGATACAAGGTCCTTTGACCCACCAATCAGATAGTGATTTTTATGTGTCAAATCATGTGGTTAGATGGGTCTTCAGGTTATCTTAGTGTCATTCTGGGGACGTTTACAGAAAGAGAACTTAATAAATGGCATGAGAAACATGGACAATAGGAATCGAACCCACCTTGTAAGACTTGAAGGCCAGTGCAAAACCACTGGAGTAAACAGTCCAAGAGTGTTCATATGTACATAGCTGTTTGTATGAATCATTCAAGATAAATAGTCAATTTTCGGCAACTTCATTCAGTTAGTTTGGATATCAAATCTTAAGTACATGTAAATGAAAACAGAATATAATTAAAGAGCTATTTTGTGGAAATGTATATGAAGTTTTCTTTTATAATTCATTAGTCATTCACTAGAGAGATGTGATCCAAAGTCAACAATGGATCATTGCCGGCAAAAGATGCCCATTTGCCAAGGGCTCGTCTCTGCAATCTTGAATTGTCATTTGTGAGTACTGTGGCACCCAGTATGAACACTTGGCGTGCAGGGATGTGCAGATGACGTAATGAAAAGAAAGAATACATCCTCTAATCGGTAAGTGTTGCATGTCATTTTTATATACATTTACATTCTGACATATTTTCTTTTATGCCACTGTAAGATTTTTTCACTTCTAGTTTCTTGGCATCTGTATGGCACATTGGTTGATACAAGGTCCTTTGATCCACCAATCACATAGGAAATTTTATGTGCCACATCATGTGGTGAGATGGGTTTTCAGGTTATATCAGTGTGATTCTGGGGACATTTACAGAAAGAGAACTGAATACATGGCATAACAATTATGGGAGAATAGGAATCGAACCCACCTTGTAAGACTTGAAGGCCAGTGCAAAACCACTGGAGCAAACATTCCCAGTGTCTATATATGTACATAGCTGTTTGTATGATCATTCAAGATCATAGTCAATTTTGTTCAACTTCATTCAGTTGGTTTGGATATCAAATCTTAAGTACATGTAAATGAAAACGGAACTCCAAAGTTCTATGTTTTGGGAATGTATATGGAATTTTTTCTTATAATTTATTGGCCAGTCAATAGAGAGATGTGATCCAAAGTCAACGATGGATCAATACCGGCAAAAGAGCAGCTGCCATACATCCTCTCATTCAGTAGAGAGATGTGATCCAAAGTCAACGATGGATCGATGCCGGCAAATCAGCAGCTGCCATACATCCTCTCATTCAGTAGAGAGATGTGATCCAAAGTCAACGATGGATCGATGCCGGCAAAAGAGCAGCTGCCATACTTCCTCTCATTCAGTAGAGAGAAGTGATCCAAAGTCAACGATGGATCGATGCCGGCAAAATAGCAGCTGCCATACATCCTCTCATTGGTAAGATATATCAAGTGAATGATGTAGTATCTTGATATTTGTAATTATGTAGAAGACTAAAATAAGAATTTAGGATCAAAAATTGTATTACAATGCATTCCCTTTGTTATTTTTAAAGAGAAAAGTAAATGCACTTTGTGATATTTCGTGTTCAGTGGATGGTAAAAGTTTGGATTTTCTTTTCTACACAGCCCAACATGAGAGAGATGAGAAGATGCCCAGTGGCCAGGGGCTCGTCTCTGCAATCTTGAATCGTCATATGCTAGTGGCGTGCAGGGATGTGCAGATGACGTAATGAAAGAAAGAATACATCCTCTTATCGGTAAGTGTTGCATGTCATTTTTATATACATTACCATTCTGAAGTCTTTCTTTTATGCCACTCTAAGATTATTTCACTTATACTTTGTTGGCATCTGTATGGCACATTGCTTGATACAAGGTCCTTTGACCCACCAATCAGATAGTGATTTTTATGTGTCAAATCATGTGGTTAGATGGGTCTTCAGGTTATCTTAGTGTCATTCTGGGGACGTTTACAGAAAGAGAACTTAATAAATGGCATGAGAATCATGGACAATAGGAATCGAACCCACCTTGTAAGACTTGAAGGCCAGTGCAAAACCACAGGAGTAAACAGTCCAAGAGTGTTCATATGTACATAGCTGTTTGTATGATTCATTCAAGATAAATAGTCAATTTTGGGCAACTTCATTCAGTTAGTTTGGATATCAAATCTTAAGTACATGTAAATGAAAACAGAATATAATTAAAGAACTATTTTGTGGAAATGTATATGAAGTTTTCTTTTATAATTCATTAGTCATTCACTAGAGAGATGTGATCCAAAGTCAACAATGGATCATTGCCGGCAAAAGATGCCCATTCGCCAAGGCCTCGTCTCTGCAATCTTGAATTGTCATTTGTGAGTACTGTGGCACCCAGTATGAACACTTGGCGTGCAGGGATGTGCAGATGACGTAATGAAAAGAAAGAATACATCCTCTAATTGGTAAGTGTTGCATGTCATTTATATATACATTTACATTCTGACATCTTTTCTTTTATGCCACTGTAAGATTTCTTCACTTATACTTTGTTGGCATCTGTATGGCACATTGCTTGATACAAGGTCCTTTGACCCACCAATCAGATAGTGATTTTTATGTGTCAAATCGTGTGGTTAGATGGGTCTTCAGGTTATCTTAGTGTCATTCTGGGGACGTTTACAGAAAGAGAACTTAATAAATGGCATGAGAATCATGGACAATAGGAATCGAACCCACCTTGTAAGACTTGAAGGCCAGTGCAAAACCACTGGAGTAAACAGTCCAAGAATGTTCATATGTACATAGCTGTTTGTATGAATCATTCAAGATAAATAGTCAATTTTGTTCAACTTCATTCAGTTAGTTTGGATATCAAATCTTAAGTACATGTAAATGAAAACAGAATATAATTAAAGCGCTATTTTGTGCAAATGTATATGAAGTTTTCTTTTATAATTCATTAGTCATTCACTAGAGAGATGTGATCCAAAGTCAACAATGGATCATTGCCGGCAAAAGATGCCCATTTGCCAAGGGTTCGTCTCTGCAATCTTGAATTGTCATTTGTGAGTACTGTGGCACCCAGTATGAACACTTGGCGTGCAGGGATGTGCAGATGACGTAATGAAAAGAAAGAATACATCCTCTAATCGGTAAGTGTTGCATGTCATTTTTATATACATTTACATTCTGACATCTTTTCTTTTATGCCACTGTAAGATTTTTTCACTTATAGTTTGTTGGCATCTGTATGGCACATTGGTTGATACAAGGTCCTTTGATCCACCAATCACATAATAAATTTTATGTACCACATCATGTGGTGAGATGGGTTTTCAGGTTATATCAGTGTGATTCTGGGGACATTTACAGAAAGAGAACTGAATACATGGCATAACAATTATGGGAGAATAGGAATCGAACCCACCTTGTAAGACTTGAAGGCCAGTGCAAAACCACTGGAGCAAACATTCCCAGTGTCTATATATGTACATAGCTGTTTGTATGATCATTCAAGATGATAGTCAATGTTGTTCACCTTCATTCAGTTAGTTTGGATATCAAATCTTAAGTACATGTAAATGAAAACAGAATATAATTAAAGAGCTATTTTTGTGCAAATGTATATGAAGTTTTCTTTTATAATTCATTAGTCATTCACTAGAGAGATGTGATCCAAAGTCAACAATGGATCATTGCCGGCAAAAGATGCCCATTCGCCAAGGGCTCGTCTCTGCAATCTTGAATTGTCATTTGTGAGTACTGTGGCACCCAGTATGAACACTTGGCGTGCAGGGATGTGCAGATGACGTAATGAAAAGAAAGAATACATCCTCTAATTGGTAAGTGTTGCATGTCATTTTTATATACATTTACATTCTGACATCTTTTCTTTTATGCCACTGTAAGATTTTTTCACTTATAGTTTCTTGGCATCTGTATGGCACATTGGTTGATACAAGGTCCTTTGATCCACCAATCACATAGTAAATTTTATGTACCACATCATGTGGTGAGATGGGTTTTCAGGTTATATCAGTGTGATTCTGGGGACATTTACAGAAAGAGAACTGAATACATGGCATAACAATTATGGGAGAATAGGAATCGAACCCACCTTGTAAGACTTGAAGGCCAGTGCAAAACCACTGGAGCAAACATTCCCAGTGTCTATATATGTACATAGCTGTTTGTATGATCATTCAAGATGATAGTCAATTTTGTTCAACTTTATTCAGTTAGCTTGGATATCAAATCTTAAGTACATGTAAATGAAAACGGAACTCCAAAGTTCTATTTTTTGGGAATGTCTATGGAATTTTTTCTTATAATTTATTAGCCATTCAATAGAGAGATGTGATCCAAAGTCAACGATGGATCAATACCGGCAAAAGAGCAGCTGCCATACATCCTCTCATTCAGTAGAGAGATGTGATCCAAAGTCAACGATGGATCGATGCCGGCAAATCAGCAGCTGCCATACATCCTCTCATTCAGTAGAGAGATGTGATCCAAAGTCAACGATGGATCGATGCCGGCAAAAGAGCAGCTGCCATACATCCTCTCATTGGTAAGATATATCAAGTGAATGATGTAGTATCTTGATATTTGTAATTGTGTAGAAGACTAAAATAAGAATTTAGGATCAAAAATTGTATTACAATGCATTTCCTTTGTTATTTTTAAAGAGAAAAGTAAATGCACTTTGTGATATTTCGTGTTCAGTGGATGGTAAAAGTTTGGATTTTCTTTTCTACACAGCGCAACATGAGAGAGATGAGAAGATGCCCAGTGGCCAGGGGCTCGTCTCTGCAATCTTGAATCGTCATATGCTAGTGGCGTGCAGGGATGTGCAGATGACGTAATGAAAGAAAGAATACATCCTCTTATCGGTAAGTGTTGCATGTCATTTTTATATACATTACCATTCTGAAGTCTTTCTTTTATGCCACTGTAAGATTATTTCACTTATACTTCTTTGGCATCTGTATGGCACATTGCTTGATACAAGGTCCTTTGACCCACCAATCAGATAGTGATTTTTATGTGTCAAATCATGTGGTTAGATGGGTCTTCAGGTTATCTTAGTGTCATTCTGGGGACGTTTACAGAAAGAGAACTTAATAAATGGCATGAGAATCATGGACAATAGGAATCGAACCCACCTTGTAAGACTTGAAGGCCAGTGCAAAACCACTGGAGTAAACAGTCCAAGAGTGTTCATATGTACATAGCTGTTTGTATGATTCATTCAAGATAAATAGTCAATTTTGGGCAACTTCATTCAGTTAGTTTGGATATCAAATATTAAGTACATGTAAATGAAAACGGAATATAATTAAAGAACTATTTTGTGGAAATGTATATGAAGTTTTCTTTTATAATTCATTAGTCATTCACTAGAGAGATGTGATCCAAAGTCAACAATAGATCATTGCCGGCAAAAGATGCCCATTCGCCAAGGGCTCGTCTCTGCAATCTTGAATTGTCATTTGTGAGTACTGTGGCACCCAGTATGAACACTTGGCGTGCAGGGATGTGCAGATGACGTAATGAAAAGAAAGAATACATCCTCTAATCGGTAAGTGTTGCATGTCATTTTTATATACATTTACATTCTGACATCTTTTCTTTTATGCCACTGTAAGATTTTTTCACTTCTAGTTTCTTGGCATCTGTATGGCACATTGGTTGATACAAGGTCCTTTGACCCACCAATCACATAGTAAATTTTATGTGCCACATCATGTGGTGAGATGGGTTTTCAGGTTATATCAGTGTGATTCTGGGGACATTTAGAGAAAGAGAACTGAATACATGGCATAACAATTATGGGAGAATAGGAATCGAACCCACCTTGTAAGACTTGAAGGCCAGTGCAAAACCACTGGAGCAAACATTCCCAGTGTCTATATATGTACATAGCTGTTTGTATGATCATTCAAGATGATAGTCAATTTTGTTCAACTTCATTCAGTTAGTTTGGATATCAAATCTTAAGTACATGTAAATGAAAACAGAATGTAATCAAAGAGCTATTTTGTGGAAATGTATATGAAGTTTTCTTTTATAATTCATTAGTCATTCACTAGAGAGATGTGATCCAAAGTCAACAATGGATCATTGCCGGCAAAAGATGCCCATTCGCCAAGGGCTCGTCTCTGCAATCTTGAATTGTCATTTGTGAGTACTGTGGCACCCAGTATGAACACTTGGCGTGCAGGGATGTGCAGATGACGTAATGAAAAGAAAGAATACATCCTCTAATCGGTAAGTGTTGCATGTCATTTATATATACATTTACATTCTGACATCTTTTCTTTTATGCCACTGTAAGATTTCTTCACTTATACTTTGTTGGCATCTGTATGGCACATTGCTTGATACAAGGTCCTTTGACCCACCAATCAGATAGTGATTTTTATGTGTCAAATCATGTGGTTAGATGGGTCTTCAGGTTATCTTAGTGTCATTCTGGGGACGTTTACAGAAAGAGAACTTAATAAATGGCATGAGAAACATGGACAATAGGAATCGAACCCACCTTGTAAGACTTGAAAGCCAGTGCAAAACCACTGGAGTAAACAGTCCAAGAGTGTTCATATGTACATAGCTGTTTGTATGAATCATTCAAGATAAATAGTCAATTTTGGGCAACTTCATTCAGTTAGTTTGGATATCAAATCTTAAGTACATGTAAATGAAAACAGAATATAATTAAAGAGCTATTTTGTGCAAATGTATATGAAGTTTTCTTTTATAATTCATTAGTCATTCACTAGAGAGATGTGATCCAAAGTCAACAATGGATCATTGCCGGCAAAAGATGCCCATTTGCCAAGGGCTCGTCTCTGCAATCTTGAATTGTCATTTGTGAGTACTGTGGCACCCAGTATGAACACTTGGCGTGCAGGGATGTGCAGATGACGTAATGAAAAGAAAGAATACATCCTCTAATCGGTAAGTGTTGCATGTCATTTTTATATACATTTACATTCTGACATATTTTCTTTTATGCCACTGTAAGATTTTTTCACTTATAGTTTCTTGGCATCTGTATGGCACATTGGTTGATACAAGGTCCTTTGATCCACCAATCACATAGGAAATTTTATGTGCCACATCATGTGGTGAGATGGGTTTTCAGGTTATATCAGTGTGATTCTGGGGACATTTGCAGAAAGAGAACTGAATACATGGCATAACAATTATGGGAGAATAGGAATCGAACCCACCTTGTAAGACTTGAAGGCCAGTGCAAAACCACTGGAGCAAACATTCCCAGTGTCTATATATGTACCTAGCTGTTTGTATGATCATTCAAGATGATAGTCAATTTTGTTCAACTTCATTCAGTTAGTTTGGATATCAAATCTTAAGTACATGTAAATGAAAACGGAACTCCAAAGTTCTATTTTTTGGGAATGTATATGGAATTTTTTCTTATAATTTATTAGCCATTCAATAGAGAGATGTGATCCAAAGTCAATGATGGATCAATACCGGCAAAAGAGCGGCTGCCATACATCCTTTCATTCAGTAGAGAGATGTGATCCAAAGTCAACGATGGGTCGATGCCGGAAAATCAGCAGCTGCCATACATCCTCTCATTCAGTAGAGAGATGTGATCCAAAGTCAACGATGGATCGATGCCGGCAAATCAGCTGCTGCCATACATCCTCTCATTCAGTAGAGAGATGTGATCCAAAGTCAACGATGGATCGATGCCGGCAAAAGAGCAGCTGCCATACTTCCTCTCATTCAGTAGAGAGAAGTGATCCAAACTCAACGATGGATCGATGCCGTCAAAATAGCAGCTGCCATACATCCTCTCATTGGTAAGATATATCAAGTGAATGATGTAGTATCTTGATATTTGTAATTATGTAGAAGACTAAAATAAGAATTTAGGATCAAAAATTGTATTACAATGCATTCCCTTTGTTATTTTTAAAGAGAAAAGTAAATGCACTTTGTGATATTTCGTGTTCAGTGGATGGTAAAAGTTTGGATTTTCTTTTCTACACAGCGCAACATGAGAGAGATGAGAAGATGCCCAGTGGCCAGGGGCTCGTCTCTGCAATCTTGAATCGTCATATGCTAGTGGCGTGCAGGGATGTGCAGATGACGTAATGAAAGAAAGAATACATCCTCTTATCGGTAAGTGTTGCATGTCATTTTTATATACATTACCATTCTGAAGTCTTTCTTTTATGCCACTGTAAGATTATTTCACTTATACTTTGTTGGCATCTGTATGGCACATTGCTTGATACAAGGTCCTTTGACCCACCAATCAGATAGTGATTTTTATGTGTCAAATCATGTGGTTAGATGGGTCTTCAGGTTATCTTAGTGTCATTCTGGGGACGTTTACAGAAAGAGAACTTAATAAATGGCATGAGAATCATGGACAATAGGAATTGAACCCACCTTGTAAGACTTGAAGGCCAGTGCCAAACCACTGGAGTAAACAGTCCAAGAGTGTTCATATGTACATAGCTGTTTGTATGAATCATTCAAGATAAATAGTCAATTTTGGGCAACTTCATTCAGTTAGTTTGGATATCAAATCTTAAGTACATGTAAATGAAAACAGAATATAATTAAAGAACTATTTTGTGGAAATGTATATGAAGTTTTCTTTTATGATTCATTAGTCATTCACTAGAGAGATGTGATCCAAAGTCAACAATGGATCATTGCCGGCAAAAGATGCCCATTCGCCAAGGGCTCGTCTCTGCAATCTTGAATTGTCATTTGTGAGTACTGTGGCACCCAGTATGAACACTTGGCGTGCAGGGATGTGCAGATGACGTAATGAAAAGAAAGAATACATCCTCTAATCGGTAAGTGTTGCATGTCATTTTTATATACATTTACATTCTGACATCTTTTCTTTTATGCCACTGTAAGATTTTTTCACTTATAGTTTCTTGGCATCTGTATGGCACATTGGTTGATACAAGGTCCTTTGATCCACCAATCACATAGTAAATTTTATGTACCACATCATGTGGTGAGATGGGTTTTCAGGTTATATCAGTGTGATTCTGGGGACATTTACAGAAAGAGAACTGAATACATGGCATAACAATTATGGGAGAATAGGAATCGAACCCACCTTGTAAGACTTGAAGGCCAGTGCAAAACCACTGGAGCAAACATTCCCAGTGTCTATATATGTACATAGCTGTTTGTATGATCATTCAAGATGATAGTCAATTTTGTTCAACTTCATTCAGTTAGTTTGGATATCAAATCTTAAGTACATGTAAATGAAAACAGAATATAATTAAAGAGCTATTTTGTGCAAATGTATATGAAGTTTTCTTTTTTAATTCATTAGTCATTCACTAGAGAGATGTGATCCAAAGTCAACAATGGATCATTGCCGGCAAAAGATGCCCATTCGCCAAGGGCTCGTCTCTGCAATCTTGAATTGTCATTTGTGAGTACTGAGGCACCCAGTATGAACACTTGGCGTGCAGGGATGTGCAGATGACGTAATGAAAAGAAAGAATACATCCTCTAATTGGTAAGTGTTGCATGTCATTTTTATATACATTTACATTCTGACATCTTTTCTTTTATGCCACTGTAAGAGTTTTTCACTTATAGTTTGTTGGCATCTGTATGGTACATTGGTTGATACAAGGTCCTTTGATCCACCAATCACATAGGAAATTTTATGTGCCACATCATGTGGTGAGATGGGTTTTCAGGTTATATCAGTGTGATTCTGGGGACATTTAGAGAAAGAGAACTGAATACATGGCATAACAATTATGGGAGAATAGGAATCGAACCCACCTTGTAAGACTTGAAGGCCAGTGCAAAACCACTGGAGCAAACATTCCCAGTGTCTATATATGTACATAGCTGTTTGTATGATCATTCAAGATGATAGTCAATTTTGTTCAACTTCATTCAGTTAGCTTGGATATCAAATCTTAAGTACATGTAAATGAAAACGGAACTCCAAAGTTCTATTTTTTGGGAATGTATATGGAATTTTTTCTTATAATTTATTAGCCATTCAATAGAGAGATGTGATCCAAAGTCAACGAGGGATCAATACCGGCAAAAGAGCGGCTGCCATACATCCTCTCATTCAGTAGAGAGATGTGATCCAAAGTCAACGATGGATCGATGCCGGAAAATCAGCAGCTGCCATACATCCTCTCATTCAGTAGAGAGATGTGATCCAAAGTCAACGATGGATCGATGGCGGCAAAAGAGCAGCTGCCATACATCCTCTTATTCAGTAGAGAGAAGTGATCCAAAGACAACGATGGATCGATGCCGGCAAAATAGCAGCTGCCATACATCCTCTCATTGGTAAGATATCTCAAGTGAATGATGTAGTATCTTGATATTTGTAATTATGTAGAAGACTAAAATAAGAATTTAGGATCAAAAATTGTATTACAATGCATTCCCTTTGTTATTTTTAAAGAGAAAAGTAAATGCACTATGTGATATTTCGTGTTCAGTGGATGGTAAAAGTTTGGATTTTCTTTTCTACACAGCCCAACATGAGAGAGATGAGAAGATGCCCAGTGGCCAGGGGCTCGTCTCTGCAATCTTGAATCGTCATATGCTAGTGGCGTGCAGGGATGTGCAGATGACGTAATGAAAGAAAGAATACATCCTCTTATCGGTAAGTGTTGCATGTCATTTTTATATACATTACCATTCTGAAGTCTTTCTTTTATGCCACTGTAAGATTATTTCACTTATACTTTGTTGGCATCTGTATGGCACATTGCTTGATACAAGGTCCTTTGACCCACCAATCAGATAGTGATTTTTATGTGTCAAATCATGTGGTTAGATGGGTCTTCAGGTTATCTTAGTGTCATTCTGGGGACGTTTACAGAAAGAGAACTTAATAAATGGCATGAGAATCATGGACAATAGGAATCGAACCCACCTTGTAAGACTTGAAGGCCAGTGCAAAACCACTGGAGTAAACAGTCCAAGAGTGTTCATATGTACATAGCTGTTTGTATGAATCATTCAAGATAAATAGTCAATTTTGGGAAACTTCATTCAGTTAGTTTGGATATCAAATCTTAAGTACATGTAAATGAAAACAGAATATAATTAAAGAACTATTTTGTGCAAATGTATATGAAGTTTTCTTTTATAATTCATTAGTCATTCACTAGAGAGATGTGATCCAAAGTCAACAATGGATCATTGCCGGCAAAAGATGCCCATTCGCCAAGGGCTCGTCTCTGCAATCTTGAATTGTCATTTGTGAGTACTGTGGCACCCAGTATGAACACTTGGCGTGCAGGGATGTGCAGATGACGTAATGAAAAGAAAGAATACATCCTCTAATCGGTAAGTGTTGCATGTCATTTATATATACATTTACATTCTGACATCTTTTCTTTTATGCCACTGTAAGATTTCTTCACTTATACTTTGTTGGCATCTGTATGGCACATTGCTTGATACAAGGTCCTTTGACCCACCAATCACATAGGAAATTTTATGTGCCACATCATGTGGTGAGATGGGTTTTCAGGTTATATGAGTGTGATTCTGGGGACATTTAGAGAAAGAGAACTGAATACATGGCATAACAATTATGGGAGAATAGGAATCGAACCCACCTTGTAAGACTTGAAGGCCAGTGCAAAACCACTGGAGTAAACAGTCCAAGAGTGTTCATATGTACATAGCTGTTTGTATGATTCATTCAAGATAAATAGTCAATTTTGTTCAACTTCATTCAGTTAGTTTGGATATCAAATCTTAAGTACATGTAAATGAAAACAGAACTACAAAGTTCTATTTTTTGGGAATGTATATGGAATTTTTTCTTATAATTTATTAGCCATTCAATAGAGAGATGTGATCCAAAGACAAGGATGGATCGATGCCGGCAAAAGAGCAGCTGACATACATCCTCTCATTCACTAGAGAGATGTGATCCAAAGTCAACGATGGATCGATGCCGGCAAATCAGCAGCTGCCATACATCCTATCATTCAGTAGAGAGATGTGTTGCAAAGTCAACGATGGATCGATGCCGGCAAATCAGCAGCTGCCATACATCCTCTCATTCAGTAGAGAGATGTGATCCAAAGTCAAGGATGGATCGATGCCGGCAAACCTCTCCAGCTACTCTTCACAATGAGCTCTTACAGGAATGACAGGTCTCAGCTATAGCGGCACAATGATAAAATGATGGACAACATCACCTCAGTAATCCGCAATGCATAAAAATTTTATGTTTAATGTGAATTTCACTGTGAAGATAATGTGCAAATAATGCTCAGTAAAAGATAATAAATTACGAAGGAGATACTGATAATAGTGAAATGATGAAGTCTGCTTGATTCTTGTTTTATGTCTCGCCATGTTTATCACACTGATACAATGAACAGTATGTGCCTGATGCAATGCTCAGAAATTTTTATCTATACAATGGACCCAACAGAACCAATGAGCAATCGTTTACTTCCAACGTCTACTGCGACATGTGACCTCCGTTTTTAGTCTCATCAGAAAAACAGGATACAGATGAGCTAACAGTGGTACGTGAACCTGGTACGTCTCCGTGATGAGTCAAGCACCTAACTGATTGTGATGTGTTAGAAATCAGAGAGTATTATAAAGTATCGAATAAAATCTACTCTAGACATGAAATATTTCAAAAACTCCAAAAGAAGAACATAGCCCAGTAGATTGGAATTGGGTCCATTGTTGCTGATGATTTTTTGTTGTTATTGAGAGGTCAGTATCAATGTTATAATAAGTATTGGCACAAATGCACCAATGTCAAGGTTAAGTAGTGAAAAATTGTCATGTTCAAGTCTTGAAGGCTTAAAATTGTAAAGTTTGACAAGGTATGATTCCTAATTTTGGTCCCTAAAACTTATAAAATGGCCGTAAGAGCAGCAGTCTGAAACTCTTATCTTAGTCGAATATATTAAACAGTACAGCTTTTGATGATAGTACTTTTTTAAAGAATATAACATTTTTATGGCTCAGAATGCAAATTTGATACTTTCACTTCTCTTTGGCTTTCATTTTTATTTTTATTTTGAAAACAACTTACTTACATTTAAAACTAGCATTTCCAACCTCCAATTTTCAATATTTTATTAAAGGACTAAATTAGAAAATTAACTCCATGTATGAATTGAAAGAAGACAACATCAATTTCTTTGAAGTGAGATGAAAAAAATAAACTGGTGATATCATCCTTGAAAATTTGTTTCCAATATGAAATATATTATACACTACCCTCCATAAGTACAATTTTGTGCAAATGCAATACTAATCTATAATGCACATTGCAGTCTAATATTTTGTGTACCCTCCTCTTGCCCTTAGCACAGCTTGAATACGTTTAGGCATACTTTTAACAAGTGTTCTGCACCTCCCAACATTCTATCAGTTAAAATCTAACAACCTAAAATACTACCTTTTTATTATTTACTACTTACTTATGGAGGGTAGTGTATGTATTAAAGGATTTTATAAGTCTATCCTATCAGAAGTTTTGTATTCTGTCTATGTATATCCTTTTCCAGATTGTAGGGTATTCTATTTGATTGTGTGTTGTTTTTTTTTAATTAAAATGCTAAACCACCATGTTTCAAAATTCTATGATTAATAGTTTTTGATAAATTAAAGATTAAGAATAGTAAAGACTGTATATTTTAAACATTCTGCAGTTATGAAAAGCTTCTATTTTGGCTAAAACCCTTTCTTTTTTTATTTTAACCATGGGTTATCAAAACATGAAAGAAAACAATTCACTGCATAAATCATTCTGAAATGAGGTTGTAAGTTTAACCCCCCCCTCCCACCCCTCATAATGAACTTCCTGAAGATCCTTATATTCCAAAAATTTATTATCTTTAAAGTAGTTAACATCTTGCTGTCATGTGGATATTCTATCAAGCTATATTTGACTTTGTTACGTTAATGATTTCGCAATATTTGCATTTCTGGATGTACACTTTATCATAATTGTATATATTTGTACATGAAAAGCAAACACATTTAGTAAATTTTTTGTAATAGATAATAAAATTATTATTTCACATTTCCTTTGTTTGTTTTATACTTTCTTTTGCATTGTGACGTTTTGTATTTGTTTCCTTTAAATTATAATATGCAATTTCTTTACATTCTTTACTTTAACATGATAAATTACTGTCTTGAAACCAGGTTTGTTAGTCAGTAATATGAAATCATTTTATGTTAATTCTAATTTATCAAACTCTGTGAAAAGTGTAATACTGACATTTCCAATGCAAATGAACTTTAGTGTCTCTTGAATGGATGACTTTTTGTTTGCTTTTTGTTATTATTATCATTGTTATTATTATTATTATTATTATTATTATTTAATATTATTGCACTAAGATGATGGCGGCATCAGCCTATGATATGCGTCTACCAGAATGCTGCCGAAATGGAAAAAATCGTAATCCAATTTGCAGTCTGGTTTCATATTACTAGACTAAGATACCCGAAGATCCACATTTGTGTTTTATTTTGTCTTGTATAGAAAATCATATTTTCAAAATTAGAAATGTTCTAAAATATTCAGGTTAGACACTTATATTTAAATCATTCAATTAGATGATAAATGCATTGTGATTTGTTAAATTATCTGTAAAAGATTATACGTTTACAGCATCCACATAAATGTTGCAAGACTCGAAATTATACACATCTGCTTAGATTATTACTATTATTATTATATTCATTATTATTATTATTATTGTTATTATTATTATTATTATTGTGGTTGTTGTTGTTGTTGTTTTGCATGAAGTTTGCATAACTTTTAGATATTTACGGTTTTAGATATTTATGGTTGTATTAGTTTGTTTGCTGTTAGTGAATGTACAGCATACATATGCCCTTGATATAGCTACATAAAGTATATATATTCTGCTCTTTTGATTTTAGTTTTAATTATTATTCTAGATGAATAAGAAATTACAAAACTGTTTTACTGAATGTTTTTCTTAGATTTTATCTATTATGAAAAATATAAGCAAAATTTTTATTACCCATATTTGAAGGGAATATTTTTCATTCATTTATTTTTATATATATCGCATATATTTGTTGCATGTAACACATCTTGTATACTTTTTGCTCCATTTTGGACAATATTCTAGTATATTTGGCCAACTGCCTATGAGTTAGTGTTAGTGGTTTTGTGTAGTAAGTCAAGATTTAAACTTGTATTTTTCTGTGAAATGATTTAATCTAAACATAGTATTTGATTAGAATTGAGATAGCCAATCAAATTGTTTTTATGTTTCTTACTTAAGCACAAGTCTGTCTGGGTCGCACCGTACAACGTACTAGATCAAATTCAAATTTCAAAATATTTTTATAGAAATTGTTAGGCACACATTTATTTGTTGTATACACTACATTTTATGAAAAATGAAGACATTTTGTTTACACGGGGCGAGGTCTGTTGCTGTCAGTAATCCAGGTGACATAACATAATTTGTCGAAAACTGAAAATAGGAAAAGGGAGACACGCCATAAGAACATAAGACATAAGAACTTTTAGCCATTTGTATCTGCAGTATTTCCTGGGCGGTTATGGAGCCTTATGGATTACTGGGTGTGTAATGGTTGTTTTGGTAAAGGTTATTGATGTATGCTAAAGGAGTTGCAAAAGGAGGTGCATTCATGTTTACATCAGTAATATACACAATATATATTTTGCAACTAAATATCAAATAAAAGCTGCTGTCTACTAGTACGCTCAGCCAACTGCTTATGTGTGTTCGTGTTGTTGTTTTTGTATAGTAAGTGGAGATGTGGACACAGATGTCTGTTTACACAAAGCTATTTTAGAGGCAGTGATTATTTGCTGAATGAGTATCAGAACATATTTGCGTATATTAATTTTAGTGCACTGTGTACCCATTTCGACAACTTATTACTCTTCATTGATCCTCAAGGCCCAAACTGAGGAAACTTAAGTACTGATACATGTAGTTGAAGAGCGAACCCATTACCGAATTAGGCTAAAAATAAGAACCAAAGAATCAACTTGATAACAGAGCTATACATGAAGGAGATACTGTTTAGTTTTAGAAAAAAATTACAAACTTTATGCCCGTGGTTCGATAGATCGGTGGAATGTTGTTTTTGTCCTGGCTGTCTATTTGCTTTTTTCACTGTCTGTTGTCAACTTTATCCTTCGCCATAACTTTTGAACCATGAGAGGTAGAGACTTAATATCTGACATGCATATTCCACTAATTCAAATTACGTCAAGATCATTGACCTGGTGATTTTGACCGTGATCTTTCGCCTACATTTCAAAACTTTAACATTGGGAATAACTTTGTAATCGTTAGAGTTAAGGCTTTCATGGTTCATATGCGTATTCCTTGTGACAAGGCCTTTTCCGTCGCTACACTAATTTTTGACCTTATGACCTTGACCGTGACCTTTGACGTACATTTTAAAGACTTTAGCATTGGTTATAACTTTTGAATCGTAAGAGGTACGGATTTCTTATTTTACAGGAGTATTCCCATGGTGTTGCGTGTAATCAAAATATAGGACATTGCAAAATTTGCCTTGTTGGCCGCCGGAGGCATTTGCGTTCAAATTCTGATAAACGGTGTAGCAAATGCTATCGGACAGACACCTTTAATATGGAGTATGGACATAAGCTGTAGCAAAATTTGTGACAGAGTTTTGAAGTATGATCTATATCTGTTGAACGGCGATATGAGTTGTGACGGATAGTTGACACGCAGACACGACAGGGTCTGTATGCTGTAAGAAAGACAAAGTTCTAGTTTTCGACTTTTGACCCTACTGCGATAACCCTTGGTATTCTATTGTAAAAGCTCTGATGTTGAAGAATCTATATGTCAAATACGAGGTCACTAGGTGAAAAGCCGTAGTTTCAAATTAAAGCTCTGATACTTAGGAATTCATATGTAAAATATGGAAGCCCTTTTGGTTGAAAAGATCGAGCCAAGGTCAAAGTTTTTGAAAGGTAGGTCAACGTCCAAGGTCAATGTCATTAGATCAAACGCCAAGGTACCAAATGATAGCTCTGGTCCTAAGAAATCGTATGTCACATCTCGCACATTTCAAATAATTGATATAATCCAGAGTTCAAGGTCAAGATCACAATGTTGCAAGTACTGTACATTTGAAATATGAAAGCCCTCTGTTTTAACATTCAAAAATCACGGACGCCTTCGCTGGAGCTACAACAATGGCTATTCATGAATGTCTGCACCAGAGAACTACAAATACTGAAGCAACAAGCAATAAGTTTGTTGCTTTTCTATCATTATCCCCATTAACATACTAGACATCAAGAAATATATACAGCTCTAGGTGTATGCAACTGTCTACATAAGGTATCCCACCTTCTGTTCTTCCCTTCCCATATATAATACCTGTATATCTAAAATCTGCTCGGCTTTAAGGTTACTGATTGAATATCATCTCCCTAAGTACGCATTCAAATTTCAAATTGATAACCTGATATCTCAGTCATATGAATCGATATACAATAGGGTTCTCATTGCATCAAAAGAGCTTTAAAAACGAAACTATTGTACATTTATGTATGCAATCATCCCATTTATATTCCGTACGTATACACATGTTGTATTAGTATAGAAATTCATACGTTTACATCGGAACCATCGGAAGCAATAAGGGATCCTCACTGTAACACGACACCTCGACTCCAAGTGACTCATTCGAAAGTCGGGACACGCCGTGCTCGCGGTGGGTGTCGAACCCGAAACCTCTTTGTCACTTAATCCACTAAGCTAAACAGGTTTTCTTTCATTTGAGAAGAAACTACAAGCTTATTTCAACTACCAGAAATTCCGACATGAAAAATGTTGTGAATAGTCAACCAACGGTTTAGACACACTAAATCGAATGTTTTGATACAGTTGCAATTAAGGCTTTTCTATATACTATTTGAGTGCAAATGTTTACAAGTTTGTCTGATTTTTTAAACAGAGGTGACACAATAACCGGATGCGCGTCTGCTGTGACAAATTAAGTGTGAGAAATTTTCAATGTCTTACATTTTGACTCCGCCCCACCATCCGTGACATGGGGTGTCAGTCAAATGAAAGAAACCTTAGGAGAGCTAAGAGTCCAAGTTTGGTTACTGTATCTCCATCTTGTAAATTTTGTTTTAATCTAGAGTATCATTAACGGTGTGAAAGAAATCAAGCTAAACAAAATCAATCTGTTTTCACTGAAGAATGAAATCAAGGTCGAGGTCACCAAATTTCAGGACGGTCAGAAAAAACTCATCAATGTCTACAAAACGTCAAGTTTGACATAAGTGTCATTAACGGTATACATGTACACGAAATCAAGCTAAACGTAAATTGCTGATGCCGTGCATATGGACAGGCGGACAGAACAACAGAAAGATTTCTCATATTTTTTGCAATGCTGTCAACGACAATATACACAGAAAACCAAAAACACTTAAATTTCAAACCTTAACATTTGCTTTATTATTCCTTAATAGCTAATGACCCCCGTCCCGAGGGCTAAGTCAAGGAGGATGTAAGGATATTGGACATAAGTAGATATTGTAGTTCATTATTAGTTTCCATTCACATAACAAAACACCATACAAAAGCATTGAAATTTCAACATCTTAACATTTGCCCTATCATTTCATTATAGCCAATGACCCGCCCCCAGGGCTAAATCAAGGAGGGTGTATTGATATAGGACATGGGTACATATTGCCTTTTTCTAACTTTAAATTTTTTCATTTAAAGTGAGCATATTTAAAAAACAAAAATTTAAAGTTAGAAAAAGACAGTATTTTAATTCATTATTAGTTTCATTCACATAACAGACATACAGAAGCATTGAAATTTCAACATCTTACCATCTGCCCTATCATTTCATTATAGCCAATGACCTGCCCCTAGGGCTAATTCAAGGAGGTGTACATATTGTAATTTATTATTAGTTTCATTCACATTACAGACATACAAAAGAATTGAAATTTCAACATCTTGACATTTGCCCTATCATTTCAACATCGCGAATGACCTCATCCCCAGGACTAAATCAAGGAGGGTGTAATGATATGGGACATGGGTAAATATTGTAATCAATATCGAAAAAGTACCAAACCCTTTATTCATAATTAGTTTTTTTATTCACATAACAAAATAAATAAAAACGAAAAAGAAAAAAAATAACCCACATAAGCATTGAAATTTCAATAGCTTAATATTTCACCCTATCATTTCATGAAAGCTAATGACCAGTGTTACCAGGATAGGTACCAAGTAGGATGTAATAAAAACACACACACAAAGCATTGAAATTTCAACATCTTAACATTTGTAGATATTGTAATTAATTATTAGTTTTCATTCACATATCAAAATAGAAAAAAAGAGAAAAAAACACCTAACCACCCTATCGTTTTAATAAAGCTAATTACTCCTGCCCCCAGGGCTAAATCAAGCAGGGTGTAATAATATGGGACATGGGTAGATATTGTATCCCCCAACAGAATTCAGAAACTCATTCAAAGTAGTTAATAGGAATATATTAGCATATTATATTAGAAAAGAAATAAATAAGAATGAAATTCCAAGACATTTGCCCTATCATATAATATGTGGACGCGGTCACCGACACTGACACCCACGCGGACGCCGGAAGTATTGCAATACGCCAATATAGCTCTTCTGCATTTAATTGCAGACGCACTAAAATAAAGACTGATGCTATATTATACAAAATATCAGTTTTGTTATTGCCCTATGACTTATTTGTAATTTGTGAAATTAAAACAAGCATAAATGATTATAGTCATTTATTCTTGTTATAATTTCACAAATTACAAATAAGTCATAGGACATTATACAAAATGTGAACATGACAAAGCAGTAACTTATAAATAACATGTACGGGAAAAACTTGAAGAATTAGTCTGAATTACCTCACAATATTCCAAAAAATCTACAGAGTCCAGAGTTGCTTGTATCTATGTGTCCTTCAGAATCCGTGTAGGCTTAGCTATCATTAAATTTTTACAGAAATAATGCATAAAGGCACATTGAAACAATTTGCAAAACCATTTGTGTGAATAGAAAGTGAAAGTAGACTCTAATCTTGTAAGTTGGTTTAAAATGAATTATTTCTGTGAAAATTCAATGATATCTCTACATGCATGAATACTGAAGGACACATTTGCACTACGTTGTGTAGATATATATAACTTGACATCATTCTTCATTTTTATCAAAATCGAACAAACTCGTAGTCAACACTATATAGAAAGCCCTAACATACCAAATATCAAAGCATCTATTGAACAGAATCATCGAATGGTTATTTCTACAAATGGTAACAACACTTATACACGAATGTATCTTCCGGTACTCATTTCAATATATATGCGCAACCACTGCAATTGCATGAGATAAAACTTTCAAGACCTATGCATTTTATTTCTGTATAAAGTACATTGATCGGTGACGTCATAACGCCTTATATTTGACCCATTTTTCAACACAGAGAGCGATGTTTGGCAGACTTCTGATTGTTAAGCTTAGGACGCCATAATGAAAGGTTCGACATTTCCAACCTTGCGTGACGTCATTAAAGTCGTATTTTGCGCTAAAGTGCTTGACATTCGACGAAAGTATGTCATTCTGGATAAACGTTACGTTGTCATGAGGCACCGGCTGTTTCTTTCAATTTATAATTTCCCTCCGGAATGATTTAATGATGTTTATAAATAGGAAATGGAAGTTTCCAGTATGATATTTTGGCTTTAAAAGCGCATATATATCTAATAAATTCATCAGCCATTGTACTTTCTGCAGGAAAACACAAAATAAGACACTTATTCTATATATAAAAGAAAAATACTCTGCAGCAAAATATACAGACAGACGAATGGACGAACGTGTAGATGAACAGACGAACACGGATCATCCTGAGCAGTTAAATACATGTTTGTGAAATGTACCGTTTTAGATATTGCAATATATATATATATATATCATCACATGGAATTCACCTTCTGCACATTCTGTGATTTTGGAAATCATCGCTAGGGTTTGTGAAAATAGTTTATACCCTCCATCAGCATGACAACGTCAAATTCAAAATATTATGGCAACTTTCTACATCACACATGAAGAAGAATCGGGTAAAGTATGAGATAACACACGTACATGGCACCTACCTGACACATTTCATAGAAATCTACACATTTGCCACCGACCCACCTGAAGCAGTGAGGTATCTTTTACGTGCCGCGCCTACCGTGACACGGGACCTCGGTGTTTACTGTCTCACCCGAAAGACAGAACACTTGTGTGCCACAGAGGGAGTCAAACCTGAAACAGGCTGAACATCTTGTCCTCTGAGCCACAATGGCCTGAGATAAGACAATCACGACTCAAGAACATTCCAACGTAGTCATACTGATTAATATTACAAACTATAACGTTGTAACGATGATCATTCGGGGGAAAGGTATGTGAAACACATTTATCCATATGTCTAAAGTAATACAAGTACATGTATGTTAGACGCGTTAGTTTGAAGACAGAAATAAAAACGTACCTTACCAGGGGTGTGTTCAATAAAGAGAGCGCCTACTGCACACCCGTTGCTAGAATTTTAACGTTCTTGAACGAAAATGAGCGCTCGCCAGTATAAAATTACTTTTTAATGATAATAATAAAGAAAATAATATTTTTAATGGTAATTATAATAATATATTAATTGAAATAATAAAAAATAAAATAAAATTAGAACCCTCCAATTGCAGCGTGGTCATTTCTGTGTGAAACACTGACGACAGTGTATCGCGAGCGCTCGCTAGTGCTACAGTGAAACCCTCGTTCAAGTAACGGGCGCTCGGTAGCGGACCCGGCGCTCGCGTTGTTGAACAAGCCCCAGGTTGCAGGTCGGCAGCTGACGGTGTATTGCACAAGTATGACAAAACATCTGATTAATGAAATGTTTCAAAGGATGTCTCGTGATGTCCTCAACAATCACTGTCACCAGTGTACTGTCTCTATCGCCATCATGATGGCCCACATGATCTGTTAGTCAGAGGGATATTCAGAGTCATAGCGGGGACATGAGTGCTTTCAAATGCTCTCCCTCCGTAAGAGTGACACTCAACGCCCTAGACCCTTACATCTTAGCCATGCGTACAAAACGTCCTCAGATGTATTGATGGAACAAATTTGAGATTGCATTTAGTTGGTTAGTCAAAATCAATGAACTTTCAGACGGTTAAGATTTGTTACTCACCGGGTCTAGAAATTACAGCAGCTGTAGATACATTTCCTCTGAAAATTTCCTCTGTCAAGTATCTATGGGAGACCTCACGATTGTTACCTACAATGACATGTTTTTATAAGTATCCGTTTAGTGATTTCCAACTGGCTGCCCACATTATCAAGATTTTTTCGACAAATTTTTCTCATGATTCTTATCATATCTTTCTTAAGATATCTTATTTTAGGTACAAACATTTTTCATCAATAATAATACGAAAACAGAAGATTATTTGACACTTTATGACACTTTTTGTGATAATATATATATATATTACTGACGGCCTAATGCGTTGCCGTCGTCAAAAGAAATTCAAGAACTAGTATAATTTTGAGCGAAACAATCTGCGTTTTGAAACATGAAGGCCCCAGCTGCAAATAAAGCTTAACTGTCAATGTCCTACCTCGAGGTCACATGATGACGCTTCAAGAAAACACAGAAAATCATTAATTTTTATTTTAAACCACTACACGATTATTTAACGTATTTGGTCGCGGAATCGACCTGATGCATTGCATAGGCATTAATAGCTTTGCAACGGACACACAGTGAGCAATTTTTTACGTGTCACGCCTACCGTGACACAGGAACTGGGCTTTTATTTCAGTCTGATTCGTAACACAAGACACAGTGCGCCCATGGCGGAAGTCGAACCCGAGACCTCTGTATCACAAGCCGAACACCTCATCCATTGAGTCACACCCGGCTTACAAATAAAATTTCTAATCTGGTGACCTGCTAAGGCAGGTTTTATTGAAGATTAGTAATAGGTCCATACTGTGTAGCTAAGTGAAATACCTGATTACTTACCCGCAGCATTTGCTAAGCAGATGTACATTCGTAAAATGTGTCCTTGAGCTAAGTACTATGGGGACGCTTTTCTTCTCAAAGATATCCTGAAAAGCAGACTTCAACCCTCAAATCGAAAGAAATAAAATACGGAAGTAAGAAGTGGTATATGACGGTGGTGTTCATAACAATGAATTACGGTTGACATTCAAAAAACCCTGGAGATCAGAGTTGCGACCAAGAAACACGGAGAAATAAGCGCCTCCTGTTTGGTTAGCGATAACCACATGTATGTCCAAAATACCCACAGGACAATATTTCAATACTACACACATGACAAAAAATTATTTTCTTTATTTCTTTTATGCCACGGCAAAATTGTCTCTTACATCTTTCTGATACATCGCACAGAAATTCTACCATGACACTAGACATCAAAAGACATGACACAAACGAGCCCCTGGCTGAACTCAAACCCGTGACCTCTTGATCACAAGCCAAGCCCCTTAGCCGAGCAAGCTCCACCGGAAATTACCGATCAATGAATTTGTCACACACAAACACCACATTTAACAACGGTATAATGACACTGATGTCGGAATTCAGTAATGAATTTTATACAAGATGAGTAATGCAGTACTACACGGTGTAGGTGGTACGTCAGCATTAAATGCAAAATTCTGAGTTTTGTTTGACTTTTACGTCACCGCATACATTGTATCACTTATATGGTGACGGTATTTGTCTTATGCATTGTACAGATATTAAAACTTTCCAACAGACCTACCATTGTGCAAAGGATCTACCAGAATCGATTGCTTTGTTTCTCGTTTACGCAGCGTCTAAATTACCTCATTTGTACGGTTACAGCAGCTGCCAGAAATTGTACAGAAATTTTAGACGTATGCTATGGGAGGATTATAAACGTGCCTATGTCTAAGTGACATTGTCCCTTGGTCTTTATTACCTCATCTGAAATCACTACAGAAAATAGACCTATGCGATTCAGGTATATTGACTTGCCTACCCTCTAGTGTAACATTATCTTCTAGTCTCAATTACCTCATCTGAAATCTGCACAGAAATGTAGACCTATATAATGGAAGGATATTGACTTGTCTACGTCTTTCGTAACATTATCATCTGGTTACTACTGTCTCATCTGATAATAGTACAGAAAATTAAACGTATGCGTTGGAAAACTATGTGCAAGTCATATGTAACATTGTCCCTGGGTCTTTACTGCCTCATCTGAAACCTATACAGCAAATAACACGTATGTGATGGAGGACTGTTGACGTGCCGACGTCTTGTGTAACATTGTCGTACGGGCCAATTGATCGAAATTTTAATCACTGATGGTTAAAATTTGAAAGACAATTACTTTAAGTTTTAGGATTTCGGTTTAAAAATATAAATTCCTTTACAAGGTTTATACAAATCAGTATACAAATTATGACTTAAAGTGCTCTCATTTCAAAGATATATTTATATATGTTCTATATTTATTATTAGATGATTTTAACCATTAGTTAACTTAACCAGTCGGTTAAATTTTCGAATAACTGGCCCCTGGTCTTTACTGCCTCATCTGAAAAAAAGTACAAAGTAATAAAACGTATGCGATGGAGGACATTTGGCATGCCTGCGTCGTTATAACATTATCCTCTGGCCTTTATTACCTTATCTGAAAACTGTACAGAAAATTAGACGTATGTGATGAAGGACTATGTCTACTTCATACATAACATTGTCCCATAGATTTTACTGCCACATCTGAAAACTGTACAAAAAGTTACATGCATGTGATAAAAGACTGTTGACATGCTGACATCTTATGTATCATTGTTCTCTGGACTATGGGTGATATTGAAATGCCTACTTCTAAGGTAACATTGTTCCTTGGTCTTTACTCTCTTACCTGAAAACTGTACAAAAAGTTACATGCATGTGACAAAAGACTGTTGACATGCTGACATCTTATGTATCATTGTCCTCTGGACTATGGGTGATATTGAAATGCCATCTTCTAAGGTAACATTGTTCCTTGGTCTTTACTCTCTTACCTGAAAACTGTACAAAAAGTTACATGCATGTGATAAAAGACTGTTGACATGCTGACTTCTTATGTATCATTGTCCTCTGGACTATGGGTGATATTGAAATGCCTACTTCTAAGGTAACATTGTTCCTTGGTCTTTACTCTCTTACCTGAAAACTGTACAAAAAGTTACATGCATGTGATAAAAGACTGTTGACATGCTGACTTCTTATGTATCATTGTCCTTTGGACTATGGGTGATATTGAAATGCCTACTTCTAAGGTAACATTGTTCCTTGGTCTTTACTCTCTTACCTGAAAACTGTACAAAAAGTTACATGCATGTGATAAAAGACTGTTGACATGCTGACATCTTATGTATCATTGTCCTCTGGACTATGGGTGATATTGAAATGCCTACTTCTAAGGTAACATTGTTCCTTGGTCTTTACTCTCTTACCTGAAAACTGTACAAAAAGTTACATGCATCTGATAAAAGACTGTTGACATGCTGACATCTTATGTATCATTGTCCTCTGGACTATGGGTGATATTGAAATGCCTCCTTCTAAGGTAACATTGTTCCTTGGTCTTTACTCTCTTACCTGAAAACTGTACACAAAAATAGACTTATGTCGGCATGGGTGACTATTGACATGTCTATGTATTACGTAACATTGTCCTCTGTCCTTAGTGTCTCATCTGAAAAATGTACAGAGAATTAGACGTATGCGATGTGTGACTGTTGACATGTCTGTGTGTGACATAACATTTTACCTTGGTCTTTACAGCCTCATCTGAAAACTGTACAGAAAATTAGACATGCGATGGGTGACTGTTGACGTGTCTGTGTTTTAAGTAACATTATCCTCCGGACTTTACTGCCTCATCTGAAAATTGTTCAAAAAATTAGACGTATGCGGTGGAAGACTATTGATATGCCGAAGTCTTACCTAATATTTCCTCTGGTCTTAACAGCCTCATCTTGTAACGGGGAAAACAATAAGTGGCAATGGGACTCGAACACAGAACCTCTCGATCCCGGACCAACTTGTCACTGATTGAGCACGCCAACTCAAGGTTTGAAGTGATGATATTGTATCAAAGAAGAAGATAATAATTTTGCAAATAAACCAATTACCTACACTTATATATATACATTTATATATATTTGTAATTTATAATTTATCTATACTAACAGAAGAATCATTTTATAATTGATCGTAAACATAGTATATAATTACGTAAACATCATTGTGGCGACCATTTTTGTCAACATCCGGTATTACATGAAAGTTCGATGTAAACTCTAAGCTCTTCTCGATTCATCTTTCTCGAAATGAGCTAAAGCGGTTAAATAGATCATATCAAATATTGATAATAACGAAATTGTATTCATTCAAAACAGAATTCAAACCTTCCAATTACATAGCAAATACTAAAATAAAATAAAATTAATTTCATTTAAACAGATAGATTTTCGCTAAGTGGTGCATTATAACTCCGGCAATTTGTTTCTCCCCCAACCTCAGTGGCCAAGCAAAAATCGAATTTTACATCATTCTCATTTTTAATGGTTTAGAAGAAGAGCGGACAAAAGTTTTAATGTGTCCTTCAACCAAGAGGTTAACCCCCAGCTTAAAATCCAGATGCACCACTGCACCAATAGGTCATTGTAATTTGTGGTATTTTCTGCTTGATGCATCGCATAGAAATTTATGTCTTTGCAACAAACGCACCCGAATCAGAGAGGAACTTTTACTTCTACCTTGGCAAGGAATCTCAGCGTTCAATGTCTCATTCGAAAGACAAGTGCTGGAATCGAACCCGGGATCTCTCGGTCACGAGCCGAGCACCTCATCCACTGAACTACACAGATATCCAGACAGACGGACGGACGTCTTCACCATACCATAGTATACCCCTCAGTACAGAGTATAGAGGGACGTATAACGAACGATGAATTCATGCACAATATTGTTAGTTCGTTTGTTTTCGACATTTTTAACAATGTCAGTTACATCGATCATGACTTGGAGGCAGGTCTAGCCTTACAGACCTCAAAAAGTTCCGAAGTCAGGATTCGAACACTGGAGATCTCCTGCTGTCATTATCATTTGAACATTAATAAGAGTTTTCAGACACATCAAGATTATTTCATCTATATGGTGACGGCACCAGCATGGCGCGACGCTTACTTACACTTATGCAACACTCACCCGAAGTAAGTTTGGATCTTTTCACTCTTAAGCTTAATGCTACATAAATTATCTGTTTAGCCGCTTTCTGACTTCTTCGCCACAATCGTTCTGTATACTATGAAAATGTGCATCATAATCGGCCCCTTAAACGTCGATGATATGCAAACAAGCATCATTGGCAAACGGAGAATCTGTGGATGAAGTGTCTTGATTATAGGTGAAAATTAAGGAATCAATCTTAACTATTGACAATATTTGAATATGAACTTTGAATCATGGACACTGACATAAACTGGACACACTCTTGATTTATGGGATTTGTGGGTAGGGTATGAATTTTTGTTTCTTTCTTGTTTTGCCACTCAAACCTATTTCACTTATACAGGCACATCTTGTATTACAGATACTTCTGTTAGACTACACATGCGTGGATCCAGAAAGGGGCGACAGGACGTTTGGACCCATCCCGAGATTAGGCAAAAAGTACTTTTCTTGGGGTTTTGTCTATGTAAAATAAGTAACTCTACATAAAAACATGGGTGGATCCATGAAAATTCATTGGCGGTGGACCCCTTCTCGACAAAATTTCTGGATCCACGCCTGCTATTGCTCGAAAGCTTTACATTTTACCTATGCAACTGACCTGCTCGAAGCAGTAGGGGATCTGTCAGGTGCCAAGTCTAATGTGACACCGAACCACATTTATACGGTCTCATCCGAAAGACAGAACACCGACCCCTAGGAGCCCTTGGTCTTGTGCCGATACCTTGGTGCCCACCTCTTGGTCACCTACCGAGCACCTTACAGACTGAGCCATGCCGGTGTTATATAGTAGTTTTTCCCCCATAGTAGTTTTCCCCCCGGAAAAATGGCTATATAGTAGTTTTTCCCCCATGGCGGAAAAACTACTATATAGTAGTCTTTCCCCCATAGTAGTTTTCCCCCTTACGTAACGGTTTGGAAATTATACACGTTCGTTCTGTATCAGTCAGATAACATTTGAAATACAAATGTACTATAGTAATAGCCTGTGGTTCAAACCGATGGTGTTGTGGTTAATGGGTTTCTATATACAATTAAGTGTTGTGTGTGTGTGTTTAGTTTTTGTTTTATTTATATATTTACAAGTCAAGTCTTTCTTTTTATATATTAAACATAGTATGCTATTTTCTTCTATTATTTCATTGTAAAAATTGTCGTTTACTTGCGTATATATGTCAATCATGACGCCAGGCTGTGATTCAAGATTCGATCCCAGGCAACTTTTCGTAGTACATCATATGTAAAATAGGAATTTATCAATTAAAATGTTCCAATGATAAATATAAGAATTCAACGTGCAAGAATTCCTTGAACATTCAATTCCTAAATAAATTAAGACTGATGCATTATATATATCACAACATGAAAATAACAGAAGGGAATTCCACCTAGGTGTCCACGATTTGCAATATACGACAAGGCTTGTCTAGTCGCAGATGTTGTTAATCATGAACATAAGAATGTGATTTTCTTGTCCTTTACGCAAAGTATGAAAGGTTTCATCTGAAAAAATCACTATGCTAAGTTTCAAAGCTCTATACCCTTTTGTGTAGAAGATATAGTCAAGGTTAAAGTTTTTGAAAAGTAGGTCACACTTAAACGTCAAGGTCATTAGGTCAAAAGTCATGGTCCAAATAAAAGATCTTATCACAAGTATTCTATATATGAAGTTCAAAATCCCTTCTCCTTTTGGTACAAAAGATACAGCCAAAGTTTAAGTTTTTGAAAACGTAGAGCACCAAAGTCAAAGTCACTAATTAAAAATCATGGTCCCAAAGAAAAGGTCTCATCACAAGAAAACTATATGTGGAGTTTCAAAGCCTTGTACCTTTTGGTACAAACGATATAGTCAAGGATTTTGCCACATGGTAAGAGTCAAAGACAGGTCAAAAACCAGATGCTCCCGAATTTCATTCCGGGGGCATAAAAACGAACTTGTTTTTCTTTTTTCCATTTGTATATATAGATATTTCTCGGATTAAATAAATATATCTCGAATGAAATTCTAGTAGATAAATCTCTGTTCTAAATATATGCATTTGTATTTGGAAAAGAGATTAACATTGAAGACATTTCTACTTAAGAAAATGAAATATCTCTAAATTAATTGAATATATATCAGTATCAAAAGTTTTAAATAGAAATTTATTTATTGTTAACAAGGTAACACGCTGGATTTACTTACATGTATGTGTGAAAAGAAAATCCGGAATTTCACATTGGGGGGAAAATCCACTATATAGTAGTTTTTCCCCGGGGGAAAAATTACTATACGAGGGGGGGAATGGCTATATAGCCAAATTTCCCCGGGGAAAAACTACTATATAGCCATTTTTCCGGGGGAAAAAACTACTATATAGCCATTTTTCCGGGGGGAAAATGGCTAGGGGGAAAAACTACTATATAACACCGGCTCTATGTGTGAAAAAATGAATAGACGTTTTTCAAATTTAAACTGATGTAAGGGGTCCTTATCCCAGACATGCTACTTTTTGCCAAAATTTTCATTATGACGTTGACGCTAGTAACGTCAGAGTAAAATGAAGCAAAGTTTTAGGCAAATTATCGTATGTCTAGCATGGAATGTAATAATAAGATCAATAGGAAAAAGGTCTATTCAGTTATAGATCAAAACTAATTTGGGACTGTCGGGCGAACTATCACTGTATGGCGCCCGACTTCCAGGTGAGGGGGCCTTTTACAAAAATTAAGATATTATATGCCTTCTTCATATTTTAAACTTAATATCTGTCATTAAATGCCCGACATATGATGTTTTGCCTCTAAAATTAGTTATTTTATTGTGACGTCACAATCTATGAATTAACGTCATAATAAAAATCCCAGCAAAAAGTAAGTTGTCAGACATTAGACCCCATATGTCCTATAAAATATCTAATGCGTCTATTAAGGATTGTACTTACTTTCAGCTAATATCACTTATTTCTGGTACCTTACCACATGAGAAAGTTGTTTTCGGAGACTCCTTTCCTCTGTCTTTTCCGTTTTAGCTGAACAGAGCATACCAATTTGTCAGCCATGTTATGATTTCTGAAACACACAAACAGAAATTTTAAAAAAAATTACTCAAGGGACCTACTCATTTACTTAAAAGAAGCGTAAAAAATTATGATGTTTTCCAGACAAGAAAAGTTTTACTCTCCAAAATATGTGTACAGGCAGCTTGTGATACATTCTTACAAGCTTCACATGAACATTAACTTAATGTTAAAATCATTATTTTAAGGCCAGCGTTATTAGGTCAAGATTTCAAAGCTACTCTCAAAAATAACTTAAAGACAAAGGTTACATCATATTCAGTCTTACTGATAATCTACTGTTCAAACATAAATTCTCTACCTTACTAAGAAGAGGAAATTATTACATGTCAAAATATGTGCCAACATCCCCCCCCCCCCTGCTTTCTGGATCCCTCCAATAAAAACGCCTTGATAACCTCCTCTCTACCAATTTTCATCAATTCCTTTCAGTTGCACTGAAAAAAAATTACAATGTTTTTCGACGGAAAGCCGACAGATACATTGCTATGTCACTTGGCTTGCGGAGCTGGCGTTCTGAGTTCGATTCCCTGATTACGTCGCTGTGCCCCCCCCCCCAAAAAAACACACACCCTTTTTTGTCAAAAGTTTGAGTAAACTTCAGACCTGGCAATTTTCTGCCGGAACTTACTTTATTCTTGTTAAGAGCTTAAGAGCTACAAAAGAGCAAGACTGCAATCGATTTATTCTATCGTATTTTTCTGATTGAAAATATAGGAAATATGATTTTATATTACTGCTGTGAACTTTACTATTAGTTATAAAGTTTGTTTCTGACCTACTTCAGACCCATAGTGTGGCCACACTTCCTATGAATTTTAGAAACCCACTTTGAGCCCAACAAAAAGATTTTGAAACGACCCCGTAATCGATAGAGGTCGTAACGCTATCGATGACATTATTGCCGTGTCATTTGAATAAAAAGTCAAAGGACTAATTAATAGTCCTGAGAGTCGACTAATTTAAAAAGTGCGGTTAGAATGCTGGGGTATTTTGCATTTTCTTAAAATCCTAATTGAATTATTATAAAATTCATGAAAAATACTGCTCTTTCTACTTCAGTATTTCTCTGAGAAATATCTAATTAGAAATATCCATTTGCCCGATTTTACGGGAAACCCGAGTAATACCTTCCTGTACAACCTGTTGTACAACTTTTAACGTCATTTTACTGTGACGTCACAATGCAAACATTAACGTTATAAGTAGCATTGGTACAACTGCATCGTCACATAGTACGGAGATTAACGACTGAAAAAAACCAACGAGCTGTTTATAGATTATTGTATGTATCTTGTGATTGAAGTCATGCAGCAGTGCAATTTCTTTGTCAGCGACTTGTGTATGTACATGTATATACGCACATTGTATAGGAAAATTGTGAACATTATCATAGCACTTTTAACAAGAAACCGTCAAGGACGCTATGACCGGATTGCAAATGCTAAACGCAAAATGTTGACGCCGGACGGGCGGACGGACGGACAGACAGACAGACAGGCGGACGGACGGATTTTACCAATTTATAGACTGGAATTGCTTTGCATTAACATTAAAAATACATGTATGTAAGTGGTCACCCTAAAGGCAAAAAACAGTATGTGTTCACTGAACCGTAAAGTCAAGGTCAAGATCACTAAATTTTTGTATTGGTTGGATAGAACATTCAAGTATCTACAAACCTACCAACTTTGACATAAGTACCCTTTAGGGTATGAAAGAAACCAAGCTAAACGCAAAATGTTTACGCCGTGCGGACGGACGGTCGGACAGACAGACGGATGGACGGACGGACGGATTTCGCCAATTCAAAGACCGGAATTGCTTTGCAATCCGGTAAAAAATTAGGTTGTGACTGATGGGATATCGGTAAATTTTCATAATTAATCATCAGTTTGGAATGGATTGATTCTTCCGATGATATTTTAACGATTATAATCGAAAGTAACATGTTTTTATTTTATAAGCATAATCTTGGTTGATTTAAAATGTTCCATCATTTTATATTGATGTTCATACGTCTACGTTGTTTTGATCCTTTTGCACTCTCTATACATGCTCCTCTTGGTTCTTCATCACCTTCGCTTAGTGCTAGTTGGCATGGTAACACATAGTTATGGTGAGTGGTGTGATGCATGTCCATACCAACCAGTCTTTCCGAGAACTTTTTATATCACTTGCCAGTAGGGCTAGTCCAGCCTCAACTTTACCAGCCAAAGGAAAATTCTACTAGCCTAGACAAAAAGTCTCAAATTTTTATAAATTTTAATTTCAAATTCATAATTCGTTGTTGTACACTAAGTCATAATCATTATAACACTTGTCATTGCACTAAATTTTGTACGTTTAAAAGCACGTCAATGACTAAGGCGTATCTGCAATTTGTAGGGCTGAAACGATACACTCCCCTCAGGATACAATACTTATCATGATATGGCATTAGCGATAACGGTGATATGATACAACAGGTCTTAAAATTAAAGAAAACTGTAATTAAGGGAATGCCAGATCCAGCTTTGTCCATGACCATTATATTGTTTCATTGAAACGTCATTGGGATATGTACACTAATATCCATCATTTTCTATAAGGTCAAGGTACATATATTATAAGCATTACATGCACGAATAGAAACTGAAACTTGTATTGTAGACCATATCACGTGTTCACTTCTTAACTTCATTATTCAACTGAATGCATGATTGCGGGTAAGGCACTTCCTTGGCCATTAGATAGATGGGTGAAAGATAATTTATCTGACAGTAAAAAAAAGTTTACAATAGTATGATTTGATTTCAATTTTTAAAGTTCCACTTAGAATTTTGAGAAATCGGTTTTTTTTTTTTTATTTTTTTGTATTTAGAATTTCCTCTGATAGAATTATATTGTTTCAAATAAAATACAATATGCAATCACTGAAAAAGTGTTTAAGAAATCAAAGACAATTGCTTTTTTAAAATTATACTTGAAAAAGATATAAAGAAAATATACACAGCAGAGATTACAAAATGAAATTCTTGAAGTCGTTCTTACAGCTGAATCCAACCGACATTCAGACAGATGTCTCGAAGACCGAACCAAAAGGAAATATCGAGCTGAATCGAAATCGCGATGAATCGTTTCAGCTCTAGCGATGTTTCATTTTTTTTTTTTACTGCGACATTGATATTTTTAACTCTTCAGTTGCGTGTAAAAGTAATAACCGGAAACGGAATAATTCCGAGATGCAAATGAGGAGGTGTGATTCTAATGATCGATTATAAGAAAATTTAATAAATGATTGGAATCCGCAGCTGATGTTTTCCGATGTTTGGTACAATACTATAAGTAGGAAATTTCATTTCAATATAATGGAGTTTTCGTAACCATTTAAAATTAAAGGTTTCGTTACCTTCATGTTGATGGACAGACTGACTGACATGGATGAATCTTTTGCATGTTTTGAAAGACTTAAGCAACTGTATTTATTTTTAAATTTAAGTATTAAAACAAAAAAAATCATTGTTTGCAAGGTTAATGTTTGGAAAACTGGGTCATATACCTAGATCAAGATCCAAATGAAATGCCCGCCGCCCATCTCACATCAAATTAAAAGCCGAGTTTTGCGAAGTTTTGCAACACGGCTAAATATTTTTGGGGTAGTATTAGTTCATTCTTATGTACAAAAACATCATGTTGTTAGTTTCCCTATGCCATCCATCGCAATTGATTTGGTTTTTTGCAGGAACACATTGATTGATTGATTGATTGATTGATTTGTAACGTTGCAACATTGTTATTTAAACAATATGGTGGTAAAACAATTTCCAATTTCAGTAGTGAAATGGCGTTTAAAGAAAGAATTAAACATCAAGCATTAAGAAGGGCTGGGAGGGTTGTGTGTGTGAGTGTGTGTGTTGTGTTGTTGTTTTTTTGTTTGTTTGTTGTTTTTTTTTAACAATGTGTTGTTGATTTTTGTTTGTTTTTTTTTAACAATTGTTACACCAAGAATAGTATACTTATACTTGTATTATGATGACATCCGCTGGATGCAGTGTACAAATTTGTACACCTATGCGAATGAACCACCCGAAGTAAAAAGCGATCTGTGACTGACGAGTTAGACTTGATCCCAGAATCCCTTGGCACCGAGTCGAGCACAGTATCGACTGAGCTAGGCAGATGCTCACTGCATGTCCTGAGCACACCGGGGAGTAAAATATTGGTTCCACTCAAAATATCAGTAAAACAGACACAAATTTTAACTAGAATTTTCATGTGTTGATGCGACACCAATGCCCTGGATACATCTATACACCCAATATCAATTTAATCCATCAAACCTTCATTTAGAAAACAAGTGAAACTGTCATTTTTAAGAAATTTCCTGTGTTCAAGGGCAACAACTGTCAGAAATTACCAGACCACATCCATATTCGAACTCGACATGCATTTCCTTTGCTACATCTATATACCCAATATCAATTTAATCCATCAAATCTTGAAAGAGAAAATGAGCAGAAACTGTCATTTTAAAGAAATTTTCTATGTTCAAGAGCAACAACTCTTTTAAAAATTACCGGACTACACCCATATTCCACCTTGACCTGCATCTTTTCTTGATATATCTATATACCAAATATCAATTTAATCCATCAAACCTTCAAATAGAAAATCAGCGGAAACTGAATGATGACGAAATGACGGTAAATTATATGCCTCGGCCATTTCTGATCTATAGTATAATTGATATTATAGCATAATTGTTTGTGAAATTTGATATGGAAAAGCCGTAAAGGTTCAGATATCAAATCGTTCACGGAGTGACGGACGGACGAACTAAAATGTCAGTCAGTAGACTTAAAATCTATGTACGTTTATGTATGAACAATATGCAAAGGCATACCTGCGTCTTGAAAGTTGGGGGTGAGGGATGAAATATATATATAAAGTGAAATATAGGATGCCTTGTTAACTGTAGTATCTTTGTGCTTTATATGTTTGTTTAATTTGTCTTTATTTCTACAGGTATTTCTTCGGAGATCCAAGGTCCATTGTACTCCCGGGTGTTTCACTCTTTCTATTTGTGCTTAATATATATATATATATATATATATATATATATATATATATATATATATATATATATATATATATAAAAATATATATAGTAAAGAATCACCTAGCTGTCATGCATCCGACAAATGCATGACGGATGCATGGCAGCTAGGTGATTCGGTACCATAGGTCGTGGGTTCGAGTTCCCGTCGGGGAACATATATAAGTGAAATATAGGGTGCCTTGTTAGCTGTAGTGTCTTTGTGCTTTATATGTTTGTCTAATTTGTCTTTATTTCTAAAGGTATTTCTTCGGATACCATGTGAGCCTGTATCGCTCAACTGAACACCATTTGTTCAATCCCAAACAACTGATTGTCTGAAGAAATTCGCAGATACATTGTGCTGTATTCTCTTGGTGATTGTGTTTGTGACAAATGACAAAAATTTCCTTTCCTTTACTAAATAAATGAAGACCGTGATGATAAAAAATCAATGAAAATAGTCAACATTATTTTTTTTTCTTTAATATTATTTTTTAATCTTGTTTAAATGTAAAATGTAAACCAAAAATGTTTACCTTTATCGTGGTTTGAACTGCTTCCCTTCTTTATACCAAAACTGACCTATGATAAAATAAGAAAAGTAAAAATCTAGAAAACAGAATTTTCATATAACACTGTCAAATAACCTTTGAAATAGACATTTGTCGATAAATAAATGCAAATAAATGTTTTATTACTTCTCTATGTAAATTGAATAAATCAAACTGGCACCAACATATGTTGAAATGACAAAGTTCAAAAAGAAGCAAAACAAAAATAAACAAAAAATCAAAAACCAAAAAACAAACAAACAAAACAAAACCACAAAAAAAACTACCAAAAACGCTAAAACTTTGACTTCAGATGGGAACCAGACACAAAACTTCTTAAGATACCCTCGTAAACACTCTGGTGCTTTCAGGGCGATCATATATGCTAGTTTGAATTAGAGTTGTTCAAGGAGGGTAACCTCTGGGGCCTATGTCATCGGTCCCTTGACGGATCGGTTCAAAAACAGAAAGGTAGGAAACCTTGAAAACGTCATCCCTACCAAGTTTCAGCGAAATCGTTCCATTAGTTATGAAAGAGACTCCCATCAACGTCATCACTTTATACTTATAGTATATTCTCCCTCTTGAAAAATATGGGAAAAAAATCCTAAAAATTATTTCTGTTTTCCAATATTAATATTAATAACAGATAAAAAGAATCCCACGTCAGAATGATTTCAAAATAGAACCAAAATCACCAACACTTCTTAACCCCCCACCCCCCCCCCCTCCCCATACAGATCACCCTGATGCATTTGGTTTGATGATCAATGCAGCTGGTCTGAAGAAATAGTCTCATAGGAGGGTATCCTCTTAGGCATACATTGTCCTTCCCTAGATTCATCCCTTGACACATCTGCCCGTAAACAGGAACATTTGTAAGAGTCTTGAAGCACTTCATATCTACCAAGTTTCATCAAAATTTTCACTTAATTCCGAAGGAGAAGTCCATCAAAACTTATTATTAGAAACATAAATATTTCAAATCCCCCCCCCTTCTTTTCGTAAATCTTAAAAATTGCAGAAAAAAAATTCCAAGAAATTATTTTTGTATTCCATATATTTCCAGTTATATTTTACAATAAAATCAGTTAAAGTACACAAAATCAATACATTATAAGCAGCGTACAAGTAAAAAATCTAAGAAATAATCCAATATAAGGCTAAAATGACAAAGCCCAAAAAGGCGTAAAAAGGGGAGGGGGTTAAAAATTCTTATTAAAATCTGAAAATAAGACCATAACCTTTGTGTAGATGTGCTAATACTACAAGTAATAATCAAGTTTGATCAAAAAATGTCAGACAATTTAGAAGAAGTCGAAAATGTGAAAAGTTTACGCGATATGGCAAAAGCTCACCCATGTTCCTCTGCATCCCCCCCTTTTTTTCTCCTACGGCCTTGTCATGCGATGGAAAGAGAAATTCAATAAATGTATTGCTATGTTTCACGAATATATACCAGATCAAATATAACAAGAAGGTTGCATCGCAGATGAAATATACTGAGTTGCAAAATGTCATATCATAGATTTTATACCCTTTTTCTCTATGACCTTGACCTTTTCACATTTTGATTCCAAACTCAGAAGGGCACATTCACAGCTCATGGTATGTGTGTGCTTGTGTGTGTATGTGTAAGGGGGGGTGGGGGAGTGGGGGTGGTGTAAGTGTGCGTATATGTGTGTGTGTGAAGTTTCTTAACAACAGGAAGGATGTACATGTAGATACCGTTATAACTCGGAAATTATTTATACTCAGCAAGGCCCTGTGACCTTTGACCTTATGATCCCGAAGTCAATAAGGTATATTCTGAATCCATGCATGGGGAGTGTGTGTGTGTGTGTGTGTGTGTGTGAAGTTTCATTACTATACCGAAATAACTGTAGGAGTTGAGAGTTCGGAAACTAATTGTTGACGCCCCCCTTTCCCCCAAGGCCCGCCATCCATCCCACATCATGTGGGGCGTGAGGGGTTGACCACTTTCCAGCAAGAATTTCTCCAAGTTAAGGTATAGTGTGTCTATATCAGAGAGTTATATACGCTATTTACCTATAGTAAAATGTTAAAATTCTGATAGGGGGGGGGGGGGGGGGGGGGGTTGACAAACATTTTGATATATTGGTTATATAAAATAAGAGATCGAAAGTTGTGTAAATCTTGCTAGAAGTTTGGTATTTTTACATGAGACCCTGTCGGAAATGAAATTACTATCCTTTGACATCTACAATGTCTATACAAATACAACATTTTCATTTTATTTGTCGATTGATTGATTGATTACTGTTTTACGTCACTCCATGTTATTTCATGTATATGGTGACGGCATCTGCCTGATGTATTGCAGAGAAATTTCTACCTTTACAACGGACCCACCAGAATCAGTGAGGAATCTTTTACGTGCCACGCCTACCGTGACACGGGACCTCGGTTTTTTACTGCCTCATCCGAAAGACATTACACCGGTGTGTCCAGGGCCTGGGTGGGAATCGAACCCTCATCCACTAGGCCAAACCGGCTTTCTATTTGTCGAAGTCTACAGTGAATTCATTGATTCATACGGAGAGAGAACAACGACGAGTCGCATCCGGAATATCTCGGTCCATACCCAAAACGCTACCGAGACACGCTGCCTCCATCATTTCTTTACGAATTAAATTATTTGATGTTGAACCTATGGCATACTGTCTGTTTAATCCATAACAAAATACAACAGGGGAACCATACAGATCAACAGATTAATACATGAATGGACGGACAGACGGATAGGAGAAAAGATGGACAGGCGGATAAGTGAATAAACGGACAGACGGATGGGTGAATGGGTAAAGATAGACGGATAGGTGAATGGATAAACAGGTGGATAAGTGAATGGACAAACAGATGAATAAATAAATGGACGGACAGATATGAGAACGGATGGACAGGCGGATAGGTGAATGGATTGCAGATGAATGAACAAGAACTGTGTGCACTGGGGTGTTTTGTTTTTCCTACAGTTGGGGTTGTTTGCTTTTTTATGGGTTTTGTTGTTGTTGTTGTTGTTGTTGTTTTTATTTTATTTTTTTTGGGGGGGGGGTATTATTATTGTTTGTTTGTTTTGTTTTGCTTTGTTTTTGTTTTTGGTTTTTTTTTTTTGGGGGGGGGGGGGGAGTTGTTTTGTTTTGTTTTGGGTTAGGTTTTGATTTCGGGGGGGGGATGTTATTCAGAGGAATGTTTGTACATTTATATTAAAACTTATATCATAAAAATGATTATAATGTTGACTGACCCCGGATGTTCCAAGGAATATGGCGATACATGGAATTCTGGTAGTAATACTATAATATCGCAAGTCCATAGGCAGCTTTTCATAACTGGAGAGAGGTCCTAAATAGTCCTGAGTCTAAGGGAGTGAATTTCCCAGATGTAAACTAGAACTGTCCTATCGGGACAAATATCTCACGCGGCAACAAAATTTAAAGTAGGGCAAAGACCAAGGTAAAGGTCACGAGGTCAAAAAATTGATACCGACTTAAAGGTCTTCTTACAAGGAAAACACATGTGTAATATGAAGGCCCCATCTCTTTTGGTTCAAAAGTTATGGCTAAGGTTAAAGTTTTTTTCTAAAGTAGGTCAAACGTCAAGGTCAAGGTCATGAAGTCAAATATTTTGGTACCGACAGAAAGGTCTTGCCACAAAAAATACATATGTATAGTATGAAGGCCCCATTTCCTGGTTCAAAAATTATGGCTTAGGTTAAAGTTTTTCAAAAGTAGGTCAAACGTCAAGGTCACGAGGTAAAAACTTTTGGTACGGACAGACAGGACTTGCCACAAAGAATACACATGTATAGTATGAAGGTCCCATCTTTTTTGGTTCAAAAGATATGGCCAAGGTTAAAGTTTTCTGGACAGACAGACAGACGGACAATGTGATTCCAATATACCCCCCAAACTTCGTTTGCGGGGGAGGGGGGGGGCGTATAACAAGAATTACAAAAAAAAACCCTTACTTATAAATTCAGTTTACTGAAGTTAAAATTCAGATTTAGTGCTTAATTATTTCGGAGGAGTGAGTTCGCGTTTACGAATCACAAACAAAAACACCCCCCCCCCCCCCCCACACACACACGCACCTTATTTCCCTTCCCCAGTTCTCCCTTTTGTAAAAAGGCTTGTTTATTCGACATAATGTTTTTAATTTTTATATGTGCACTGGCGGATTTAGAACGGAGATTGCAGGGGTTGCACCCCCCCCCCCTTTGTTCGGTAAGTATTTCCCCCAAAAAGGTCATTTTCGACCATTTTAGCGCTGCAATCCCCCTTCCAGACCGGATAGTGTAAAACATTAATAAAGGGAGACTGCACTACCCCCCCCCCCTTTTTTTCCCTTTCAAAAATTTCTAGATCCGCCAATGCATAATTTTATTCTTAGACCCTCAATATGTTTTTCCAAACAGCAGGCCCGTAGGAACCGGGAGGGAGAAAGTAATGGGGGTTGGGGGCTCGTCGGCTGATTTTTTGTTCTATCACATTACGAGACGAAACTTGGAAATTCAAGGCCTCCCATTCCAACTCTTCCTGTTTTTGAAATGCTATATATGTCTTCTGGCCATATATGTATATATGTCTCTGCTACGGGCCTGGGCAACATTATTCTCTTTCGTATAAAATGCATATAATAAATTTTAAAATAATATATATTTCTATCTAATAACTTACCTAGTTTTTTATACTGCCATCCACTACCCGAAAAATCGTGCGTTCTATCCCATGACACTGTTTATGGCTTCCCATTGGCTCGTGCTAAGCCAATCAGATACAATTCATGAGTCCAATCGAACAATTCATGAGTCCAATCGAACACTCTACTCATTTCGAATAGTATATCCGTATAAAGATTTAATTCTATCAATTAATACAACAGTGTATCCTTGTAGATAAAATTCTATCGGTTAATGTAACAGTGTATCCTTGCATATGAAATTCTATCGGTTAAGGTGCTATCTAATGCAAATATGACATATTTTTAAGTTTGATTGATTTCCTCTTCATTACATTAAATATTTTGATGTCAAATTATGTTTTATAATAGTAACTTATTGTACATCTTCGTCGTAAAAAAGGGGCAGGCTTGGTGTAGTGGTTGGCTTGCGGCGCCGACGATTCGGGTTCGATTCCCGGATTGCGCTACTGTGTTTAAGAGGTTTGTTACCTCCTGCTTCCATGTCGCCATATAACTGAAAAAAATTGTTGAAAGCGACGTAAAACACCAATCAGCCAAATCAATCATCGTAAAAAAAATTATGCATCATTAAAATTTGGGCTAAAAACCATATTTCTATTTCTATTAAATTTTTCAAAAATAAAACCCTAGAGAATTATTAATATATTCCTTATATATTTTATTGTCATCTTTCCCTTCCTGTAAGTATAATAGAGAGCATGCGGATCTTTGATTTTGAATTCACTCTCTTATTTGTTTAAAAATGCATATGTGTGAGGCATCTCAATCCGGAAGGGTGGGGGGAGGGGGGTTGAGGGGGTTAACGTTGAATTCGTTTTATTTCGTAACGTGTAAAACAAACATGTTCCATGATAGGAGAAAGGGGGATGGACCCCTTCCTCCTTCCCAGGGATCTGTTAAAGATATAAAGAATTGCCGATTTCATTGACTTTATAAAATATCGTCGTATAAAGTATATGATACATATTGATTCATTTCCTCCTTACTATGCAAACTTCATTTTTGGAAAACATTAAAAAAAGGAAACCTATAATCGCATATACCAAGGAGAGATCATTTTAGAAAAGTCGATCTTATGTAGAATGTTTAGGTGAAAATCTTTTTGGGAAATGTATTATTAGACTGCTAGGAATGTTTCAATTCTGCAAAATTTCAGCAACAAATGTATTTTTTTCCAATTAAGGGTTATCGATCCTTGGGTGACGTCGAAGATATTCCGTCAAAATTGTAAAGGAAGGGGGATAAAACTTCGTTGATTTGTCTTAGTACATCAATTATAGATGTATATACTATTTTCAAAAAGAGCATATATATTATAGTAGTAACAAAATAATGTAAAAGTATAGGGCTTAAGTATATTTCTGTTTTATTATGTAACTGACCTCATCATCTTTGCATCAATTTTGTGTCAAAATGTATTCGATCATTTTTAAATGTAGCATGGTTATATAAAAACTGTGTTCAAAATAAATAGCTGATATTGTAGGAAGAGTGCAGTGTAAAATTATGAACCACACATACAATTCATCTTAATAAGTGCTGCCCTTTTGTTGTTTTCACATTAATGATTCTGGGACAAAATAAGGAGGGTGGATAATAAATCTTACTTCGTGCAAAATCTAACCTAGGTACATACATATTTCTTTTGGTGTTTTTAGTACATATGGTAGAATTAAAGGTAAATCTGCCTATTGTTTGTGCGCATCAAGAGCGAGGCGTTTGTATGACGTTTCCCGCGATAAGTCAACGTCGTTATTTTCAAAATGGCGTCGCGTTACAAAGGACGCTTCTTCACGTCCAAACAAAAACAAAGGCCGATAGAAAGATTTATCTATCAACACAAACACGAAACGTAGATATGTCAAATCCAAACAAATTTAATAATGTTAAACTGCCATGGATTGAAGGCAAACGGCGAATAATAGAGCCCACTGAAGTTATCAAACGACTGATCGAAGGGTGCGATAGCTGTTTTAAGAGCTTGACGCTCACTAGAACCGTACACGAAACAAGGGGTGGCCTAGCATCTATGTTGTATATTCTATGCGAGTGCAGGATTCTGAACAAAGTTAACACTGGCAAAACTAGCAGGAATCAAAAAAGAAAACCCCTCCAATTGTTGACATCAACTCCAAAACAGCAATTTGTCGACGGCGCTTATGAGGTTCAATTTGTCCGGTGTCTGTCTGTTCTTCTGTCCTATCTTTGAACTTGACTGTTTTGTTTTGTAATCACACCTTAATACTATCAAGGCTACATAATGTACTACAGGAGAAATGAGTGTTTCTTAATTACTCTCTTTTACGATTAAATCACTCAAAACAGGAAGAACAAATGTATAAATGCTTATTATTGCAAAGCCATCAAGTGAAAATGCTAAGCGATGTATTAAAGCGGTCACTTTCACCGTCATATGGTCAGTCTATGTAGTGCAGTGGTGAAGACCGTTGGTTGCAGACTATACTTAAGACGTAAGGAGTCATTCTGAGGTCGTAGCGCAGGGGGACTGGTAGCGCAGTTGGTAGCGCGCTCGCTTCTCACCAATGCGACCCGGATTTGATTCCCGGTGTGGTACATGAGATGGTGGGGCTGTCACCAACCTGGCTTCGTGGGTTTTCTCCGGGAACTCCGGTTTCCTCCCACACAAATGACGCCAAGATCCGTGCTAACGTGCAAAATTTATATAAGTTGTTAACTTGTTTCTTAATCGTTGTAAAATAAATAAAGTTTAAATTTAAATTCTGAGGTCGTAAGTTCGAATAACCCTATCTGCCCATGGCCAGGGTGCCCGACAGGAGGTCAAGCCAGCTTCGAATATCGCCTGCACATCGATAAGTCGTCACATATATCACAGAAATATCATCGACTGTGACGATAACCAAAACTAAAACAAACAAGCCGTCATAAGTCTGTTAACAACTTACCAGTAACTACATGTGATATTCGTGATCCTCGAACCTTATACTTTTCAGATGATCTACTCATCAGGGTGTATAGATTCAATGATTTACTTGTACTTAGCAAAGGAAGAGACGCCGCAGCTGCAAAACTAAATTGGAGAAAGTTGGCAAAAATGATTTTTGTCTACCTCCCGAATGCTCCGTATTACACTGCGAAATCCATTACTTTAGTAAAAAGTATATTCTAGAAAGATAGTGTTTTGATGTCACTCAATGATATTTCAGTTACATGTGTAAAGTGAATGAATATAATTGTCTATTTCCCAAATTGTGACTGCTGTCGGGTTCCCATTAACAACTTATGGTCTCGAACGTGCCGTGCTTATACTCCGATACGGGCACCATGTTGTCAGCTCGCTCTAACATCTTGCAATTGAAGGCATATCCACACACGGTAAGGGCACGCCTAGACTCGAACACTGATCCACTGTCCAGACCGCGTATCATTTAGTCAAATCTGCAGTGCATCCCGCATAACACTCGAAGTCGGCGGGCTTTCCACGACTTTTAACTTTGTATCTATACATTAAATATTACACACACACACACACACACACACACACACACACACACATATATATATATATATATATATATATATATATATATATATATATATATATATATATATATATATATATATATATATATATATATATATATATATATATATATATATATATATATATATATATATATCAGGGTCGGTCAAACGGCTTAGATTATACACCACCAAGTACTTTGTTGCTTAAATATTTTTATCAGTTTTTAAAATACATAACTGTATATCTATATACAATGTATATTTCCTAACAATGACAATGTTGTAACGTATAATGAAGTCCTTTTTTCGTGTACGTACTGGACCTGGATTTTAACATAATCACACAAATATATTTAACCCGTATTAATTGTATATCTATATAGAAATGCGCTTGTACGTTTCTCACAATATCGTCAAGCACAATCTGACCACAGAAAATACACTGTCGTACATGTTGCGTATGACGTCAAGGGACGTAACTCTTACGCAACGCTAACGCACGTCACGAATTTATGCAATCTGGGCGTCATATTTCGGGCATTATTTTCATTGCAGTCTCGACGACCCCCATATTTCTTTGCATTTGCGGTAGCGGACAGACTTCAGCATGCATCATGTATACGCCCATGAATTTCTTGTCAGTAGTTTTTTTTTCAAAATACAGTTCTGATCAAATGCCACCAGATACGAATTTACGTAAAAATCCGCAAAAATTCGTATTTCTCAAAAATTTCATCAATAGAAATCATAAGAATGATTGTAATATAACTGATATACATCATACCCGAAAAATATAGCAAAATCTGAAATAAATAAACAGAAATATTTTAGCAATTAGCTATAGAGGACAGATGAAAAATGCTCGAAATTGCTTTTTTATTGTTCCCCCAAGATGGCGCGGCCGATTTCTTGAAGAAATGCATGGTGACCCTTTATTTTCTTCTCGGAATTGAATTCAGCATAGATTCGATATGTATCATGCAAAATATTATTAACTTCTTGTCAGTCGTTTTAATAGGCAGACTTACCTTTAAAGTGTACCAACAATGCGAAGTCATAAAATCATTGCAGATAGAAATGGTGATAATAAATTCATTGCAAAAAAAAATCCGGTGTCAAAATACCCCCTAATAGTTGAGATACAGCCGATTTTGTGTCTGAAGCTAATTAAGCACATGACCAGCAGGCAATCGGCTGTTTCCGTGCGTGACGTCAGAAAATGAACGCAGTCGAAAGCTATTAATGAAAAGAAAAGAGGCGTACAAGATTTTCTGGAGGTTTAAAAAGAAATATGACAAAAAGGGACCGAGGAGGTACTAGTAAAGGTACTGGAAAACGATCTGTAACTGCCAATTGTGGAAACACTGACAAAAACGTCGTTTCTATACACGATATCCACTGTATAACGGATCCATACCAGAGAAAACGCTGGATCAACTTCAAGAGTAAACATTGGTATGGGCCTTCGAAATATTCAGTTTTATGTTCAGATTATTTACTTTGCATTGTTACCCATTTAAATTTCGATTTGAGAAAACTCAAACAGGGAATTGGCTAAAGCACGTTCGCTTGAATAAGGGGGCATGTCCATCAATCCATGCTATTCAGCCACCTTAAAAGGAACTCAGGCCAGGTTCAAGCGGTATACAAAATACAACACATTAAGAAAATGCTTTATTACTGTGGTCGCCACCTAAAAAAATGAAGAGAGCATATGCTAAAAGAGAAACAGAGTGAGTGCTTGATTTTTTTCATAATTCATATTAATCCCTTTTCAATTCAATTACATTTCCCCCTCCCCCTTTTTTTAAGTTTGCATCAGAGGTTTTAGCTAAGCAACAATGTTGTTACTAGATACATAAAAGTAGTGCTATGAAAGTTGAGGAATTATATAATATATATTAATTTTCGAATAAAAAGAAAGAAAGATGCAATGAATATTTGTAGTAATGTTTAGAGTATAAGAGGTAAAACATTTAATTTTGAGTTTACTGTTATTCAGAAATTCATTAAAATCTATTTTTTGTCAAAACATTATGAAATTTATTATGAAACAAGTAAAATGTACCAACCAGTATTGTAATTTAGATAATTGCTGAACACAAAGAACAGGTAAAGCCAAATGAAAGTGGTAGTGATTTGGATATAGGTTTGAATCAGAATTAGACCCAATCAGATCAGATAAAAAGATAATAAATCGGCCTGTATTTTACATTTATGTAAAATTGAAACACATATGCATCTCTGCCCTAAATAGATATTAAGTATATGATCATTTGAAATATAAATTAGACACAATTTTTCTCTCATTTACAGGTGCTACTTGATCATATATCCATATCGTCAAATATTAGGACAATACTATTTTCATGCCAGGTTAATATAAGAAGGAAAACAAAGTCAGTTCATGGAAATGTCAAGTCAAATACAATGATTATTATTTTTTTCCATGAGAATCATACCTTTATCAGTGGCATATTTAGGAGGGGCCCGCCCCCCCCCCCCTTTCGCCACATATTTACAAGTAAAAATCAGGAGTTGACACCAAAAATGGCTCAGTAGTTTGGCTTATACATATTTGCCCCCCCCCCCCCCGGTTTCTTTTGCGGAAATTCTGGATCCGCCACTGTTTATAATGATTATTTGTCATAATCTGTCTATATAATTCTTCTCTAACTCTTAGTCTTATTGTACGTAGAGTAGATATTTGTTTATTTCTTTCTAAGTTCGAAGTTCTGTTTTGACATTGTGTAATTTTATACAACTGAAAGTTCTGTTTAAGAAATACTAAATATACGTAAATATAACTTCTACGTCCGATGAATCGGATACATTAGAATCGTATGGTTCAAATAAATACAGTACAGAAACAAATTTTCTAAATTGTCTATATTTTCGTCTTGGGTATCTTTATAATCAAATTCATAATCACTAAATGCATTGATCTCGTAATTTGTCGATTCACACGATAAAAGAGATGTTTCGCTGTGATCAGATATTATTGCAATGTTTCTATTGCCTATCTGCTGTGTGTTCAATGTCTGACGTCACACAGCACCAGATGTTAACTGACCGGAAATGCGGCTAAGAATCATCGGAGATATTCGTGCCCAGGTGCAAAATACAACTATAACTCGCGATTACTTGATACTGAAGCATTGTAACTTAGTTATCAAGTGTTGATTACGTAATTTATGAATATTTACGTATAATATATAAAAATCGTTTTGCATTGTTGGTACACTTTAAAATAAATCAAGAAAATGAGATTTGCACATATTTCTTTACATTATAAGCACTCCGTATATCACATTTTGATGCAAATGTTAAGGTATAATTTTAGTAGCCAGTGATGCAAAACAGCGTTTTCTCTCATTACACACATAAAATATTTTAAAATTGATGTTGAACCAGGAAGGAAAGATATTACAAATAAGACAATAAGATAAGATAATAAATGGTTTCTTTAAGTGACACATGTTTGACCAACAACAGGGAAGTATAGTTAAGACTTAAACTATACATCCTTGCCAACAATAAGGCCTAAAATTTAAAAGTGCATATTTTGTACAATTTATATATACGATATATAATAATATATCGACCATTTATCACCCACATTATTCTGTTCTATATCCCTTCATCATAGTCCCCCATCCCCTGTTTCGGGACTGCTGACAAACGAACGTCCAAAACCCTACCCAGGCAGTCTTACGGTAATTCAGTGTTGTAAAATGTCAGACCACACTGGAGCCACCGCAGACCCTATAATCCATCCGACCCACCGCACAAGACATCTCTAATATTTATTGTCATTTTCATTTCTTTAGAGCAGGAGAATAGAGACCACCAGCCAAGCACCGGCCCCAGCATGGTCGATCATCGTACACAACTGACCGAGAGTAAAAGTTGTTTATATTAAAACTGCCGAAGCAATGCAATGTTTGGAATTACCAAAATATGCGTAAAGCATGTTATGACGATATAATTTTGATTTCTTGATCAAATGAAAACAAGTATGGATAGGTAGTGTTTTAATACCACTAGATCTAATGTATTCGTAATTTGTAGTTCTTCAAATAAAAAAGAATTTTGACAAAATTTGATTTTGATGAATTTTGATTTTCATTTGACGTTAATGCTAGAATAATGATGTCAAATTAAAATGACGCCTTTTTACGACAAATTATGGTATGTCTGGTATGGAATGAAATACAAGATCAAAGGAAAAATTCTATTGCTTCCCTTTTTCGGAACTCTTCTGCTTGAAATGTACAAACGCTATATAAAAATGTAAATCATGGGTGACGGCGATGCGAACGGAGTCTGACGAGACAGACGTGGAAGGAACATGTATGCATCCTTTCTGTTCCTTGTACAGCTGATTAATTTTCGTTTATCCACAAGACTGCAAGAAAGCAGTATGAAGTTGATAAATATCTCCCATGACAAGATTTTTTGACAAATCCTCCTCTGATTTTACTGTACCCTTGATTTTGATGACGCCAAATGAAGAGGATGATGGATCGGAGCTGTGAGCATGCTTTGAAATTGAAGTGGAAGCGGAAAAACCATTCTTGATGTCGGACTGGTCACATGACTTTATTTGCATCATATTTGTTGGGGGATAAGTCTCGGGATTCAAGGCTTTTTTCTGCTCATTTAATGGCAGATATTCGGCTATATTCCCAATCGCAAATCGTATCTTTTTTTCCCAATTTTGGGCAAGAAATTCCCCATTATGAGCACAGAAAAAGATTGTAAATTTGTCGTAAAATAGAGGTATTTGCAACAAGAAAAGTGTCCAATCGTAACTTCCAAGCACACATTTGATAGAGACAATCATAAACAATCTCTTCGGTCGTTTTTGAGGAGCGCACAAAAGACTACGAACTTGTAATTGACGAAGCGAAAATCACGTACTAAATTGTAAATGAGGAATCATGACTGCGGCGTAAATCGGCGCGGATACCTATCAGTTAGCGTTTTATCAAAAGCAAATTAGCATAGCATGCCCTTTTTATGCGGCGCCATGCCCTTTTTCTGAGCGTCATCTCCTTATTTTTCCTAAGTTATTAATTTATCATTTTATGAGACTAAAGAAGATCGATCTTCATCCATGTAATATGAAACCCTCAAAAAGATCGTTATTTACAGGGCCAGTATATTACGAGTATCGCTTCAGACATGCCCTCTTTAGAATTTGGTAACACTTTCCGCACAACATTACGTAATTGTCTAAGTCAGCTGTTTGACCCGCTAAATTAAAATATCATCGGTAACCAGCGTAATGTACTGCCTGCTTCTTTTCGGGTGTTAATTGGGGCATTTTAATTAATGTTACCTTCTTAGATTTAGATTACATCCGCACACAACACTGAGTTTGACACCGTTGTCTGAATGCCGAAATAGTAATTTTGCAGGTCAAATTCACATCTGTTTTCAGTCAGATATTAAAGAAAATTAAAGGATGTTTGTCCCTTAAAAGCAATTATTCTAGGACTGTAATGTCGTCATATTACCGAATTGGTTTACATAGCCGGTCACAATCGCTTAGAAGCTTCACTCACACAATGTACAAACAAAAACTACCCATATTAAATGCTTTACTTAATATCATTTAACTAATTTTCTCAATTTGACGCCAAATATTTAGAGAGTAGGATCTACTCTCCGCATTTACTCTGATAATTTTGAACATTGTTTAGTAATTCCGATAATGAAATGATATTTCAGAACATCTTTTATCACTTAATACAACAATATCACCATAAGTAGATCTAGTTGCAACAAGAGAGGCAACAAACACACGAAGTGTATTCACACTATCAGACGTATCGGGGTTTTTTTTTACACCAAAGAACTGAACAATATAACTGATTATAAAACATGACTTTTTAGTATTTCTAGAATCAGTAGAATATTTACTATTTGTAAATCAATAAATGCGAATGAATATTAACCATTATAATTTATTGCTATTTTTTATGTACTTTGAACTGAGACAATCATTAATCAATTTATTTACAAAGAGTATCATATAAAGCAGTTACAATACTAAAGTAACTAATAACCTAAAGAAGACAGATACACTTTATATTTCCTAATTTTGCTTCCAGCAATTTCCTCTAAGCTCTTGAATTTGAATTAATCAAACATCAATCACACTTCCTACACGTAGCAGATCCAGGAATTTATTTGTGAAGGAAAACTGGATGGATGGGGGAGGCTGAGAGAAATTTTTGGTTTGGTTTCTTTGTAGAAGCACAAATAAACAAGAAGTTTGAAATTACTAATTAATATCTTTCTTTTATATTCTAACAACAGTATCATATCTTATTTAATTTTAAAAATTCCCAATTTGGAGCAAAAACGCCGCGAAATTCCCAATTCCAGCGCCATGGGCCATGTTACCAAAATAGTGGAAAAAAGCCCTGGAATTTATCATCGCTGTCTACGAAGAATCCGATATTTTGAAATCTTATTTTTGCAAACTGTGGTTATATAAAATTCGAAGAAGGAAAGAGAGCCAATCGTCGTGAGATTCCTCAATGAATTTCATAAGTTTTAAGACTCATTTACCTCTTGTGCTCAAAATATAGTTCATTAAAGTTGCATTACGCAACTTACGGTCTATGATAAACACCGAGTTTATCCCCCAGGTCATCCTCGGAATATTTCGGGGGTTATCTTCTTTTAGAACTTAGTGTGATGTCACGCCGACTTCGAGAATGAGCCTTCATCGATTACAAGAGAAACTGTAAAGTAGGCCGTTCAAATTCCTAAAGGTCAAGCTATACTTCATGCTAAATATTTTATTTGTGTCTACAATATTGGGCTATGCCATGGATGAAGACAGCTGATGTAAGTGGAACAATAATTTCTTTACTTTGTAAAAATAATTTTGTTTCGCATTTTGGAAGACTTGCATGAATTACTGTACCTAAATTAGATTATATCCAGCTATGAAGGAAATATGCTGGACAAAACATTCATGGATATATGATACTTTCTTCTTCTTCTTTTTTGACATGTATTCTATAGCTATTTTGGTAGTGGCTATTTATACCACAGTCATGTACCCAATTTAATCTCTCTATATACATTACAGTCATGTACATAATGTTACCAGCATTGTATTGCTAATTAATAATTAAGTTTGTGAGGTTGGTTGATTTGTGTTTTACGTCGCTTTCAACAATTTTTCAGTTATATCGCGACATGGAAGCAGGAGGTAACCAACCTCTTAACATAGTGGCGTAACCCAGGATTCGAACCCGGATCGTCGGCGCCGCAAGCCAAGCGCAGTTTGTGAGGTAATAAGTTAGTTATTTAGTTAGTAAATAAGGTAGTCAGGCAATTAAGTAGTAATTTAGTGAATAGAATCAATAAGTCAGTCAGTTCATTAGTAAGGAGTTTCAATTAATAAATGCGAGGTACCTATTTCGTTAGTAATTTGAATTGGAAACTATTATGTCACTTCATTCAGGGTTTTCAATAAGAATTATTTGAGGAGGTGATTTAGAAATTTGAGGCGTACTATCATTTTGAGCGCTGTTTACATGAATGTGAGAAGTAAATTTGAGATCAGAAGAAATTCGAAGCGGCGATTTCTGTCATTTGAAGCAGCGGTGTTTTGCCAGGTACCGGCCCTGCTTCTTGTGTAAAATACTATGCAACTTATCTTCTTACAGTAGTAAGAAACATTGTTATTTAGTTAGTGAAGATGTAAGTCAGTTCTTCCATAAGTTAGTCATTTGAATTATATATATATATATATATATATATATATATAACTGATATTTATACATTGCTAGTAAGTTAGTTAGTTAGTGAAATAGTAAGTTATCATTTAGTTAGAATCTGATTTACATTGTAAGTTAGTCAGTAAGTAAATAAAAATGTATTTAGTTATGTTAGTTTGTTATTTATTGAAGTAACGTTAGTAAGATAGTTATTAACTTAGTAAATAAGTTGCATTATTTGTTAGTCAGTTGAAAAGTTAATGAAGTGGTAAATTAATCATTAATTAATAAAATTAGTAAAATCGTCAATTACAAAGACAGTCACATTTTTCTACAATGTAAGTTATTTAATCAAGTATTAATCAAGGCTTTTAATCTATTACAAAGGCACATTTATAGTAAAGAAAGTATGCTAATAAGTTAGCTTGTAACGAAGTTATACAGTGAAGTAGCATATTATTCATTTACTAAGGTAATGATAATTTATAATGGTAAATTTCAGCAAACCCAAAAACAACTTTCTCTCCAGTGTCGAAAAGCAGTATTTGCATTAAAAAGAAAATGTTTTAACTATCAACTTAATCATGTGACGCTTTTATCTTTGTTTGATACATATATATCAAGTATTGCATTTTATGGTTCAGAGGTTTGGGGATTTCATGCAGCCCCTGATATCGAGAGAGTGCATTTAGATTTTTGCAAAAATATTCTAGGAGTAAAAAGATCAACTCCAAATGCAATGGTATTTTGTGAATTGGGAAGATTTCCTCTGTCTTGTATAAGACAATTTAGAATAATAAAATACTGGTTTAAATTGATTAATTCCAACAACTGTATTTCAAAAGGGTTGTTATAATTTTTTATATGAAGAATTTTTGACCAACAAAAAATGTAAAAATTGGGTTTTTCATGTATATAATATCTTTACAACAAAGTGGACTTGGTGAAGTTTGGTCAAATCATGGCTCAATGACTCAAGATTTTATTTTATGTGTAACAAAACAAAGAATTTTTGACATATGCAGACAATCGTTGTCATCAGATATTGATTCTTCCCCAAAAGCTGCTATTTATAAACACTTAATCGATGGACATACATTCCAAACATATTTGAAAAAACCAATTTCTTCTAAATACAAAAAACTTATTTGTAAAATACGCTTTTCAGCTCATAATCTTGCAGTTGAAACTGGTCGTTTACAGAAAAGTTCCTATGGAAAGACGGTTATGCCCTCTATGTAAAGACCAGTCCGAAATTGAAGATGAATTTCATTTTTTACTAAAATGTCCCTTTTACCAACCATTTAGACAAAAGTTTATTAAGAAATATTACTATATCCGGCCCTCAGTCTTTAAATTAATTCAGTTACTAACCACGCAGAACACCAAAGAACTATGCGGTCTAGCTAAATATATTTTACATTCTACAAAATTAAGAACTGATACTTGTTAAAACATAGACGATTTTGTGTTTCTTGTTTCATGTATGTACTTTGACTATGCATTTATCTTATTCATTTTGTAATATTCTGTATAAATGTGCATAATATTCTTCGATATTGCACTGATGTATTTTAATTTTCTATTTATTAATATCTGTATACATATGTGTTTAACAACGCACATATATGTTCTTTCTCTTATACTTGACCTTATTATTATATATCTGTTGATTATATTTATTGAAATCTATAAGCTGTACAGCTTTTGATCAATAAACTATACTAATTATTTTTAGTGATTCAGAAAATATTTACTTAGTCATTTATTTAAAAAACTAATTAGTGAAATAATTTAGTTACTTACATTTAAGTGCATTTTAGTTATTTAATGAGGTAGAAAGATAGGTATTTAGTTAATAAATTAATAAAACATTGTAAGTTAGTAACTGAGAGTTAGTTTAGTAAAGATGTCAGGTGGTGAAAATGAATAAAACATTCAGTTAATCACTAGTAAGTTGATTATTATTATGTATTTGAGTTTATTGCTGATTTAGTGATCTAGTTATGTATTTGAGTTTATTGCTGATTTAGTGATCTAGTTAGTGTATTGATGTAGGGTTAAGTTGGTAGTTAAATAGAAAATAAGAAATTAAGCTAGTAAGTAACTTTTTAGTTAAGAAGTTAGTCAGTTATTCAGTAAGTTAGATATTAAAGTTGTTAATATATTAATGTTCATAGTAAGATAGCAACATGTAGTTAGTGAAGTTGTCTGTTAGCTATTTAGTAAGCAGTTTAGTAGCATTATAAGTTCAGCAGTAAGTAAGTAAAGAAATTAGGTAGTTAGCTACATGTACGTACTTAGTAAAGTAGTGCGTTAGTTACCGGTATTTACTTAGTAAGTTAGTAAACTACTTTTAAATTCATAAGTTAGTGACGAAGTTGGTAAGTTCAGTAGTCCACCAGTGATTTAGTTCAAACTTATTAGGTAACAAGTTTAATAGTTTTTATAAGGTAAGTAGGTTAGACAGTTAATAATTTAATCAATTACTGAATCAGATGGTTAGCTAGTTGATTAGTTTGTTTGTCAGTTAGTCAGTCAATCAGTCAGTCACTAAGTTAACTAGTTAGTTTGTATGTTTGTTTGCCTGTATTGTTAAGATAACTCAAAACTTTAGGTAGCCAAAACCTATTAGCAGACAAATAGGTTAAATACCTAGACTAGAGTTAGAAAAGACATTTAATAAGCAAAAAATGCTCATAAGTCTAAAAATTCTGGGCAGCCAAAAGTGTAGATAGCCAAAACGTTTACACGACTTTTAAAATCGGCACAGTTTAAACGCTTACATTTGATAATAACGCTTAGATGACTAAACATAATGGATGGAATTTAAAAATAAACAATAGTCAAAACGCATCATTGACAATGACTAAATACTGTGGGTAGCAGAGACACTTCACTTGTCGAATCACTAAACCAACTAAAATCTCTACAGAACCAAAATCTTAAGAAGTCAAAATGTTAATATGACTCGAATCGAGGTAGCCAAAACACTTTAATAGGCATAAACGCTTAAACTACACAAATCTAAGTAGCCAAAACTCACACAGAGATGTGGAAAAGTGCCGGTCATGTCGGCAAAACCGACTTAATTCGTCCATGTCCGACAAATATTCATTGAAAGCCGGTCCAAATGTCCGACATGGTCGGCAAAATGTTTTTGATAAATGCTCCAATATCGTGGTCCATATTCTAGGGTTGATCGCACTATGGAGACATATGCTGTTTTCCTGCAGTTCTCAGTGCAGCGTGATAGGTTCCGTCTGAGGAAACCAAATGTTGATTGGGCCTTATTGAATGTCAAAACGCTTCGAGGACTCAAATATCTTGGTATACAAAACACTGAGATGACTGAAACAGTCACTGTTTCTAAAACACTTACAAAAGGAAAAACGCTTTGATGGCATAGAAATCGATGTAGCTAAAACACTTGCCAAAAAGAAACGCTTACATGACTAAAATAACCTGTGTACCTTTAATACTTGCATTGATCAAAACGCTTCGATGACTAATGATGGTTATAGATTACTCAGACAAAGGTGAATTTAAGGGGGTGGGGGCAGTATTATGTCAATAATTTATTTATGTGGGGTTTTTTCAGAATTAAAATTGATTCATAAGTTTCATGGATACATGTCATGATTGTGTGACCTTACCTTTATTACAGCTATAATTTGGTATTTTTATATTGTTCATTTATGGTATATAGTTTATTTGTTGTATCTTTCTACAACTTAGCACTTCAACTGAATGTAAACCACTCCTGCACTAAAAACAATTTACACCAGATTTTGTAATCAAAATGCATGAAAACTCGTAAGCTCCGGGGCTACGCCCCTTGAGTTCCCACCACGGCTTCGCCCTGAACCCACTTCGATCCTTGATATAAAGCAACCACCACACTCCTGCCTCTCTATTATATTTCACGTTCCCGCCCACTTTAAATTCAAATTCTGCGTCCGCCCCTGCATCTAGAATCGTTTATAATATCAAAGTCATTTTATGGTGTGAGAAATATTCCGATTGGACCAGATACTTGCATTTTGTACTCTTTATATAAGTTACAATAGGAAATAGTATTTTAAAGTCAATTTTCATCAAACTTTATTAATTTATTATTTTTTCTGTATTATAGGAACACGAAAGTAACTGGTGTTACATGATTATGGCATTAACAACAATGTACCATAGTGGGCATCCACGGACCCCTGAAATTCAGAGGCGAGACCAGGTGCCGGAGGAGAGAGCGTCTCCTGTTTGGCTAACCACACCCGCCGTGAATGCCTTTAAATACAGACGAAACAAATATAATTCAGCGCTATATATACTCATGAATGTGAACACCATGTAGAAAGTGCTACAGTCACACAACATCAGGATTGAGGGTATAATAACACTCAAGTCAAACCCTCCGCGGGGAAATTTTTACGAGCTCCACACTGCAAAGGGAATAAGTGTGACATTAATGTATTAAAAATACGAAAGTAACCGGTGTTACGTGACTATTTGAAATACCAATTTTCAGTTTTTCAGTTCATTTTATCAGATCCTTATACCTTGCCCTTTACAGCAGACCGAAAATGGCACAAGAAATCTAAATCATGCATGTAAAAGCAAGGACGTTGAGAAAGGCGAGGGGAGGCACGTGTAACAACTTGAAATTAGTATAACCACCCCCCCCCCAGCCACTTTTCATCAAAGCGCAGCTACGCCGACTAAGGTTAACTGCGTAAGGCATTCTGACCACAGTGGGGTGGAGGGGGGTTTGTTTTGTTTTGTACCTTTTTATTTTGGATTTTGGTTTCATTTGCATAATGCTAAAAGATCAATGTTTGAGGAAATTTAGATAAATTTTGGAATAAATGAATGAAAATTCTATTGGGAAGAGTCCATATGACGGACCTGATTTGAAGGGGGCATCGCTACTGTATAGATTGGACGAGCTCTCTCTTGTAATGTCGGATACTGTAGAGGAAACACCGACACATGCAGGTCTCTACGATATCTGGGTTAAGGAAATCTGATGTATGACGTAGGCTTCCCAAGTAATATAATACTTAGTAGTCTAATAACTAATATTATATATTACTCAAGCAGGTGCCGTGGGCAAGGCATGTAAAAGATCCCTCAATGCTTTGGGTGAGTCCGTTGCAAAGGTATAAATTTCTATGCACTGCATCAGGCAGATGCCATCACCATATACATGTACGTGAAATAGACGTGAGGTGACGTAAAATAATAACCAATCAATAAATAAACTCTGATTTCATGTTGATTGTTATGCTTATTTAAAAAAGGAGGGTATACTGTACCTTATTACCTTTAAGAAATCTAGAAGAAACTTTTTTCTGTGAAAGTCGATCCCTCCTTTCCATATTAGAAATTCCATTAATTAAGAAAGAACAACTACCTAGCCGTGATTTATTGTCCAGTAATTCCCAGAACTGCATTATCGCCAAGCCGCCTGTTTCTGCAGACGACAAGTTTTGTTACGTAAAAATAAATAATTCAGTTTTCAGAAAATAAATAGGGCGGAGCATTTTGAAATAGTTGTACATAGTAGGCGTGGCGTATCTGAGCGGAAATTAGTTGGAGAATAATCACCGGTCGAATTCTGTGAAGAATATCTCAAATCATATAAAAATTCGAAATATACAAGTTGTCTTTCTTTGATCGTATTACAAATCCCTGCATCGCTACATCTTTCATAGATGTTGCAGATTGCAGATTTACATCGAGCAGTGTGCTGTGACGTCGACGATATATCTTAATCTATATTAAAATACATAGGAATGGGAAGGGTGGGTGGGGGAGCAATGTTACCATTTGCTATAAAAATGGCAAAATTTGTCTGGATAGATAAGATGGATGGATGGATGGATGGACGGATAGACGGACGGACAGATAGATAGATAGATAGATAGATAGATAGATAGATAGATAGATAGATAGATAGATAGATCAACGATATTTTGAACATACACTTTACATATGTTGTGTATTACAGTATGTATAACACATTATTTTCACTAATATTCTGAAAATGCTGCTAAGTACATAAGTCAGTGTACATTGTAGTAGAAAACTCAAAGGGTTGACCGAGGCTGCTTCACTACAGCGTATCAAGCTCACCTGTGCCAAAAGTTCAAGAGCACTATTGTCACAGAGCGTAAAACTTTCACATTTTCGACTTCTCTTCTTTAAAAATCGCCCGACAGTTTGTAATCAAACTTGGTATAACTGTTGTACTCTCTCTCTCTCTCTCTCTCTCTCTCTCTCTCTCTCTCTCTCTGCTTTGAAAGGCTTTCAACGTCTTCCTGAATGTGAAATACTATTGAAATAATAATAATTAGATAATATAACGTGAAAAATGTGGGCGGATCTAGAAATTTTTGAAAGGGGGTTGCAGTCTCCTATGACTAATGTTTGCAAATCTTGAATTTTTGTTTTCTTTCGTAATTGGATAGAAAAATTCGGCACATGATCGACCAAAAAGAGCAACTACCCGCACTTTCGGTTCCTGCAATTTCAATTCAACAGTGTTGTAAACATGATCTGCCATGACATGGAATACTTATAGATGAAAGAGAGGATGTACATGTGATTTTACGAGTGTAATATCTGTCTTTTTTCAATACATGATAAATTTAAACGATAATAGGGCCTAATGTATAATAAATAGGATGCCATGTAGAGTACACTGATCGTGAGTGGGACACTTTATGTACACGGTCGTCGTACAAACAATCAAAAGAAACAAAGCAATAAATGCAGGGGCGTAGGAGAAGGGGGGCAGCGGGGGCACGTACCCCCCCCCCCCCACTTTGAAAAGTGGAGGCGGCCACAACCATGTTTGTGCCCCCCCCCCCCCCACTTTTAGAGTAATATTTAAAGTTTAAATAAACTTGAATAAGACATTTTAAGCGAAGTAAATCTTTTTATTGTCTGATTTTTAATCCGTAACTATGAAATTACGGATAAGGTTTTCTGTTTTACTGGCGGTTGATGTATCCTGATTACGCAACATATTCTTTCGGCTAATGCATTAGTGTGATGTCATCCATTGTAAGTATTTATTATGTTTTGAATGGTATTATACAAGTCCGAGATTATGCAATAGAGTCGCATTATTATAGTTTGCTCTTATCTGAAAGATATAAGCAGGTGTAGCCCAGTGGATGAGCTGAGTTGTTCAGCTTGTGACCAAGAGGTCCGGGTATGACACCCGTCGGGGGCATACCGGTGCTCTGTCTTTCGGGTGAGACTCTGACTGATAACGTGTCTGACATTCAAATTGCAAGACAATTCGTCAGCAAGAACGAGCACTGTGAAGCTTTCTTTGGAAAGTATTAAAGTGAACATTGTAACATGATGAGCAGCCACGGACCTTTAATGTACATACCACCCAGTTAACTTGTGCATAAAAGTGTGAAATAAAAAATAACTACACTGTAACATGTTTTGTTGCTGATTAGTAGCCATAGTAGCCACTAAAGCAATAAAAGTAAATAATTCGTCTTTTATTTAATCATTCAGAGAGAGAAAATGGAATAAATTCAATCTGAAGATTTTATGCGCTGGATCGAAAGATCTGGGACATATTGTTTTTGTCCTGTCTGGTGGCTGTTGTAAACCTTCGCCATAACTTTTGAACCGTAAAAGATAGACTTCATACTGATTTGGCATGCATACTCCACTAATGAAGCCATTTCAATTGACACCGGACAAGGTCAATGACCTTGAGACCTCCACTGTGACCTTTTTGCTAAAAATAGCTTTTCCGGACTTTGTTGCCGCCGGGGACACTTTTTTTCTGCCAGGTTGTGCCCCCCCCCCCCCCCCCCCCCCCCCCCCCCCCCCCCCCCCCCCCCCCCCCCCCACTGAAATGCCACTGTAAATGTATTGGACATTTCCTTGTTCAATTTTTATGCACTCCCCTTGCGTCAATTTCAATATTTAGCCTAGAACGCAGTTAAGATTCAGACTGCAAAGTGATCGCTAATCGGACTCAATTTGATCTGGTGTCTGACATTAACGATGAGCTAGAGATCTCGAGTGTCTTACAAACAGATCATGAACAGTTGATATGCCACATTGGCAATATTTTTTTATAAATATTTAGCAAGTTTTACACCTTTATAGTGACAAGACTACTGTATAAACATTCCAGCCCGATGTTCACATGCTTTGTCCCGCTGCCAAACTAAATTTCTAATCGTTCCATGTTTAAAGTGTAGTATCACATGTATTTGTAATCAGTAACACCCCCCCCCCCTTTTTTTAACAATGTATACACTAGTTCTTAAGAGTCACTTGTGCATCATATCAGTGAATCATTTGCACTGATACGATACGCATTCAATACAGAAAAAAAAAACCAAGTGAGAAGAACGAATTCGAGAAGTTGCCGAGTGCAAGTACCTGTGTGCAATGTGACGTACAATCCAGATAATATTATTCCCAAGCAGACTCGAACCTGTAACCCATCAATAGCAAGTCCAGTTCTATCATGGTACCATCATATGGGAGTTAATTTAAGAGGTTCTTTAGCGTAGCTCAAGTGAGCTATTGTCATAGTGCAGCGTCCGTCGTTAACTTTTCTACATTTTCGACTTCTTCTCCAGAACCGCTGCACAGAATTTCACCAAACTCCATAGGAAGTAAGTACTTAAGGTCCTCTACAAAGTTTGTGTTTTTTATGCCGATCCGTGATCCAAGATGGTCGCCATTGGCTCTGATTGGTTGACACATTTTCGACTTCTCCTCCAGAAATGCTACACAGAATTTCACTAAACATCATAGGAAGTAAGTACTCAAAGTCTTCTACCAAGTTTGTGTTTTTTATGCCGATCCGTGATCCAAGGTGGCCGTCATTGGCTCTGATTGGTTGACACATTTTCGACTTCTTCTCCAGAACTGCCGCACAGAATTTCACCAAACTTCATAGGAAGTAAGTACTCAAGGTCCTCTACCAAGTTTGTGTTTTTTATGCCGATCCGGGATCCAAGATGGTCACCATTGGCTCTGATTGGTTGACACATTTTCGACTTCTTCTCCAGAACTGCTGCACAAAATTTCACCAAATTTCATAGGAAGTAAGTACTCAAGGTTATCTACCAAGTTTGTGTTTTTTATGCCGATCCGTGATCCAAGATGGCCGCCATTGACTCTGATTGGTTGACACATTTTCGACTTCTTCTGCAGAACCGCTGCACAGAATTTCACCAAACTGCATAGAAAGTAAGTACTCAAGGTCCTCTACCAAGTATGGGTTTTTCATGCCGATCGGTAATCCAAGATGGCCGCCATTGGCTCTGTTTGATTGACACATTTTCATTTTCCTCTCCAGAACCCCTGCACAGAATTTCTTGCTTGCTTGTAAATATGCACTTTGTCCTCAGGTGAGCGATATAGGCCCACTTGGGCCTCTTGTTAAATTGTTTTAAGTCAAAATGTTTTATACATTCTTCTTCTTCTTCTTCTTCTTCTTCTTCTTCTTCTTCTTCTTCTTCCAATATGAAGTGTACTCAAAAGTTGAGCGTTATACTTCATGCCTTGTGCTATATACATTTATCTGGTGCATTATTCGGGAGTTGGGGTCAATTTGTTTGTCAGTTCAGGAATGAATTGTCTTAGTTTTAACCTTCATAGCTTTCACATTCTGGTTCCAGAAGTGCAAATCTTAATAGATGTCAAGTAATCAGTGGCATTTCCACATTCGAGTTCCATGCATTCTGCAGTCACAAAACAATAGCACATATTTCCTTTTAAAATGGGGGGGGGGGGGGGGGTATTTGTGTGTTTTTCCCTCAGGTTACCCATGATAATACAGATATATATTAATACATCTAAAAATAATAAATGTTTTAAAACTTTTGAGGTAACAAATTAATTAATAAAACCAGAGACATATATACACATGTATGTATATATGTCTCTGATAAAACAGAACAGTGTCCGACTCAAGATCGATCATTACTGACATTAAAAAATTCCCCGTCTGACTTATTATTCATAGTTATCGCTGTAAAAGTGTCATCTATAACTATATGGTTCTTACGGATATTCTAAGGGAAAAATATGAACGAGGTTAGGGGCCATGTGAAAATGTTACCATAATGCATTGCACACATACTAAAAATGTTTTAGAACCGCAACGGCAGTCTCCAAAGCAGAGTTACGGTCCTTGCACTCCCTGTGTGTGGATTGTAAAGGAACGACAACTCTGCTTTTGGAGATTGCCGCAACGGCAATGGAAAATAGCAAATGCGCATGCGTCAGTTCCTTGATTCACTGGCGCTAGCCTAACTAAGGAGGTAAAGTTTAGAAAAGCTATAGGTGTAATTATTGGTAATTTTTTGACGAAAGATGAAATATTATTATAAGTATTGAAAATGTCATGCATCATTCAGTATGGTGAACGATATATATCTACTTTATTTTGCTAATAATAACGTTCTTCATCCCGCAAGTCCACATGCGAGAGAATTTAAACTCTTTACATTTATTATTGATTTAAATGTCACTTGCCATGGCCAGAAAATGCAGAATAATACTTTGTTGTTGCGTTCTTTCCAGACAAACGCTTTAGCCTATACATTTCTGCATGCCGGAATAATAGTCTAGGTATAATGTGTAGAGTACTGGACAGAATAACACATCCTGTGTACCTGCCAGAAAATAAATAGACTCTATATCTTATCTAAAAAATTACCAATACAGTAGTAGATCAAGGACTTTTAAACAAGATTACAAACCATTTCAGGATCTTCACCAACCATAACCTTTTCTAAAACCAATGAAAGGGGATGGGTTTGTCTAGTGGTTTCACACTGAATTTATCATTATAATTGTATATAAAATCAAAAAGATTTTAGCATATGTCTTATTACAATATATTTAAAGTTGGTTCATGAATTAATCAATTTTCTCTATTTTCATGTGTTTAGTCATGCTTATGTAACATATATAAAGGAAATACAATAAATGTGGAAAAGTACCGTTTGCACATTTCTCATATGTCTGCTGAAATTTTTACATTGATATTTCAATTCTGGCAGAGACATATATACATGTGTATATATGTCTGATTCTGGCATTTGTTTTCCAGTAACTGTCATTTCATATCTAATAATGCTGCTGTATGATCTGTGCAATATTCATCATATCCAGAACTAATTAACATATAAATAGAATTAAATCTGGTATATGTGAATGATGTATGAATATAGAATTATAAGAATTACTTTTTTTGAATTCAAAATGAAAATTGAAAATTGGAAATTTTCATGAGCACTGAAAATATATCTTTACAAAGGGAAACTCAAGCAAAAAAGAAAATAAATATATGTAGTTAAAAACTGTCATATATCAAAATGTTGCACATGTTATATCATTAAAGGAAGGATTTTCAATGAAAAAATGTTGTTTCAATATTCACCATTACCAAATACTTTTGCCTTTTATTGTGCCTATAAGAACAATGTCATGAAGGTACGGGACTAGGGCACAAACAATCACTTCTCGCTAACACAAACACAGGGTCGGACTATTACCGAATGCAGCCATTGACCATTTTCCATGGGTGTTCGTGACCTTGATTTAAAGTCATGTACTGAAGGTCTGGGTCATTTAAACTGATTCTTTTTTATCTGTTTCAAAAAGAAATGGAGTCGAGACTATATACAATTGTCAAAATAATATATAATATATATATGGTATTATATTACATAAAAATTTGTTACAGATATAAACAATGTACTTAATTCTGACAAATTGAGCAAAAAGTTTGTTACAAAACAATGCTGAAAAATGAACTGAAAGGTAAGAGTATCATAGATTAAATTATATCTATGCTGCCATCATAATTTATAGTTGACAAAATCTGGTTGTGACTTTTCTTTTTTTTTTTTTTTTTTTGAGTAAAATCAATGTCGTATAACAACATTAAAATATTTGAATGAAATTAGCAATGAATATCACAGCTATAAATAATAAGCATACCAGTGATAGATATTACAATGTTATCCTAGTAAGTTACCATTTCACTTTGCATGCAATTTTAAAACTTTATCTCATAAATGTGTTTTATACATTGAATGAAAGTAAATATTATTTTTGTTTTCAAGGTTGAAGATCTTGATTTAAAAGAGGTTACAGTTGTCAGAGGTATTCCTGTGGTCCTTCATGGTATCTTCCTTCACTGTTGGGAGAGTATCAAAGTAGAAGTAAGTATAACACAAAACAAACTTCAGTACATGTATCTTCTGCCATTTGTAGATACCTGGCAATTGCACAATAAATTGCAGCCTAAAAACTTTAAATTGAAATAGTTCTAGCATGTTCAGATTGACAGCAAGAGGAACAGATTATCCAAAGCTTAAAGGTTCTGGTTACACCGAGGGTATTCGTCTTTTCTCTTAAAATCAGGTAAAATCACACTGCTGTCAAAACTGACCATGCATGTAAAAGATCTCTCGGTCAATTCTTTTATCAGAAGATAATACATCATACTTGTACTTTGTCAGTACTACTATAACATTCAATTATTAATGCTCATTTTTATCATACTGGAGTGTGATACTTGTACTATAAATAGATTAAACATGAAAAGTCAGCATATTAATGTAGTGTAATTATTTTGTAAAATACTTTTTATTATTTTGTAAAATACTTTTTATTATTTTGTAAAATATTTTTTATTATTGTGTAACCACACCAATTGGGTAACGGTTAACCACACCGGTTAACCACATCAGGTAAGTGACATTTGTTAGTTTAATTGACCGTCCTAAGTCGGTATCGTAACTGAAATACAATCAAATTTCTTTGAAATGTCATTTTCTGTATTTTATTTTATTATGATCATGTTTTATGTGCATGTCCTTGGTGATTTGTGTTATACAGTTTGGTCTGTTTCGATCTCGTTTATCAGGGACTGAAGAGAATGAACAGGAATCATGTCCATTTTGCTGCTGGAGAACTTTGGGATGGTGTGCCATCATTATCAGTAGTGGTCAGTACAATTTTCCTATTGATTTTGTACCAGTTTGAATGACAATGAATGTTGATATTAGAAACCTATTGTGTGTCTAGTTGAAAAGGGAAAGTACAGCTGGATTTAATGGATATAAGTCCAGTTTCATCAGAATTTACCAATTATTTTTAACACCAACATTTCCAGTGTATGAAACTTGGTTTACATGTACTGTTGGAATAGCCCAGGGAATTTTGTCAACGGAAACTTGGATAGACCCCTTGATTTTTTTATGATAGCTTAAATATGATGTTCAATCATAAACATTAAAAGAATGTAGCAGATGAACACTTAATCTTTACTATGTGTATACATTTAGTATGCATTTATATTCAGTTCCAAATTCTAGTTCTACAGACAATTTTGTAGAGCTGAGATCAGGGATATATAAGGAGCTGGACTAATTTGTCCAACATTACTTACCTATAGAACATGTCATACTCAGAGATATTTAAATTCTCACACTCATATTTCCTTTTCCTATTTCACTTTATTTTTTTTTTTTCTTAATTTTTTTCTCACCAGTATACCCCTTCCATTCTAATGATTGCAGAGGCTTTGTAAAGGGTTTTGCACTCTCAAAATATTTTAGGTTAAGGTTTACTTGACATAGACATTTGTTTTCACATTGTGTGATAACCACAGCTTTTTACTCCCTGTCGATGAAAAAGAGAAGGAGTGAAGCCCCTGGGTATCACACGATGGTGTTTTTTCGTCAAGTCAAATTTTATTAATTTTTGTTTATGAACATATATATTAAGCTCTTAGATGACTAAGAATTGATCAAATGGAATAGTCCACTGAGTCAGAGTCAGATTGATAGTCTGACATTCTTTGGGATAGATTTGGGCAGCAGGCAGGCAGAAGTTTTGCACACTACATTTCTTTATAAGATATGTACAGATAGGTTAGTTATTATGTGTTTTTCATTTTAGGAATGACTCTGGACAACTGGTAGAGTAATAATAACCATAAATGCTGAGAAGGCCTTGGCAGGTGAGTATAGTTTATCAATAATTTTGTTTTATTTTAAGAATTTGATGCTGCCAGGTGTATAATGTGTTTAAAAAAGACAAGTCCTAACATAAAGATCAAAACATAACACCCTCACCGAAGGGCAATCTGTGAATTATACATGGATATATGACTAGTACATATGGCACTGTGTGGTAATAGCCATTGATGAGGAAACCAACGAACACCCACAGATTTCTGGTACCGGTAGGTACTTACTGACTTTCCCACTCTGTGAAAATCTGTACCAAGACAGAGTGGAGGTACACAGGCTTAACAATGCAGTTCAAGTGATCTGGTGGAAATAAATAAAACCCAGTGGAGGAAAATCACACAGAAGACAGTGTGATAACTCAGGTGTATATTTACCTTTGCAAGTTCACACCATTGCATTATACCTGTCAGTGTTTTGCATTAGCATTCCTAAACACCTGAGCTGTTCTGTACGCTGAGTTTCAGCTCATTTCTTAAGTACACTTACTTTCTGACATTTTCTTTAGTGATAAATATGCGACTGATATATATCACACAGTCAATGACAGATTTTGTGCAATGTTATGCACAGTACACAGTAATGTGACTTTATATATTGAAACGAATACAATGAGCAAAGAGGCCCATGCCTTGACCTCTCATAATCCTTGTGATTCAGTGGTGTCTCAAGGGAAGAACATTTTTCATACTACATTGAATTATTATAGTGTGTATATGTATTCTTCAGAGTCAGAGATTCAAGAGCATGCAGTTCTTTCTGCTTTTGACAGAAAACTTCAAATTTGGTCTTAATTTGTAAACAGTGTACTGTAAGGTATAGAGATTTAATATTTTTCGAATATTTATTGTGACAATAGCTTTCTGTTGAAACCAACTACATGTATAGTGACCTTGACCTTGGCTTTTCAAAAAATTTATCATAGCTACCATTTGTTGGCATCAGTGTCTCACACAATTGTTAATAGTTTTGTTGAATTTTAAATGTATGAAATCATATCTTCATTTTAGTTTTCATAGTCTTTTTCCTTGTAGATGGAATTAAGCTTTATCAGTCGACCATCAAGGTAATTCAATCACCTGGAGATGAAAGTGGCTGCACCCATCCAGTACTCTATATTGAAGCTTGCTGAAAATCTGTATTAAGCCAGAAAGTAAGTTTGACAATTAAGTGTTTTACAATCTCATTAAAACTCGATCTGTCATGCTTCTTAGTTTTATAATGTTGGCTGTGATAGATCTCAGTACACTCTGTAGCAGTTCATCTCGGATCAACCTTTGACTCAGACCAATCAGCTGTTCAAGGCCGGCCAGTGCTTTTTCCATTGCTGTCAATGACAGTCAAGTTTGAACCCACAAATTTTGCACAAAATGCCAAAGGAATAGGTTGTTTGAGGCATGCTGCCATGAGATGTGGGTGCAGCCATACTTGTTTACACGCATTGACATGGAAATCCTTTTGCTAACGCTGGTCAGCTTTGCGCATAGAATGCTAATTGGTCCATATCAAAGGTAGATCTGAGATGAACTGCTACGGAGTGTATCGAGATCTACCACAGAAACATGATAATACAAAAGAGCATGATAGATCAAATTTTAATGAGATTGAGTCTATTACATCAAAATATTTGCTGATCTAAATTAATAGTTTCCCAAAACTAAATTTAAAAGAGGATTGAAGAAATAAGCTGTAATTATTTGAAATTTATCAAAAAGAAAAGAAAGAAGCTACAGCTGGTAAAGAGGAAGTTATATGTATATATCTAGGCATTATCTTGCAGTCAGAGATAATTTTCATTTCAAGTAGTAGAAAGAAGACTACCTGTTTATTCAGTATCATTTGAAAAATAGATACATGTTGTAAGCTAGTGTAGAATGTTTTGTATGTGTGTGATGTTGGCAGATTACAAAGTTGCACTTATGGTCAGATTGGAATAATCCATAACCTTCCAACTTCTGCATAAGTGATGATAACACTGCACAGAAGCATCAGATGTGTATGATATTTTTTTTCGTGGCCGGTAAATCTCCAGCTTATAATTTGTAAGCTTGGTCAAGCTTTGCTTGACATCTCTGTGATATGTCTATAGTTAAGTTGTTTGCAAGTTTAGTATGGTCTTGCTCTGTTGTCTGGGGACGATATTTTCAAGATTCCCCTTGTTTTCCTGTTTTTTCTATGATTGTCTGACATATGTATCAATTGAACGATAAACTTCAAAAGATTTATTACCCCTTCTTCCTAAATCTGCTGTTGCTCTATATGCAGAACTATCAGGGTCTGTTGTTATATGAGATATACTAAGGCAGGCATCTTCAGTGTCCTGATGGGCCTGTGTAGCTGACATGTATTCTTATCACCAATACTCATGTTTCAAAAAGAATACTGGCTGTACATTTATCACAGTTTTCAAGTTTTTTATGAAGGTATTTGTGTTTACTGCATAGTTTATTTTAGGTAACAAGGGTTGGGATTTCATGATGTATTGTATCACATTCAGGTTCACTATATACTGCCTGTGTTGCTGGATGAAATGGGGTCTTCCCACACCTGATTACAGTGGGTTGTTGTACATGGCTTCGCCCTGAATTTGTATATTTTCAGGTGTGTCAAATAGGGGTGAAACGATACGCTTTCCTCCCAATACGATACGTATCATGGTTCAGACTCTCGGTTCGGTTATTTTCTATACGAAACACTTTGTTAAGAAATAAAGCAAAAATTGTTGACAAGATCATAGTTCTATCTAAAATCTATATGAATTATGCTTAGAATAGCTATCTTTCCAAATCTTTCTGATTCAGTACATATTTTAACATTTAGGTAAACAAAATAAACAAAATGCAATATCACAAAACAACACTTTTGTCTTTTATTTTATGTGAAATATCTCATCACAAGTTGAACATTGTAGGTAATTAAATTGAAATATTCTGATTTAAGAACAAATCCAAATGAAACTGTATCAATTGAAAAATATTCATGTCATTCAACAAACTATTTGTCCCTGTAATTTCTTTTGTAATATGTGCACGTGTCTCCCGCATAGAACGAAATTTTATGTTTTCGTTTTAAATGAGTCGCCATATTAGACATATTACCGGTCTTGTAACTCACATCACAGAAACATATTTTACAAGTACTAGTGGGGTTTTTTTTACCAGAATCTCGGAATCCGAAATGTTTCCAGACAGGAGAGCGATGATATGCAGGGGTATCCCTAAATTTGACAGATTCAGTCACCATTTTGGTTTGTTATTGTTAGCGACATTCAAAGACGCTGTTTGATTGGTTAATTTTACTATTTCTAACCTATAATGGAGCATGTTACAAAGAGATGTTAAAACTATTATTCAACACTGAACCGTAAAATCAGGAATTCATTGCGCTGCACCGAATCGAGGGTTTTTATCGCAGTTCACAGTGCAGCACGGTGAATTGTTTCACCCCTAGTGTCAAGACCTCTTAATCTATTTATATCCATTAATCTCTTATTCCGTCTTCTCATATCTTTCTTATTATCATTTCTTTACTTTGCAGAATTTTGCCATCCTTTTACACATATAGGGCTGGGATGTTGCTTGACAAGGTTTCCTGGAGTGATGTAGCACCAACAGGACTGATATTAACTCCACCTGCATGCCCATATCGATTATCAACTGGTTTTCTATGGGATGATTTGGTGGGGACTTCTTTGTACAGCATGAACATTGGAAACTGGTATCCACAGATAACAAGATACAGGCAAGTACAAGTCACTCTTCTTGCACCATATCCCACTTGAGGTACCCCCCACATCCTGCTGTTTGCTTTCCATGCATCCTGAAACAAAGTTCTACATCTCTTCTGTCTGCTGCATATGGAACATGCTGTATTCATTGGCATTTACTCTGTCTAAAATGAAATTTAAAAAGATGTGTGCCCATCTTATTTCAATTTTAGATGATAACATTTTTCATTAGAGTTATCTTCCTTAGATTAGAAAAATAAATGTTCTCACGTCTTCATTTCATTTAAAGGAATACTTAAGATTGATTGATTGATTGAATATTCTTAAGAAAATGAATGACAAAAATAAAAACTATGAAGAGAATATTATATTGTTTTGAAAAAAGGAAATTTACAATGAAATATAATGTCCAGAAAGAAACACTAACTTGGAATTTAATTAATTCATGTATAGTGACCACTGTACTGTATGGTATATTTCATCTTTTGGACTGACCTAAAGTACGTGTGAACATTCTTTTTTCAAACATTATTATCTAAATAGCCAGTACTGCCAATAGGGCTAGTCTACACCAAACTTTTTAACTAGACTGAAGAAAATTCTGCTAGCTTAGACAAAATTTTGTACTGTAGCTATTCCCAAAACTGTCCACTGCATGACTAGTGTTTGTTGATCAGTATGTAAATATTTCTCCATTTAAGACATGCTTTCAAAGATATTTATGTATGAAAAAGAATTGGAAATTCACAATTGGGATACAGGTACTCAGAAATTTATTTTTATCCCAGTTATAAAATTGAAATGTAAATATCTTGAAGAATTTTACAGTATCATCGAATATTGTTATCAATTCACCAAAGGTTGATCACATGATACATGTAATAGGAAAGTTGTGAATTTGTGTTGACTACATTTAGGCTTAATTCATGCAAATAAATCTTTCTAGATATTTAAAGCTCTTAGTCTTCTTGCAGGAAAAAAATGATAGCTTCCAGATGGGGAAAATTAGATTAAAAACAAGTGAGTAAAAATTTCAATATTATTGAACCAATTCCTGTTCAATTGACATAAGCTGTTGTTTTCCAGTAGTAGAGGACTTGACTTCGAAGTCAGAGATCCTAGGTTCGAATTTTACCTGAATTTCAGTTGAACTTCGTGATGTCTATCTTTGCAACTCCTCGTACCAGTTTTTGATGAAGATTTTTTTAGTATGTCTAATGGTTTGATACACATTGAATGGATTATATTACTATAAAGGATTTTAGTCTGTTAGTCTGCTTTGCTGCTGTCAAAGTCACAATACATATGATGGACCATAACTTTTATCCCTTCCATGAATTTAAATATTATTGTACAGAATTGTTACACAGGTTCATAGGGTGTGCCATGACCTTGAGCCAAGGTCATAACTGAAAGATCAAAGTCACAGTGCTTATGTATGGAAAATCCTTGTCCTAGCCATTACCTTTTACTCCCTATGTAATTTTTCACAGAATTGTTCCTCAGGTATGTCATGACTTAGAACCAAGGTTGAATTTCATTATTAGCATTATCTTACAAGAGTTTTGCCTTTTTGAGGTATTACCACCCAAACTTGCTACTTCCGCTCAAAATGACGATATGTGCCGACATATAATGATGTGCTAATGCTATACACATATACATATTATTGGAAATTATTCAAAATCACCGTACTGATGGAACCACAGATACTGCAGTGGAGCCACCGTCATGGTGCATGCTGTACAATATATCGGACTCCTGTGATCAGAGGGTTGAAGAACTGTATCAATAGTCGAGCTGCAGCATCCTCTAAATTCATCATGGTTTAATGGCACAATTTTAGAGGAATGATTCCATTTACATGTTAATGATTCTGCTTGGAAAGAAATCCTGGTGATCCTATGCAAGTTTTTCTTATGAACAATAAAATTGTGCATCTAGAGTGGTCGAGAATATGTTAAAATTAATGGTGTCCATGGTGAAGAGTTGTCTTTCTTTGGTAGAGATTATCTTTGAGTTGTTTTTCTTGCAAACTGTGTTTTATAAACCACTTTCCACAATAAACAGGCCTATGATGTATTGCATCAAGTATGATTATATTAAAGCCTTGTAATGTTTGGGCCAAAAGCAAAAAACACATTTGTCTCCTTGTTTGTGTGGCAGAGCTTGTTCATTGCTGAATCTCTGGCAGCAGACTTTTTTCGCACGACTGTATTGTTATAATGGTATATTGATAGTAAGCCAAAGGATACCATTTTGAAATCAAGTTGAGAAATACTTATTCTTTTCATTTCGCTTACATGTATATTAACATTCATTTGTGATGTCAGAAATGGAGGGTAGCACTTGGAATTTTTATAACAGACAAAGAAACTATGATTTAAGAGATATCATGCTTAATTTTCCAAATTTGCACCATGTAATCAGTGAATTACGGTCTTATAATTGAATATTTGCAACCTTAAACCTTTACATGCAGATTAAAATACTGGGTAGCTCAAGGTAGAGCACTCATGTTCACTGACATGAGAGATTCAGGTGCAAATCCTGACTTGGTAAAAGTAAATCTGCATGTATATGTAGCTATTGGATTTTTGTACCTTCTTCAGATAATTCTTATAGGATTCCATATAAACATGCAGGTACATATAACAGAACTTATCCATGAATGTACTGTCTACCTTAATGAATGTTCTATCATAATTTTGACCATAGCATCTATGGCTTTTTTAGCTTACCTGAGCGTAGCTCAAGTGAGCTATTGTCATAGTGCAGCGTCCGTCGTCCGTCCGTCGTTAACTTTTCTACATTTTCGACTTCTCCAGAACCGCTGCACAGAATTTCACCAAACTCCATAGGAAGTAAGTACTCAAGGTCCTCTACCATGTTTGTGTTTTTTATGCCTACCCTTGATCCAAGATGGCCACCATTGGCTCTGATTGGTTGACACATTTTTGACTTCTCCTCCAGAACTGCTGCACAGAATTTCACCAAACTTCATAGGAAGTAAGTACTCAAGGTCCTCTACCAAGTTTGTGTTTTTTTTGCCGATCCCTAATCCAAGATGGCCGCCATTGGCTCTGATTGGTTGACACATTTTCGACTTCTCCAGAACCGCTGCACAGAATTTCACCAAACTTCATAGGAAGTTGGTACTCAAGGTCCTCTACCAAGTTTGTGTTTTTTATGCCGATCCAGGATACAAGATGGCCGCCATTGGCTCTGATTGGTTGACACATTTTTGACTTCTTCTCCAGAACCGCTGCACAGAATTTCACAAAACTTCATAGAAAGTAAGTACTCAAGGTCCTCTACCAAGTTTGTGTTTTTTATGCCAGTCCTTGATCCAAGATGGCCGCCATTGACTCTGATTGGTTGAAACATTTTCAACTTCTTCTCCAGATCAGCTGCACAGAATTTCATCAAACCTCATAGGAAGTAAGTACTCAAGGTCCTCTACCAAGTTTGTGTTTTTTATGCCGATCTGTGATCCAAGATAACCACCATTGACTCTGATTGGTTGACACATTTTCGACTTCTTCTCCAGAACAGCTGCATAGAATTTCATCAAACTTCATGGAAAGTAAGTACTCAACATCTTCTACCACATTTTTGTTTTTTATGCCGATCCGTGATCCAAGATGGCCACCATTGACTCTGATTGGTTGACACATTTTCGACTTCTTCTCCAGAACCACTGCACAGAAATTCATCAAACTGCATAGAAAGTAAGTACTCAAGGTCCTCAACCAAGTTTGATGTTTTTTATGCCAATCTGTGATCCAAGATGGCCGCCATTGACTCTGATTGGTTGACACATTTTCAACTTCTTCTCCAGAACCACTGCACAAAATTTCACCAAACTGCATAGAAAGTAAGTACTCAAGGTCTTCTACCAAGTATAGGTTTTCATGCCGATCTGTAATCCAAGATGGCCGCCATTGGCTCTATTTGATTGACACATTTTCATCTTCCTCTCCAGAACCCCTGCACAGAATTTCTTGCTTGTAAATAAGAACTTTGTGCTTAGGTGAGCGATATAGGCCCACTTAGGCCTCTTGTTTATGTTTATTGCTGGTGACGAGTTTCCTTTCACAATGAATGCATACCCTTTGACCTTAAAATTTGATCGTTTTTTATAGTCATCTGACTAACTCAGGAAACCTATTGTAATCTGTTGCTGTCTGTCATATGTTAACAATTACACATTTTAAACTTAAAAATGAAACCTTCATATCTCATCGTTGCCAAATTGTTGACAATCATTTTTATGGCAATGTCCTTCCGTTATGGAACTCGATAACTTAAGTAAACGTCAGTTGTTTTTCATGAAACTCATACAGAATGCTTAGATAATGTAGGGGAAGCCGCCTTTTAATTTTTAGCAAATTCTGTTTTGTCGTTATGGAACTTGGATTTTATTTTTACTATGATATGATACTATGGAGATGCTATGTAACACGGTAAAGTAAACGTCAGTTGTTTTTCATGAAACTTATACAGAATCCTTTAATAGTGTAGGGGAAGCCACCTTTGAGTTTTGAGCAAATTCCTTTTCTCGTTACAGAGTTTTGAAACTGAATCCCTCTTTTTGGATTTCAGTATTTCATAAAAGTATTACCAACGAGACCCAAGATTGGGGGTAATAAAACCATACGTTCACATTGATCCTGTACAAAGTAAGCGACAGGCGTATTAAGCCACGCTAGGCATTGCTCTTGTTTCAAAGTAGTGAGGGATCTTTACATGCCCCATCTAGTGTGATAGACATGCAGGGCATAGAGAAGTCCATGGCAGAACTCCAACATATGACCTCATGGTCCGAAGAAAAGCACTGGACCAATGAGCTATGCAGGCTTGTTTTGTGATCGTTTGTGTAATGGGAATAATTTTCCTTAGTTTTACATTTACTTTTCTTTACACTGCAATCAAATTTCTTCTGAATACTTATTCAAAGTTTGGATTCATCTGACATGCAATATTTTGCTAGCTTCAATTATAGTTCATCTTTAAAATAAATATATAGACTAAACAGGGGCGGATCCAGAAGTAAAAGTGTGTGTGTGGGGGGGGTTAGTTGGTTTTGGAGGAGGCCCAAAGGGCACGAAGTGCCGAGAGTGGAAAGGGGTCTACGTACCCCCTCTTGTATATAGGGGAGGGGGTCGGGGGACATCCCCCGGGAAATTTTTTTTAAAATAATAATACTGAATTAAATGGGCTGGTGAGGATGGGGCTAGCCTCATTGTGTCTAGGCCATTGTCTTGGAACTATATTCACAGGTGCAGTTGGGGAAATTATAATTTGTAGGGGAATATGTAGGGATTATGTGACATCTAATTCTAGACAGAAGGTAATTTTAGAGTAGGTGCATTTTATCCATGGATCTTACAAATGCAGTTGGGAAATACATGTATAAAACATGTAAGGGACACTTATCTTCTAATTCTAAGTAGAGGGCAATTTCAGAATGGGGGCACTTTATCCATGCATGGCTACTTGTAGATAAAGCCGTTTTGGAGCAGAGATCTTATTCAGTGTGTAGGCTACCCATAAATAAGTGGATTATCATGAATAGATAAATAAATAACTAACTAGCTACTCAAGGTAGTTATACACAATCATATAGGGAAATTTGGTTTAGTATGTGACTGCGTTACTTGAATTCATAATATATCCTGCACTTAACTAAAGCCTCTGCACAGTGTATATGTATAGAGGTATGGTGTGTTTTAAACACAGTTTGACTTAACATGACACAACAATACTACATGGATTAGGTCTAATTTATTGATAAAAGGTACATTACTGTTACTATGCAGTGTGGAGGAAATTTCTACAAGCCAGTGTGCCTAGTGGATAAGGTGCTCTGCTTGTGATCGAGAGGTCCCGGGTTCGGCTCTCGCCCTGGATGAGACAGTACAAACCGAGGTCCCGTGGTACGTAAAAAGCTCCTTCACTGCTTCGAGTGTGTCCGTTGCAAAGGTCTAAATTTGTATGCAATGCATCAGGCAGATGCCGTCGACGTCACCATATACGTGAAATAATCGTGGAGTGACGTAAAACAATAATCAATCAATCGATCAATGGAAATTTTTGCAGGTTAAGTATGGAGAAACAATGGGACAATGTTAGTAAAATGGATTGAAAATATATAATATACGATTCGGATTATTAGCCATGGTTGGCTGTAGAACACTACGCACTGGTCTACATATACACTAAATATAAATGGGACAATTGTCCTCTAACACATATAGCACAAGGCACAGTGCTCATCGTGATTTAAACAGCACATAAAAAGAGAGGTAGATCACCACCCTGCCCGCATTTTCTATGGATCAGCAAATGTGATCTATCATATGTAGATAAAATTGTCTATTCGTAAATGAAAAGATAAAGCTTTTGTCTGCGGTATTAAGGATGCGTAGGTCAATCTGTCCTGTTTGTAAGACACTAACATGTGAATTGACTGCAATGATTGCTGTTCTATTAGGCAAGGTTTGTAATTGTCTGAGAGTTTGTCTTTGGATTTTTTCTAGACTTTCAAGGTCCTTTTTCCTATAATTTAGCAGCTCATTGACATGTAAGATTCTAGTAATTGCAAAAGTCATCCACATATTGTTGGTTATTATTGGGGAAAGTCCATTTTCCCCGTGTATATACCGCTTCCAAGTAAAGCATATATTGTTTTGCGGTCCATGGCTAATATATGGTCTATGTTTGGAATTAGTAGGGTTCCTTTCTATTCCCAAGCCTAGATCTTCGCGCAGCAATGGCATGCAAGAGCAGGTAACTCCAGTCTAGTAGTTCACAAGCATTTGAAGGTATGAAAAACTCCGAATGGTAACGACATTAAAATAGAATATGATCGGATAAAAATTCGAAGGACATGAACTGACCTTCGTCGAAAAGAAAAGGGGAAAAAACCCCAAAATCCCGGGGGGGGGGGGGTTCCCGATCCACCCCCCCCCCAAACCCCTTAAATCCGCCCTTGCTAAATGCCAAGAAAAACTACTGGGTCTCCTGCTGATCATAAATGAAAACTGAATGCATGTTAGGAGACCATGAAGCTCTCTAGCAAAATGCATTCCTGTGTACACATCGTTAAATAGATATATTGTCTATAGCACAGTTTTATCACCAACTTGATGAGTTGCTATCAGTCTCTGTTATGTAAATATATAAACTTTGATTTATTATGTCTTCTTTTCCTGTCTTAGAATGAATTAGTATAGATTTCATTTTCGGGGGGGGGGGGGGGGGGCAATTTCGGGGGGGGGGGGGGGGGGGGGGGGGGTTCTCTGCAAATAAGACAGAACTGTACGAGTAGTCTCCCTTTTGGTCTCTTGTTATAATATTAAATGTACTCTATGCATCAAACACAATGATGTAATTCTTCGAGTGTGATTTTGAGTAATTAAGTATCGAAATTTGAGTATTGCCCCCCCCCTCTCTCTCTCTCTCTCTGACATATCTTTTGTGTATCCCTAGGTATGCCCCTGTAATTACATGGATGGTATCTGAAAATCCGTTGATTATCAAGCTTCTACTAACATCATAATATCCATATTCAATTATATCGCAAAGTGAGTTAAATGATTTTTGCGTGGGATGATACAAGAAAAAAACATATTAAAAAATTATATGTTATAGCTGTTAGATACTGTTGTACTTTCTTCCTCAAAACTTTATAGTTGGTCTGGTAATATGATACTTGAATACATATAACGATGTATGTATCAGTGTGCTATGGGCCAGGACCCAAGGGGTGGAGCTCTTCATGCATAATGGAATGATATGGTAAATGTCAGGTGAATGTAAAAATCAATATTTTATCAACCCTTGTTTATGATCGTGTTATACTGCAGTATGTTGTCCCTGATCCCAAAACACGTCGTCGCACGGCCATGTAGGTTAAACATTTTGTATTTCGACTTGCTTTGGTGATTATCAGGATTATATTTGTTGTTTGGTCTTCTACTTCTTCCCGTTTTTGGCGTGAACTCGATTCTAGTGGTAATACTCCAGCGTCCGTGACGAACAGCTAAAAACCTCTAATTACAATTTATCAAAAATGGATAAGACTCCTCGATTGCTTGTATTATATATTCCTATGTTGTTTGGACTTTGGGTTGTGGAAATTGGTTCGGTCTGCCCCCGATATTCCTCCGGATGATCTTCTACATATCCGAACATCCCCGAGAAGATATTCTATATAGCAAATCAGTCTTCAACCGGATATCTCACTATATAGTAGACTATTCCTCGGGGACGTTTTACTACACAGCAGATAGTCCACTTGCCATAGTAAAAGTTCCCCGGGGGAAGATCTACTATATAGACTTCTGTGGTTTCTGTGCCTTAGAATGTCCCCTATCCAACTGAGGGTGGTTCCTGACTCTGTAATGAGCTAACTTAGCTTAGGGTGGTCTAGACACTCCGTAATGTGCCAACTCCAGGAGGATGCGTTGGTGTGGTACTTCCATCACAAAGGATGTTCTGCCGATCAAAGACAGAGTGATCCATAAGTATACTGTGAACTACGTGTTCCAGGAGCTTGCAGACAATAGAGATGAGAGATATCTGCCGGTAACTCGATGATTGATGTTCTCTCTTCTCGCCCCCCCCCCCCCCCCAACCCTCTACCCATTTTATACGCCAGCATATAATGCATAATATGCTACATGTATACAACTGCCGTCCGCTTATCCGTCCATCTGCGCAATCTTTTCTTCGCATTTCGGGGGGATTTTGGTGAAACTTACCGTAATAGAAAGAAAGAACGCTATATGTGGTTGTGCAAACTGGGAATGTCAAAAACATTTCAAGGAGTAATGGCCCGTAGACTTAGATTTTCTTTTAAAAAATACATTGTCTTCGTATCTCAGTGCTACTAAACTCCAATTGGATTTTAATGACACTTGCTACAAAGAAAAATCACATTATGAAGATATGTGCATATTGAAATGGGAATGTTGTCCCAAAATGCAAGAGCTATAGTCCTTCGACTTGGATTTTCTTAGATTTTTCTATGCCAAATAAATACTCTGTTTTCAAAACTCCTGCTTAACTCTTTGAAAGATTTTGATGAAATGGTACAAAGAGAGATCACATTATGAAGATGTGCATAATGAACGGGAAATGCTGCCCCCCCCCCCCCCAAACTTGAAGAGTTATGTCCCTGGGACTTGGATATTTTTATGCAAAATACCTTGTCTTCGCAACTCCTCCAAAACATTTTGGTGGATTGACATCAAGAAAGATCACATTATGAAGAAGTGTATCTTGAACAGGAATTTTTCACATTGTCTCAAAATTAAATACAATTATTGTTGGTGTAATCATGCAATTAGGCCTAACAGGAAAATTTGGAATACTGTTGTCCTTAGATTTATCAGACAAACTACTTTCTATGTCTCTGGAAAGCCGGCATGGCCTAGTGGTATCGCGCTCGTCGGCGTGACATCACACTAAGATCTAAATGAAGATAATCCCCGAAACATCCGAGGATGACCTGGGGCCGGATAAACTCGGTGTTTATCATAGACCGTAATGCAACTTTGCTGAATTATATTTTGTGCACAAGAGCTGAATGAGTCTAAAAACTTTAGAAATTCATTGTGGAATCTCACGACGATTGACTCTCTTTCCTTCTTCGAATTTTATATGACCGCAGTTTGCAAAAATAAGTTTTCAAAATATCGGATTCTTCCTAGAAAGCAATGATAAATCCCGAGACCTTTTCCCCAACAAATGTGATGCAAATTAGGTCATGTGACTAGTCCGACTTCAAGAATCGGGAGGCCAGGGTTCGAGTCCCACTTTGGTCATGCCGGTTTCCTGTCTTTCGGATGAGACAGTAAATACCGAGGCCCCGTGACGTGGTATGCATCCCTCACTGCATCGGGTGGGTCTGTTGCAAAGGTCAAAATTTGTGTACCCCGCATCAGGCAAATGCCGTCACCATATACGTGAAATATTCGTGGTGTGACGTTTAGCAAAAATCAATCAATCAATCAATCTATGTCTCTGGATTTATCAAGTAATTGGTAGTGGTTACTAAAATTAGTATGATTATAAGAAATGGAAAAGTCCGGATTAACATAAAGAAATACAATTTAGTAAATGTTATTTTCACTTAAACTTATTATTTAAGATGATAATTATGACAGGATAATAATATTCTTCTAGTTTCCACTTAAAATATATTAAATTCACAGAGAAAATTGTATTTCTCTCAGCTCTTTCAAATCGGACTTTTCCGCGTCTGTGTCCGTATTTGCTTACCAATTTTAGAAAGCACCCAAAGCCAGGGTAGTACGATTAACCGGAATGCCTTTTATAATCAAAAGACCCCTATACAAAACCGAAACGCGTTATTTTTTAACCTAAATACCCCATATTTGATATATTCCTGTGGCGATTGTTATATATCTAATAATAATCATGTAAATACTTAATAATAAAATTCCATAGATCCACCTCCAATCCTACTCTGATGCATATCACAGAAAGAAAGAAATACAACTCCTGATTTCACACTAAAGAGGCGATTTTAGATTAATATCTAATATAAATTGAATTTGTCGAAGGCTGTGAACATAAATTTCACAAATAAAATCAAAAATGACATTTTAGCTCAGTTTACAAATAATAATGAATTATGAAATCTAATTTACATTTTTATTTTATTCTTGCTGTAAAACAATACAATTCTATATGTTAAAGTTCTCCTTTTTACAAAATATAAGAAATAAAACATACATAACAAGAAATAATGGGCATTTCGGTGGCATTCGGTTTTTTGAAAAAGGGTCTTCTGTTGTAAACGGCATTCCGGTCAATCGTACTACTACCAACATCCGTTGTCTGAGTCATTTGACTGTTTGAATAAACAACGTTTTTCAACCATTATTCAAAAGCGACATTGTTCCGGAGGAGGTTCATAATACAAGTAAGTAAATGCAGCAGGGAACATGGGTTTTACTAGTACAGTACAGTTTGACCTTCAATCGCCCATTACCGTAAGCGTTGTAAGATTCGTATGTACTAAGTAGTCAGCTACTTCTTCATTTATGACCACGTCTGTTTAGCGACATAATTGTACGCGGACCGTCGACCCTGATTGCACGATAAAAAAAGCAGTTATGCCTTTTCTTATGGTCATTGTAGTAATTGTGTGGTTTTTGTCTGTATTTGTTTCTCTTTTTTTTTTTTTTTTTTTTCTTCTTTTTTTTTAATTTATGAATAGTGCCATTGCCAGGGTTGGCTGGAAGAATCCCAGCAGACATTTCAACGTTGATTAAACGTTGAATCAACGTTGAAATATGGTTTAAAATGAAAGTTGTGTCAACGTTGAAGTCTCAACGTTGTTTCAACGTTGATGTTTCAACGTTGGTTCAACGTGGAAGTCTCAACGTTGTTTCAACGTGGAAGTCTCAACGTTGTTTCAACGTTGAAATAAGGTTTAAAATGAAAGTTGTGTCAACGTCGAAGTCTCAATTTTGTTTATGGTTGAATATTAGTTGCTCTATTCCTTTATCATGACTGAACCACAGGCGCTCGTAGACAAGCAAAAATCTGTTTACAAGCAAGTATTCAGCCTTTCCTCCAGAATCTGAAATAAACAACTGACAAACTTCATGAATACTTGCTTTTCAACAAACTGAATATTCGCTTGTCTACGGGCACCTGTGGACTGAACATACAAATGGCTGAAAACATATCGATCCCTGAAATTTTAAAACTCCATTGGCCCTCTGTGCAAGAGAAAGTTTCTTCACCGACAACAAAAAACATGCTGTCAATTTTAAGTAATGGAGCAAACCTACTGCTAGTGGCTGTCCGGTGAATTTTTCTAAAATATATAAAAGCTAAAAAGCCAGAGCCAGTGTGGCATTGGACATTCCTTTGCCTTCAAACTGACACAGATCCTTATCTTCTTTCATCCAAACAGATAGTTTGAAAAAATCCAACAAAACAAAACAAACATAATACTTCACATTATACAATTTAATTTTGTTTAAAATGATACAGTATTATATAATAATCTACAACATGCTTCAACATTTTAAGTTCTATATCTGATGCCTGCCTCGTCTTCCCCTACCTCCAGTACCTTCTGGGGCATATTTCAAAAAGTTACCGAGTTCTTTGTTAAATTCTGCCTCAGATAAATTCGTATGGGCTTGCAGAACAACATCTAAAAGATCAAAAGTTGAAATTGTTAGACTTGATATTACCTTAAGCATAACTAATAACTCAAATATTTACCACAGACGTTCTTTTTTATCCGTCATATATGCGAAATCTCATCTTATCAAATGGAAATCATAAAGCAAACAATATCGACTTATAATATCACAATAATATGTATTGTATTTGATGAAATTTTATCATTAGTATCTTTGAATGTTTAAATTTTTCACATTTTACCTTTTACAACTTGATAAATCTGGGTTTTGGAAAAGACTCATCTTCTGCAGACTACACCTCGTCATTACTTCTAGTTCTATATAGGGCAAGTGCATCCACATGAGCTGAATAGCGTCTCCAACGTCTTAGATAGGTCATTATCTCTAATAACAGAAAGTTATACACAAAACACTGAGAGTGTCTCAACGTACCATAAAGTAACTAAGTCAGTGGCCCCCTCCCTCCTCCCTTTTTTTTTTTTTTTAAATCTCCGTTATATCGATATCTGATGACACAATGTATTGATTATTACGCTGAATCAGTAGCCTAACAACTGGCTTTCATCCAGGGGGTTCGGATAAACCCCCCCCCTCTTTTCCTCTTTTCATGCGCAATACATGTGCCTTCCATTTTGGACAATGCAAAAAAAAAAACCCCAATAATAAATTGATTAATACATAGCTGGAATAATTATGCAGGTATAATTATGTACGGACTGTAGAATTTTGCGTTATACTTTATGGTGTTATCATGTTTGTTAACATGCTGGTGAGTCGCAAGGCTAAAAGCTAATTAACATTACAATTAATACAATACAATCATAAACTGCGCAAAATGCCCCCCTCTCACACCCGAATTTTAGTAAATCCCCCTTTCCCATCAAAAACGCCTATACATCAACGATGGTTGAGTAAATTCAGCATCCACCCTCTAATTCAATCAGTCTAGCATTCCTATTTTGAAAAACAAAAGAAACAAACAAAATCAAAGCAAAGTGTGATCCCTTCGTTCACCGTCTCGATTCGCGCCATTGATAAAATAATATAAATTAAAACATTTCTGAAAATCGACATGTTATTAATTATAGTCTCACAATGATCTGTTTATTCGTTTGGAATCAGCGTGAAGTCTAGAATATAAGAGAGAGAGAGAGAGAGAGAGGATCTAAAGCCTGCGGGCTTTCAATTGAGTTTGTAATGCATGTGTAGCACGGACATAGTGGTGCAGGAGAACTGACCGCTGGGTGATTATGTAATTACCACAAGGTTTTCACGCGAGTAAGCTATAAATACTCATTGAAAATGCGGATGGTCAGGTTGATAAGCAGTTGTTTCCCCGGCACATGTAACATTTGAAGAATTCACATTCCAATATAATTATTCAAAATCTACATTCTACACATGCACCTCTTCGATCCTCTGTCTCTCTGTCATATTCGTGCTGACAATTTATAACATACATGTTGATGATATTATAATATACTTTCTTTGCATAATTCATTAAAATTCCTTTGATAAACTTTATCTGTACAAACCATGTTTATAAAGCTAAAAGGATGTATGATAATTTAATCTGAAATGATTAAAACATTTAAGATCAATCTTTTTATTATACACCTTAATCTATATAGTTGTTGCATGAAAATGGCAGCTGTATTTGCTTAATTTGAACTGAAAAGAACTAGCAAATTTCAATTCTTAGGGCTATATCAGGAGTTTAAGTAGTGTTGTAAAAAATCAGGAACAATTATAAGGTTATTACTTTTATACATATAAACATTTAAACATTATACTGTGTTAAAATATACGAAATATATGAAAACATATACTTACGTATTTGTCTTCTTCGTCAATGCAACGTTACTGTACCGAGATCTTGGTTTGAAATGGGAAATGCGCGGCGAACTGACGTCACACGTACCATCCTTTGTCCGAGGGCGTAATTTGATCTCAGGGTGTGGGAACAGGAAACAAACATCGTTTGTGTTGATAATACAGAAACAATCTGGGTATGCATTCGTGCGATTCTTGCATGTCCCCCTCACCCACCTCTCGATCTTAGTTTTGATACTTTAATGCGATAATCAGCATTTCATACTTATAAAATTATTACAAAAAATTAGTTTACACAATTCTCATTTTTACATTTAAATTTTTAATTGATTAATGAATTCTTTAAAATCTCAATTTTCGTCTTTATGAAAGATTATTTGGAACATAATTGATTTCAAAACAGTTGTTGAATTGATTAAATCAAATTCACTTTTTTCATAATGAAACAACTGGAAATTAACTCCTATACAATCAGGACTTCAAAAAATATACAAACAAACATATATACATCGATTTTTCACAATCAGCGATTTTAATAATCGTAATTGGTTGAAACATGCAACGTCATATAACGTTGTTTCTTTCAACGTTGATTTTTACAACATTGTACAACGTTGAAATATGGTTGATCAATGTCGTCAACCTGGATCAACCAAATTTCAACGTTGATTCAACGTTGCATGTCTGCTGGGATAGCCTGTCGCTGACCATGGCAGAGTACAATACGCCGATCCACTTTACAGCACAGAAACGATGTTTAGCAGACTTTTGATTGTTGCCTATGACATCATAATCAGATGTCCGATTGTCAAACGTTGCGTGACGTCGTCATAGTTGTATTTTGCGCTACAGTGCTTGAAATTCGACGAAAGTGGATCGGTGTATTATCTCACGATCTCATACTCATCCGTTAAAGTTTAATGAATCTCAGGAAGCAATTATTTGCTTATTTTAAACATTTAATTTATGTGTTGTACTATATTTTTATTTGTATGCTTTCTGTTAGCTTCTGCATGTTTGTCTGTGTTATTTATTGCATTTGATACCATCTTTGTAAATATAATTTATGTCTTTCATTTCGTTACAGTCGCTTATTAAAGTGCGGCAGAGCTTATGTTATTTGTTATGTGTACTTATGTGCCGACTCTATATAAGTATTACTTTACTTTACTTTACTCTTTGAGTGGGCGATCTAGTTTGATTTTTCAAAGCAAAATTTATACACATGCACTGGTTACTGTCATTTCGAGTTTCCCCTGATTCATTTCCATTATTCTAGCATTAAAAACAAACGTGAAATTTCCTTATGATTTTTGAATTGCGCGCATGCATTTATGATTGTATTAAATATTCATTAAAAAGTGGAACTTAAGCCTAAGAATTGAAGCAATTCGGTACAGGATTATAGGTCATTCTGGATAATTTCTAGTTTCAAATAAATGTTTATGCATATGTTATAGTTATGAAATAAATCAATCATCCAGGGTACAATATTACTTATCAATGTAAACAATAACATGGATGACGAAAATAAACATGCACATATTGCGCGAGCAACGATTGTTACATTTGAATCAAGAAACATCTTCAAAAGATCAAATAAAGCTTCAAGCAAAGAGTAGAAAATTCCAAAATTTGAAGGTTACTGGTAAGTATTTACTATTAAGTCATACTTCAACAATCATGACATTAATAAAAGTATTTTCATTCCGCTATGGCATCAGTTGAAATTCCCTCACCACTGAACTAGTCCTTCCGGATTGCACTAAAACTGATGACGTCATTTGTGTAAAGGGAGCACATACATGTACAAGTAATATCTTGGTATTTTTTGTTATTGGCTAAAATTGCAGATGCGGCATAACCCAAGAAACTATGATATCAGTTAACAAGCAAAATAACACCATCATGTATAATGGTGGATCCTAGATCACCGAAAATATGGCCGACATGTGAAAGTCAAGTATTAGTCCAAATACTCATTTTGGGTGCCATATATTAGGATTACTCATACTTGTCGTGGGACTTTTTTATAAAGATGTCTGTGTTTACTGCATAGTTTATCTGAGGTAACAAGGGCTATAATTTCATGATTTTTTGTACTTCATTCAGCTGCACTATATACTGCCGAGTTGCTGGTTGAAATGGGGTCTTGCCCACACCTGAATACAATGGGTTGTTGTATATGGCTTCATCCTGAACATTTATATTTGCAGGTGTGTCAAGACCTCTTAATCTATTTGTATCCATTACTCCTTCTGCTTATATCTTTCTTATTTATATTTATTATCATTTCTTTTCTTTGCAGAATTTGCAATCCTTTTGCATATGGCTGGGAAGTTGCTGAACAGGAGAATTTTTCGGAGTGATGTTCTGGACTGATGTTAACCCGACCTGCATGCCAATATTGATTGTGGGCTGGTTTTCTTCTATGTGATTTGGTGGGGACTTCCTTGTACAGCGTGAACATTGAAAACTGATATCCACAGATATCAAAAGATACAGGCAAGTGCAAGTCACTCTTCTCTCTCCATGTCCCACTTGATGTACCCCCCACATCCTGTGTGCTTTCCATGAATCCAGAATACAGAGTTCCACATCTCTTCTGTCGGTTGCCTATTGAACATTCTGTATTCATTGGCATTTACCCTGTCCAAAATTAAATTTAAATAGATGTGTGTCTATTTTATTTCAATTTTAGATGATAACCTTTTTCATTAGAGTTATCTTTCTTAGATAAGAAAAATAAATGTTTTCATTTCTTTATTTCATTTAAAAGAAAACAATTCTTAAGAAAATGAATGATATGAAATAAAAATTATGAAGAAAATATTTTATTGTTTTGAAAAAAGGAAATTTACATTGAAATAAGATATCCAGAAAGAAAAAATTGGAATTTAATTAATTCATGTACATCGTTAACTGGAAACCCACACTCGGTAGAGCAGCAAAGTTTAGGTTTACCAACAATGATTCATGTATAGTGACTACTGTACTTTACTGTGGTGTATATTTCATGGTTTGGACTGACCTAAAGTTTCAAACATTGAAAATGGTACGTTTGAACAGTCTTTCTTAAAACTTTATTACATCAATAGCCAGTACTGTTGGAGGTTAGTCCACACTAAATTTCAACTAAACTGAGGAAAAAGTCAACTGAAAAGTGATATGTTCACTATTTGTTGATCAATATGTAAATATTTCTCCATATAAGACATGCTTCCAAAATATGTATGTATGAAAAAGAATTGGAAATTCAGAATTGGAATACAGGTACTCAAAGAAATTTATTTATAGCATAGCATAATGGAAATTACTGTAGTACCAAAAATGAAGTTTTTAATCTATTTATGAAATTGAAATGTAGATGTCTTAAAGAATTTTACAGTATCATTGAATATTGTTATCAATTCACCAAACGTTGATGACATGAATCACATGATACATGTTGTGAGTTTATGTTGACTACATTTAGGATCAATTGATGCAAAAAATCTTTCTAGACATTCAAAGCTCTTACTTTCTTGCAGGAAAAAACGATAGCTTGCAGATGGGGAATATTAGAAGAACAAGTGAGTAAAAAATTGAATATTATTGAACCAATTAGTATTCAATTGACTTTTAAGCTATTGTATTCCAGGATTAGAGGACTCGTCTTCGATGTGAGAGGTCCTAGGTTTGAATTTCACTTGAATTTCAGTCGCAAGTTGAACTTCGTCGTGTCTATCCCTGCAATTACTCATGCAAATTTTTGATAAAGATTCTTTTGTATGTCTAATGATTAAATACATGTTTAATGGAGGATATTACTATAACGGATTTTTAGTATGTTAATTTGTTAGTCTGTTTTGCTGCTGTCAAGGTCACAATACATATGATGGACCATAACTTTTATCCCTTCCATGAATTTAAATATTATTGTACAGAATTGTTGCACAGGTTCATAGGGTGTGCCATGACCTTGAGCCAAAGTCATATCTGAAAGATCAAGGTCACAGTGTTTATGCATTACCTTTTACTCCTTATGTAATTTCTCACAGAATTGTTCCTCAGGTATGTCATGACTTAGAACCAAGGTTGAATTTCATGATTAGCATTCTTACAAGAGGTTTGCTTTTTAGCTCACCTGAGCCGAAGGCTCAAGTGAGCTATTGTGATCAATCACCGTCTGTCGTCCGTTGTTAGCTTTTCTACATTTTCGACTTCTTCTCCAGAACCGCTGTACAGAATTTCACCAAACTTTATAGGAAGTAAGTACTCAAGATCCTCTACCAAGTTTGTGTTTTTCGTGCACATCCGTAATCCAAGATGGCTGCCATTGGCTCTGATTGGTCGACACATTTTGGACTTCTTCTCCAGAACGGCTAAACAGAAATCCACCAAACCTCATAGGAAGTATGTATTCAAGGTCCTCTACCAAGTTTGTGTTTTTCGTGCGGATCCGTAATCTAAGATGGCCACCATTGGTTCTGATTGGTTGACACATTTTCAACTTCTTCTCCAGAAACGCTGTACAGAATTTCACCAATTCTCATAGGAAGTAAGTACCCAAGGTACTCTACAAAGTTTGTGTTTTTTGTGCCGATCCGTAATCCAAGATGGCCGCCATTGGCTCTGATTGGTTAACACATTTTCGACTTCTTCTCCAGAGCCGCTGTACAGAATTTCACCAAACCTCATAGGAAGTAACTACTTGAGGTCCTCTACAAAATTTGTGTTTTTCGTGCCAATCTGTAATCCAAGATGGCCGGCATTGGCTCTGATTGGTTGACACATTTTTGACTTCTTCTCCGGAACCGCTGCACAGAATTTCACCAAACCTCATAGGAAGTAAGTACTGGAGGTCCTCTACCAAGTTTGTGTTTTTCGTGCCGATCCTTAATCTATGATGGCCGCCATTTGCTCTGATTGGTTGACGCATTTTGGACTTCTTCTCCAGAATCACTACACAGAATTTCACCAAACCTCAGGAAGTAAGTACTGAAGGTCCTCTACCAAGTTTGTGTTTTTCGTGCCGATCCGTAATCCAAGATAGCCGCCATTGGCTCTGATTGGTTGACACATTTTGGACTTCCTCTCCAGAAGCGCTGCACAATATTTCACCAAACTTCTTAGGAAGTAAGTACTGGAGGTCCTCTACCAAGTTTGTGTTTTTCGTGCCGATCAGTAGTCCAAGATGGCCGCCATTGGCTCTGATTGGTTGACACATTTTGGACTTCTTCAAAACGACTGCACAAAATATCACCAAACTTTATAGAAAATCTGGTAGAAAAAAAGCAAGATTTTCTACTGAAATTAGCTGTCATTTTATTGTAAATAAGCAATTTGTGCTCAGGTGAGCGATATAGGCCCATTTTGGCTTTTTGTTTAAGGTATTTCCACCCGAACTTCCTTCTTCCGCTCAAAATGACGATATGTGCCGACATATAATGTTGTGCTAATGTTATACACATATACATATTATTGGAAATTATTCAGAATCACCGTATGGATGGTACCACAGATACAGCATTGGAGCCACCACCCCCCTCCCCTCCCATGGTGCATGCTGCACAATATATCAAACTCCTGTGATCAGGGGATTGAAGAACTGTATCAATATTCTAGCTGCAAATGCTCTAAATTGTTCATGGTTTAATGGCACAATTTTGGAGAAATGATTCCATTTACATGTTAATGATCCTGATAGGAAAGAAATGCTGGTGATCCTATGCAAGTTTTTCACATAGGCATTGAAGTTGTGCATCTAGAGTGTCTTTCTTTGGTAGAGATTGTCTTTGAGTTGTCTTTCTTGCATACTGTGTTTAATAAACCACTTTCCACAATAAACACATGTATTGCATCAAGTATGATTGTGTTAAAGCCTTGTAATATTTGCTACCTCATGGGCCAAAAGCAAAAAACACATTTGTCTCCATGTTTCTGTGGCAGAGCTTGTTCATTGCCAAATCTCTGGCAGCAGACTGTTCACACACAACTTTATTGCTATAATGGTTTATTGATAGTAAGCCAAAGGGTACCATTATGAAATCAAGTTGAGAAATACTTACTATTTCCAAATTTGCACCATGTAATCGGTGAATTACAGGCTTATAATTGAATTTTTAACAAAGTTTTAGCAGAGTCCAAAAAGAGATATTTTCGACCTTAAAACTTTACATGCAGATTAAAATACTGGGTAGCTCAAGGCAGAGCACTCATGTTCACTGACATGAGAGATTCAGGTGCAAATCCTGACTTGGTAAAACTGAATCTGCATGTATAAGTAGCTTTTCTGGACTTTTATACTGCCATGCAACAAAATTGTGGGGAGTGTACTGGAATCAGGTTGTCTGTCCATTCGCCTGTCTGTTTGTCTGTCCATCTGTAGATGCAATGTTTTCCGGGCTCTGTAGTGTTCTCCTTTTCACCTAAAGTCAAGATACCATACATGCAGACTCACCGTGACATGAGGATGATTCCTATCGATTTTTGGGTCAAAATGTTAAAGGTCAAGTTTACTGGACATTGATAAAGACAAGTAATTCAATTGATTCCATGACTTTTGACCTTGTGACCATGACCTTGTTTAAAATTTGCTTTGCAATCCGACAATGCCATCTTTAGCAGTTTTTTGTTTTGTTTGATTCTTGTTTAATGCCACACCAAGATCATTGTACTCATCTGCCTGATGTGATGCAAAAAAATTTACGCCTATGCAGTGGAACCAACCAAAGAAGTGAGGGATCTTTTACATATGCCCTCTACTCTGATGTGTTTTATCAGATAGACATGCAGGGCATAGATGAGTCCCTAGCAGAACTCCACCATGTGACCTCTCGATCTAAAGGAAAGCACCAAACCGTTGAGCTATGCAGGCTCGTTTTATGATAGTTTGCATAATCAGAAAAATTTTGCATAGTTTTACATTTACTTTTCTTTACTCTGCAATCATTTTTTATACACCTGTCATAAACAGAGACGTATTATGTTATGGCATTGTCCGTCCGTCCGTGAAACTTCGTATATTACTTTATATCATTGAGGGTCAGTGCCAGTTTGCATTTGGGTATGATTGCTTTGGTTTTGCTAGAGTTATGGCCCTTGAACTTAGAAATTTTCAAGGATTTTACAGTTTTCCACACTTTTTTCTGCAGTGTTTCAAGGTATTGTATTGTAACTTGGCCATTCATTCAAATTGATCCCCTTCAAGCTAAGTGACGGGCGTATTATGCCACGCTAGGCATTGCTTTGTTTCTAAATCCTAAGTTAAAATTAGGGTTTATTTTATTTGCAACATTTTTCAAGTTTATCTTTAAGTATAGAAATGATAAAAAAACTACTCCTGTTGATCATAAATGAAAACTGAATGTATGTTTAGAAAAACCATGAACCTATTTAACAAAATGTATTTATTAAATTATTGTTTTAAATCCTGTTGATTGTAACAGCTATCACATCAAAAACTGCAAAAAAATAACAAACAAAATGACTATGGTGAACATCATTAGGATGTACAAAGGCATTGTTGTTCAGGACAAAGAAGGTAGTCACCGTTATAATGGGGACAATGATCATGAGGATCCTGGAAAACAATACCTACTAGAACTTTTATTTTATTATTATTATTATTATTATTATTATTATTATTATTATTATATATATATATATATTAAATCTTGATGTTTTCAATAAAAAGTCACATTTTACACACAGAAATGTAGCAACACATATTGCTAATATTTAAATGATTTTAGAAATATTGTGATAGCTGTCATACTTGATTTACATGTGAATTTTAATAAAAATAATGATATATACATGCATAGTAAAAGCTCAATGGAATTCAGGATGAATAAATTGAAACTGGTTGAGTTTTTTTGCAGTGTCACCGTGCTTTATTCTCCGATATATTCACGGTCAGAATCACCACGCCTATTAAGCAGTTATGAGTTTAAAAGCCCCGCCCATCCATCGGTGTTATTGATTTTGACAATGTGAATAAAATCAATTTCCAGAAAACCGATTTAGGTCATGCTATTTAGGTTTTCTGAAAATCAAATTATTGATTTTTACGTAACATCCACTTTCAATACACAAAACTGTCGTCTGCATCCACTTTCTATACACATAAAGTACATGCACAATGGATAAAGCGTATATGACCTTAATTTATTGTTGTTGAAATAAAATATTAATATTAATGTTAAGGAGCCACTACACCAATTTTTTTCTCATACTAATTTAATAATTTGATGTAAATAAAACCCCTTGGTGCCAAAGCTTTTACTGACGTCACATTATGTGGTCACTTCATGGAAACAGGATATATTATAGTAGAAATACGCCGCTTTTTATATGAAATTTAGTAAGCAAAACAATTAGTACACAAGATTCTTTTATTAAGAATTATCAGACGAGAGTGATGTTCATTTTTCTTGCGATACATCGTCATTCGAAGAAGGTGAACATGATAGTGACGAGAAAAAAGGTGATGTAATCCAAGGCAGGGACGTATATAACACCCTTATATATACGTCCCTGTCCAAGGTACTTTGCGTACGTCAGTAGAGCCGTACCAGTAATCCATTTTGACGTTGTTTGAATTGACTTCTTTGTTGGTTGGGGCAAATCTTCATTTTCCATGTTGCTCTGTATAAACATTCATAAATGTAATTTAATTGCAATAATATGTTTCTCGCGGTATTTAGTATGTGCCTCCGCACGTGCTGTACGTAATTCATCAATATATTGTCATGTAAAATGTAGTTCAGATATCTTATGTATATATTTATTTATGAAAATAATTAACCTTAAAGAATTGAGTTCTATGTGTAAACCATATAATGCTAGGGATTCCGAGTGAGTGAGGGGTTGGGATTGCGCCCTCCCACTGACCTCCTGAATCCATCACTCATATTCTAGTTTACCTCATCTGCATCCATTGTATCTACATGGCAGTGGCGGATTTAGAGGGAGAGTCCTCCTCCCCCTCTTTGGTCACATATTTACCAGTAAAAATCCAGATTTTGCACCAAAAATGACTGAGAAGTTTGACTAAAACCCATTTGGGCCCCTCCTTTTCGGAAATTCTAGATCCTCCACTGCATGGGTATCTGATTCTGCCTGATCACTATCTTGTTCCTCCTGATCAGTGTCTCGGTATATTCTTATATAAAAAAGGTGATAATACAACACTTACTCTTAATACTTCCCTCTTTAAATCTGCTCTTCTGATATTATCATTTTTTTTTATTCATTTATTTATTTTTTATTTATTTATTTTATTATTATTATTATTATTATTTTTTTTTTTTTGTGGAGCTGATGTTTGACTTGCCATTTTCTCATCCGGACTTAAATTTCCAAATAAGGGTTACTTGCTCCTAAACTACTTAGAGACCCAGGTGAATCAAATGCGTTTGCTGGTTGACATTGGACAGAAGGTATTACACTGGGAAGTGACAATTGTCCCGCTTTGTTGCATTTCAAAGGAATGGGAAACTTTCCGGTGTAAAATGCAGAGAACATAAGGTCGAACATTTTGTAGGAACATTTTGCTCGCTTTTCTTTAACGAAATGAATCCAATGGCGTCGCTCATTGGGTGTCTTGGGAAAACCGTGCATTGACACACCATCGCATTGGCGTTTCCATAATTAGTAGCAACACAACGAACACCCCTCCCCCTGACTTTGCTTTACCCGCCCTTGTCTTCACGAGGCATTTTTTTCTCTTCAATATTATTAAACAACTCTACTCTTCATACACTTCTATACTAAATTCCAGCATTGTATACAAAACATCTCTTCGTCGCAGAATCTGGCGTTTCTGTATATTTACCAGGTGTGGCTTAGCAGTGCGCATTAGCTTATCACAAATATCTCGTTATCTACAGTTGATATGAACTTCGGGTTTTCGGCAATTTATTTATTGTATGAACATGCACCAAATGAGTGGAAACAATTAAATTTTGAAAATTAGGTTGAAGTGGCACTTTAAAGTACTTATTTTCATACTTGTTTCTACTGTTCATGTCAGAATAGAAATAATGACGTCCTGTTGTGCGGCTCGGTGACAATTTGATAGGTTAATGCGACTCGGGGCTGTTACTTGACATTATAGATAACGACTATAGGACGTCATTATTTCTTACATACATATATTAGTTCAGACAGAATTATGGAAGTAGTCTCCCTTTCGATACTTCTTGTCTTTAGTTATTACTCCATGCATCCAGAGACATGTCTCTGATGCATCAAACAAATCATTGTTTAAATCTTCTTGATGATTTTATGTAACCTGCACTTGCCCCTTCCTGAAATCGATCAGGAAAGTGGTACTATAAAAGAAATTAATGTACTTAATAACAAGAATAACAAGAATAACAAGAAGATAACTTTATAATGATAATTCCGTCGATTTTACAAATAACGATTCATGTAATGGGTTCCCATGATATGAACGCAGAGGTCATAACCGTTGTAAGCTACCTGGTTTTTGTATTTACATAAAATGATGTGATTCTTAGTGTTATTTAGAGTAATTTTGTATCGAAATTTGAGTATTGTCATCTGTCTGTCTCTCTGTGTGTATGTGTTTGTCAAAATTTAATTTACGAAATTAGTTATCATTTGCAAAACAAAATGTCAGTCCCGCAGTTACAGTGAAAGGGCCTATATATGCACCTAGAAAAATGCATTCACTTTTCGTAAACTTAAGGTTCATCCCATTACCAAGGACTTATAAGTCCTTGCCATCACTAACTCTTGGTGTTTACTAAAATTAGAATGAGTAGGAGAACTGGAGAAGTCCGATTTACACAGAAAAATAAAATTCTTAAAATGTTGTTTATATGTATACTTGTTATTTAGGATGATAATTATTACAGGATAAAAATATTCTTCTTGTTTCAGCTTAAGGTATCGAAAATTCACACAGAAAATTGTATTTCTCTCAGCTCTTTCAATTCGGACTTTTCCGAGTCTGTATCCGTATTTGTTTACTAATTTTAGGAAGCACCCGAAGCCAGAGTAGTACGATTAACCGGAATGCCTTTTATAACCAAAAGATCCCTATACAAAACCGAAATGCTTGATGTATCAACTGAAATACCCCATATTTGATATATTCCTGAAGTGATTGTTGTATATCTAATAACAGTCAAGTATATAATTAATAATAGAATTACATAGATCTACTTCCAAGCTTACTCTGATGCATATCACAAAAAAGAAGAACTATAACTCCTGATTTCACACTAAGAAGGCGATTTTAGATAATATTTAATATGGATTGAATTTGTTGATGTCTGTGAACATACATTTCACAAATAAAAAATTAACTATGACATTTTTACCGAAGTTTACAAATAATAATGAAATATGAGACCTTTTTATATTTTTATTCTATTCTCAGTGTAAAACACTACAATTCTAAATGCTAAAGTTCTTTCTTTTGCAAAATATAAAAAATAAAACATACATAACAAGAAATAATGGGCATTTCGGTAGCATTCGGTTTTTTAAACAATGACATTTAGTTTTGGAAGGCATTCCGGTTAATCGTACTACCAACCATCTGAATCATTTGACTGTTTGAATAAACAACGTTTTTCAACCAGTTTTCAAGAGCGACATTGTACCTGAGGAGGTTGAAAATATATATAAACACAGCGGCAGCCGGGAACATGGGTACTAATATCGGTACCAACTTGGAATATTCCTACCTGTACAGCAGAACATTAGATACGGAAAAGGCTTCAGAATGAGGTACGGATGCCATATGGATTCCATTCTCTTTACGTATGTCAGGTTTCATGTATGATCGAAGGTACACAAGGCATGTTAATTGTTGTTGTTTTGTAATCTTGTGTATAACAGTATAAGTTGATAACTATAAGAGCCAAAGGAACTAGAGGTGATATTTCTCGAAAATCTGAAATTCTTTATCATTCACTTGGTGTGATACTGTTAAGCTAATGATAATAGAAATCATTCATTTTAAAGATTGTATTTAGATATCAGGGACATATATATGTGTTATAATATATACATCCCTGTAAATATAATAGAGTTTGAAGCATAAGTTAGACTAATCTCTTTGAGATTCTTCCAAGTGGCCGTTTTATTATCCTGTCGTTTACTAATGGCAATATAAGTATATATATAAACAACAGCATAATAAAGTCCACATACAAGAATCTCAAAAGACTAGATTAGTGAAGCCTCCAAAAGTCTATTCATTTTCTTGCAATAGACAATCTTCATATTTTACATGATATAAGCGGCCCAAGACCCGACATGTTACTTTTTGCCGGGGTTTTCATTTTGACGTAAAGAACTAGATAGTGACGTCACAAGTTAAGCAATAGCGTCAAAATAAAAATCCAGGCAAAGAGTTGCATGTTGGGTCTTGGGCCGCTTATATAAAATATTAAAATATGAAGATCGTCTATTATAATGGACATGTTTTGGGTTCATAAATATTCTAGTGTTGTGGTGTATGCAGCAAGATCTCTCCATGGGTCTTTAGTTTGACCTTATGAATGTAAAATACGAAAGTAAGTGGTGCCACATAACTATGGCACTAACAACAATGTACCACAGTGGACATTCACAGACCCCTGAAATTCAGAGGTGAGACTAGGTGCCCAGGAGGAGTGAGAGTCTCCAGTTTGGCTAGTCACACCCACCATAAATGCCCTTATATACAGACGAAACAAATATAATTCAGCACTGTATTTATACATAAATGTGAACAAACACTGTGTAGAAAGTGTCACAGCCACATAACATCAGGGAAAAGTGTATAATAGGTATAATAACACTTAAGTCAAACCCTTGAAGTAAAAAAGTTATCAAGCTTAGAAATAACTAGATTGTATATGGGAGAAGTTTTTTTTTTTTTTTTTTTTTTATTTATATATTTTTTTTTTATAAATTCGTCAAGTGCTTTTTGCAGACAGATTTTATAGGAATAAATGGTTTTAATGTAGGATGGATTGGAATTTTTAGTATGAAGTATATATTTTGATTATATATTTTATTTTACAGGTTTTCAGTATAGATGGGTTATTTCCCCATGAATGTCAGTGATAACCATTGGGTTCTGCTAGCCGCAGATGCTTTGAAGAAAGAAGGATCAATTTTAGATTTATTAGGAGGAAACCATTCCAATCATGTTAATCATTGGATGTAATGTAGTCTGCATTGTATTCAAATCAAATATTTGATGTATTTTGAACCTTTTCTTTGGCGGTCATTTTCGTCTTTTTTCGTTCATTCTGGAACATTTTATTTGCAAACTTTTACATGTATCTACATTATTGAAGAGTTATTAAGAATTTTTGTTACATGTCAAGGAATGTTATAAAACAATTCCAAACTTGAGCATACAAGTTTTATGGAAATTTGCATTTACTGTAGTGCAGTGTTACTCAAGAGAGTGATGTGGCCCATGAACCTCTTGCTTTCATAACCATATAATTCATTACCATGATTCTGAGTGAAAGATTTATGATTTTTAGGCAGCTTCTTAATTTCCACCATTAACACAATGGTGAATTGTCTGCCAAATGGACACAAGGAAAAATCATTTCTATTGTTTTGATTATCAACAATATATTATCAGAAAAAATCTACGGGTATACATGTATGCAGTAAAAGCATGTGAAATTGCCAACTGGTTTTTTTTTCATGTACTAATATATGTTTTATTATCGTAGACACTGAAGATTTGAGCACTTATGCATATATAATATATATATGGAAACTATTCTAAGAAAATTATTTTGTATTATGCAGCAAAGCCAGTGTCTCGGTGCACTATTTGGGATATGGTTGGATGTAAGTCCCCATGTGCACCTAAGGAGAAGTGGATCCTTTGTGAAGATTGTGCACGTTGGTCACACTTTTCATGTGTAAATCTCACTAAAACACCCAAAAGGGATTGTATGTCCAATTTGCATTTCTCAATATGAGTAAATTTATTCAATTATTATATGTGTTTCTCTAAGTCACATGCAGTCTGTCATCTTTCACATTTCAGTTTTACTTTTCAGAACCACTGGATGGATTTCTATGAAATTTGGTGTGCACACTATGTGTTATCCGTCACATTTTAATCATCTCTTTAATAGAGAAATTTTGATGAAATTTGGTTTGATATAAGTATTAAGATCCCACACAATATGCAAGACAAGGCCTTAATAGATGCATAGTGTACTAGCAACATTTTACATTATATTCACTTTCATAAAAGCTTGTATTGGTATGCATTGGTGGCGTTTTGTTATGTATTATAGGCAGACTGATTATATGTAGTTGATAGATGATAACATGAACACAAAATATTTAATTCATAGAATTCATGTAATGTCTATAATAACTTGTGTTGATTCATGTGGCTGGATGAATGTGTGATCAATAGTACGGATAGTACAGTAATTTTTTTATTGTTTATATGTGGAAGGAATACAGCCAGCTAAAATGTAAACATATTTTAAGTGTAGAGTATAAATTGACCAGTTTACTATATATATATATATATACTTATATATCTGTTTAGCCCTGAGTAATACTGGATAGTTTTACTTCTGTACTGGTGTAATATAATGTGTGTTTTCCCTTTGTATTTCTGTAATGATATAAACTTGTTTTGTTTTGTATGTTTGATATATGCAAGTATGTAAATATATGTGTTTGGGTACATTATCATTAATAGTTACAGATCTTTTTGTTTAGGTTGGATAGTAATTTTTTTGTTCACCTGAGCCAAAGGCTGAAGTGAACTATTGTCAGAGCCTGTTGTCTGGTGTCCATCGTCATAAACTTTTAACATTTCAACTTCTTCAGAACCACTGGAAGGATCTTGATGAAACTTTGTAGACAAAGTACTCATGGTCCCCTACAAGTGTTGTTGTTTTTTGTCTGGATCCATTAACAGGTGGCACCACCACAGACAAAAGTAGGTCACAGAGAGTACCCTCCTTTGACAAACTTCTTCTTTGAACCAGCTACTTACAGAAACAAACTGAATACGTAGGAATGATCTAGAGAAATATTTGAAGAAGTGTTGTTCTTTTTGGTTCAATTCTGAAACCAGTTTTTTCCCTTTTTCCAACCTTTTTTGTTTTTTTGACTTAGCGGTTTCAGTACTGAAAAGTGCAATTATTTTATCATGATGCTTTAACTAATGGTTCCTTTTAATCATAATCATGGTAAAGAATGTTACTGTGAAATACTTTTGTCAGCGTGTCAGCTTTTGGATTGTTGTGAATTTTTTAAGCCTGTCAAAGAAAAGGGGGGGGGGGGAGAGGGTTATTTTTTTTCCACATTTTCAACTTCTTCAGAACCACTTGAATGATTTTTATGAAACTTCGTAGGAATTGAGCATCCCTAACAAGTGTTGTTGTTTTTCATCCAGATCTGTCCACATGTTTTTGAGTATTCATTTGCTGCAAATTATTATAGATTTAAGGGTTATGAATTCTAATTTTACCTGCATAAACAATAGTTTAATGATGATTAAACTTTTACACTAAATTTTCAGTACAGAATGTAATCACAACACGATAGACATTTAGGGAATATATATTTATCTGTTTTCAAGCTGTCAGTTGGATAAGTAAATAGGGTTCAGGTAAGCGATTTTTGCCCTTTCTAGTTTTGTGTTAAATGAAATTAATCTTATGTTTTGCTTTGATGTAGCTGAATAGTTATGAAAGGCAATTTATTTTCATACCAAATTCATCTCTTATTGTTGATGTTTTATATAAAATGCCCTTTAATTACATAATTAGTGTAAATGTAAACCAGACTTCATAATGTAATACTATATTATTTATAGTGTAATACTATATTGTTTATAATGTAATACTATATTGTTTATAATGTAATACTATATTGTTTATAATGTAATATTGTTTATAATGTAATACTATATTGTTTATAATGTAATACTATATTGTTTCTGAAATATGGTTCAAGAAATTGAATCTAAATGACAATTGAAATAAAATGAAAAACTGTTCATTTCTTCACTTGCTAAATTTCATTGACATATAATTTCAGCGTATATCTGGGATATACCCATAATTCAGAAGGTACAGCATTAGCATCTATATACTCGTATACATGTTTATGTTATGTATCACGTTTTGTGAGTGTCATATACATATTGTTATGTATCGTATTTTGGGGGCAGGCTTGGTGTAGTGGTTAAGCGCTTGGCTTGCGGCGCCGACGATCCGGGTTCGATTCCTGGGTTACGCCACTATGTTTAAGAGGTTGGTAACCTCCTGCTTCCATGTCACGATATAACTGAAATATTGTTGAAAGCGACGTAAAACACCAATCAACCAACCAAACGTATTTTGTGTGTGTACATATAATGTATCATTTTGTGTGCATCACATGTATGTTATGTATTGTGGTGGGTTTTTTTTGTGTCATATGCATCTTATGTGCAAAAATGAATCATATGTTGCTGTCATATATTAATAAAAAAGAAAGGTATCTCTGGAACTTCGATCTTGATCTGTGGCATACACAACAATGAAATGCAGAAATAGCTAAGAGTATTATACAAAACGTGTCACATTTGGTAGTCATACAACCAATACTTGCTCTGATGGTATGTTTGTTCTTTAGCACTAAACCTGTATAACAGTGTTCCCATAATAAAGGCTCAATACCACCTGCATAGTACATACACCTATATGGTAGTGTTACCAGTGTGTAGACTTGATAGTACCCAGATGGTATGAACACCTATATGACAGTGTTACCAGTGTATAGACTGGATAGTACCCAGATGGTATGAACACCTATATATGGCAGTGTTACCAGTGTATAGACTGGATAGTACCCAGATGGTATGAACACCTATATATGGCAGTGTTACCAGTGTATAGACTGGATAGTACCCAGATGGTATGTACACCTATATGACAGTGTTACCATTGTATAGACTTGACAGTACCTAGATGGTATATAAACCTATATGTATACACCTATATTACAGTGTTACCAGTGTATAGACTTGACAGTACCCAGATGGTATGTACACCTATATGTGTACACCTATATGACAGTGTTACCAGTGTATAGACTTGACAGTACCCAGATGGTATGTACACCTATAAGACAGTGTTACCATTGTATAGACTGGATAGTACCCAGATGGTTTGTACACCTATATGACTGTTACCAGTGTATGGACTGGATAGTACCCAGATGGTATGCACACCTATATGACAGTGTTACCAGTGTATACATGGTATGTATATGTATATGACAGTGTTACGGCTGTAAAGACTTGAGTGTACCAAGATGGTATGTACAGTAACTTTTTTTATTTTAGTACTGTAACTTTAATACTATGTACTAATTCTATACATCCGAACCTTTTTGGTTAGAGTGGTAAATAATAGTCAGTAGACTGTTATGACCCGCATAATCTTTCTATGTCATTTTGATCGTACCGTAGTAGGCCAAAATATCCACAAATGGCAAAAATTTCCAGATAGCAGCTTCTGTAGGTTTTATCATTTTCTGGTTTTTTTTATATATATATATTCATTCAAATACCAGTTGGGCGGACAAAATGTGAAAGGCGGATATGCAAAATAACAAAAACGGACTCATTTCTCCATGTGACCCATGCTAAGACAGTTGATGAGGTGATCTTCTTGTGATGGAAAGGTCCCAGGCTCGATTCCCGCCCTGGGCACACCGGCGTTCTGTCTTTCGGATGAGACAGAACAAACCGTGATCCCCTGACGATCCCTCACTGCTTGGGTTGGGTCCGCTGCAAAGGTTAATTTTTCCATGCGATGCATCAGACAGATGTCATCACCATATACGTGAAATAATCGTGAAGTGACGTCAAACACCAATCAATCAACCAATATTTTGCCACCAGTTAGCATCATAAGACCTTAGATTCTTTCTTTGTTAGAATGTGCATGCTAGATAAACTTCAAATTTAATCCAATATGTTTGTAAGTCTCTCAACTTGCATACGACAGATCCAAATTTTCCGAGCACGATTTATCAGATCTGTCAGTTATTGGTGTAATTGTTTCATTAATAATTCATGAGAATCGAGATGAATCGCTAACAGGAAGCCACGATTTGAGGGAGAGAGGGACGAACGTATTCAGTAACGGTGGCTAACGACGATACACTCGCGTACAAATGAGGTTTTGAAATATTGAATTTATACCAAGCGAACTATGAAAACACATACTACATTTTACACGTTCAGATTTACAAATTTAATATACGCAGCTTTGCACATTTCACATTGTTGCAAAGTATGCATACCGTGGTACTGATAAAGTATACACGATTCAAGTCTACACTTTATAAAGGACATTTTATGCTATTCAAAATCGATTTAATTAGCAAGACACAATAAATATCAGATTGAACATATATCAGTGGCGGATTTAGAGGGGGCACGCCCCCTTTTTCGCCACATAATTATTACTAAAAATCCAGATTTGGCACCAAAAATGGCCGAGTAGTTTTGATAATACAGATGTGCCCCCCCCCATTTTCGGAAATCCTGGATCCGCCACTGTATATACTTATAAACGTGTATAACTTTTGGTGCACCATATGCGCATCTCGAGAACTTATGTCTATAATCAGTGGCGTATCGCCCTTTTCCCAAAAACACAAATGAATTCATGGTAATTGCATAGCATGCTGTATGCCTTTATTGTATTATTGAAATTTATTAGAGCGTATACAATAATATTATCATTTTTTAATGTAATATTTTGAAGGTTGCATTGTTTTATAGGTATAATTTCCGCTTTCCAAGGACCCCTTGCGGCCCCTCCTTCTTTTTCAAATTTGAATACACGAGAATTTAAACTAGCTCTACCTCACTGATAATGCAACTTTTAACAAATCGTTTTATCAGAGACATATATACTTACTGTGTATATATGTCTCTGGTTTTATTCAAATTCATTTAACAAATAGAATGCAATCGGAACAACTCGCCCATTTCCGTACGCAAATGGCGACGGTGTTCCGATTGAAATAGAATGTTGATCCCTTTGGCGCTCCATACTAGACCCAACGAAGTAACATTTGCATTTTGGAAGTCGTGCTGGATTTTATTTGTGATAGTCGTGTTATAATTGAGTGTTTGGATATTATCTATTCTTTTAATGTGGTTCCAAAGTGTAACACACGGAGGAATAAACCGTGGACATGGTGAGTAAATCTTTGATTATAACTACAGTATTTCAGGTATTTCTAATGTCATGTTGACATTGTTTTTAATTTTGAATAATATATTACACAGATAAAAACACCACAGACAATTACAATTTAACAATTTTGTGTATTTCTGTCTCGTTCGAGCTTTACACCGTCAAGCACGTTTTCCTGTAGTTACATTGGGTATGTCAATTGATACTGTACTGTATGTACTAAATATAGTATACGGAATAAAGAGAGCTAAATCTTAATTAGATTGCGTTTTTCAAAGTTTTTCTTTGTAATGTTTAGAGCTTTTTCTGGGGTAATATACACGTATTCCAAGACCGACCAGATAAAGAAAAGATGATGTGTCTAGCACAGCTTTTCAGTGTGCGGTGAATATTTAGTTTAGTAAATGGTTTGAGTGAATTGAATCAGTTTAGATCCAGATAATTGTGGGTATTTACCATTTAGATTGGTTTCTAAATAGTTTAGATTGAAGATTTAAGATGTTATTTAATATCATGAACAGTAAAATCTGTTTTAAGAATTTCAGAATTTCATTGATAAAAATAGAGGACTTAAGATGAAACCCTGTGGTACGTCTACATTTATGTACCTCTGCATAAATTCTGTATCATTTATTCATTTATTGTCCCCCGCTTTTCGCGAAAGTGTGGGGACATTAAATCGCATTCGTCTGTCTGTCTGTCTGTCCGTCTGTCACAAAAACTTAAACCTTGGTCATAACTTTTTAACCGTTAAACGTAGTGCCTTCATATTTGGCATGTGTGTCCCTAATTGCAATACTTTTCCGTTGGTACCAAAATTTTTATCATGTATACTTGACCATGACCATTTACATATTTGATATAATTCGAGTCATAATATATCGATAACAATACTTAATCATAATTTAATCTGTAGCACTCATATACATAGTTCAGTCATTTTCAGTGGTTGTGACCATAAAAATAGGTCTGTTAGCCTCAAAATCAAAATTAATTTCCAGTAGTCGAGTATCCAGGATTTCACAAAAAGGGAAGCTAGGTAGCAAATCGAAAGAATTGAATAAATAAAACTCTGTAAATAAATACATAATGAAAAATAAAATAAATCAGTTGAATGTCGGTGACCATGACATCTTCTCCATTCATGGATCTAGGATTTCACTAAAAAGAAGTTCACAGGAAACCACAATAGACAAATAAATAAGTAAACAAATAAGAATATTTTCAAAAGTTAAATGAAAAGAATTCAAGGGGAATAAAAAATGAAATGAAGCGCGGTAGAATAGAAAGGAATCGAATGTTTTTAATGTTTTGATGGAAAGTGGAAGTGAATAAAGACTTGATAGATCATGGGCAAAAAAGGACAAGGGATATCGAAATTGAATATTATATAAAATTGTAAAAGGTTGAATAACAAAATGACCGATCAAACGCATAAAGAGCGGACATTGTATACAAGGGTGAAAACGTGAAGCCCGTCGTTCGTTGACATTTAACATTTCGACTTTTACTCCTACATTGTATACTACCGGACGGATTTTTATTAAATTTGATATACTTATAGTATTAGTAAACATATACATAGCTTTTGTTTCATAAAAATTTGCCAATAAGTGGCGCCGCCATAAAGAAAAGTTTGAGGGTACCCTCTTGTAAAAATCTTCTTCAGAAGGGATATTTAAAAACTAAAAGAAAAAACTTATGGCGTATGAGTGTACTAGAAGGACGTAAGATTCAAGTTTGTTATTTTAGTTTGAATCCGAAGATGAAGTTCCTTTTTTTCAAATATACGTAAAATGGCCCCAGTAGCCAGTTACACGTGCAGGACGTGTACATAAACAGTCGCTGGTAGCCAGTCTCACCAAGACTACATATGTACATGTATATAAACGACTGCCAGTACTTGGTAGCTAGCTTCCCTAACAGTCGTCGACGTAATCGTGACAGTCCCGTGAGTCAGGTATTTTGGCGCTAACTAAAACAGGTGGACAGAATTTTATTTCCATTTAAAGACTCCATTCCTTCACAAGCTTTTCTCCTCGTTATTGAGAAAGAGAAATACTAAACTTCCTCTTTATCTGTCACTCCTTCTATGCTTTTTACAAGCCCAAACATTGCTAATCTCATCCATCAGATCTTTGTTATTCGATTATCGCCATTATTCCTTGTAGATAATTTCATAGAGAGAGAGAGAGAGGGAGAAAGAGAGAGAGAGAATTGCTCTTTCCTTAGTTCAGCTCTCAATTATTTCTCACTCACTCTATGCCCTTTGTATGTTCACATGTCACAGATTACATTTTTCAGGTCTTTTGTTATTGATTATCTTTATCATTTGTAGATAATAAACAAGTCTAATGTTTATTAACGTTAAGAAAAACTCGTTAATTTGAGTACCTTACATTAATACCTGTAGGGGTGACAGATGGTCAGAAAGGCTCATCTAACTGCAATATACAACTATGTTTGGTTCACAAGATAAATGGAATCTTTATATAACTTAATTCAAAGATGTACAAAGTAAATTAAACATTTAGGATGGAAAATTAAACACTATAAAATTTACTAGAATTTTAAGTTACTTTATTCAGTAAAAGCCAAACCCCTAATAAATGAATGGACTCGTTTAAATTTTTGTTCCTGTGCGCATGACTGAATGACGTCATGTCACCTTTTTGTATTGTAAAAGTTGTCTTTCTTACGTAAATACGTTGTCAAACGTTAAGTGAAACCTTGTTCACCCATTTTCATTTATACCTTAATTTTAGCAACATATCAACTAAGTACACGCATTAATACAGAAGAGGAAGTGATTGTACAGTATTTCCTTCATAGATTGCAGGAGATTGCAAATGCAAAAATTCTGGTAGTACTACCTGTTCAGCTCACGTGATCCGAATGGTCACATCCCAGCGTCCATTTGCCCGTCGTTTGCCCACTGTATATGTGTACGTCGTCCACTGATTTTAGTTAAATATTAACTGAATATAGATTATAATGAAAATGTGGAAATGATAGTATTTCCTTTAGAACGCAGAACTTTGTACACATTACCCTGCTGTTTTCTGGAGGGTGTTTGTTGTCAAAAATCCAGACATGTAGAGATGTAAATTTACGTTGAAGATGTATCATTTACACATGTACTTTGTACAGATTTATTTTTCAGTTTAACTTATAGCATTTGTATCTTTTACTGTGCAAAAACAATCCGATTAAACATTACGTTTGTGTGTGTATATATATATATATATATATATATATATATATATATATATATATATATATATATATATATATATATATATATATATATATATATATATATATATATATTTGAATGTATGTTTAACTATAACACCAATGTAGTTTGCATTTCTAACTACATGTACTTCCATACAGATTACAATTCAACACATGTAAAGTCTACATGTTTAAAGCATTGCATTGCTCATATTCGGAAAATCGCCAGAAACATACGACGTGACCCAATTACCCAATATCTAACGACGTATTACATTCGATTAAATAACGACACGTCATTTTCAAGAGGGGGGGGGGGCAGGGGGCAATCCTTCTACTCACACCCCTACAACCTCCTACGCCCTTCCCTCCTACCGCTCCCCAGCTTTATTTATCCCTCCCTTTCCCCCTGTACGGTCCTCCCCCCAAGTTTATTATGAAAATATATTGTCCGAGGCCCGTAATACTGTCTAATATTTTTCATAATGAACTGTTTGAGGCATTCTTAGGGACCATGGAATATTATCGCCGGGCTGGGACCGGTGGATTTGGAAATTTGATTTTAAAAAATGTATGTGTCCCATGCATACTTCTTTCAGAAAAAGTAATTGTCCCATGTTAGTTTTAAGTGAAAAAATACATGTCCCATTACAAATCGAATCACGGGTTGCGCCACTATGTTTAAGAGGTTGGTAACCTCCTGCTTTCATGTCGTGATACAACTGAAATATTGTTGAAAGCGACGTAAAACACCAATCAACCAACCATCCCATCACAAATCCCTATGTTTGGTATAGTTTTAATGTTTATGTATGTATTATAAAAATCTTATCAGCTAACACACAATACAAAATGTTTGTACATGTATGTGTATTTGGAAATATCCATAAGTAAATTACTTTCCTTAAAGCATTGTGTAATTTATAAATTGTAAAAATATATTACATATCATTTACTGAAGCATGAAAATGATACTAATAATACAACTGTTCAAAGGAAGCATTACTATGTCATGTGTGACCCCTGGCCATACTTCCTATCCCTTTTTCTATCACACAAACAAATACTAGGCAAAGTGATCCATTATTATTATACTTTACATGTGATACAATCACACAGTTTCTTTATAAGCACAAATTTTATGACATTGTTTCATGAAGTTACAAAGAGTAATCTTACAATCTCAGTGTCACAGTGGTCAACGGGTGGAATAGTGTGATGTATGGGAAACAATAGGCAGAAATTCAGATTCACCTTTTATACGCCCGTCGAAAGACGGGACGTGTTATGATATGGCGATGTCCGTCTGTCCGTCCGTCCGTCCGCTATGGAACGCAATAATTTTAGTAAACGTCAGCTGTATTTCATGAAACTCATTAAGAATGCTTAAATAGTGTAGAGGAAGCCGCCTTTCGATTTTGGGCAAATTCCGTTTTGTCGTTCCGGAGTTATGGGACTTCGATTTACTTTTTACAATGAAAAGATGCTATGGTGCGTGATGACTTAAATAAACGTCAGTTGTTTTTCATTAAACTTATACAGAATGCTTAAATAGTGTAGGGGAAGTCACCTTTTGGCTTTCAATATTTCATAAAAGTATTACCAAAGAGACCCAAGTTTGGGGGTAATAAAACCATACGTTCACATTGATCCCGTCCAAAGTAAGCGACGGGCGTATTAAGCCACGCTAGGTGTTGCTCTTGTATCAGATTCATTTGCAGATTCTTTTAATTCAATTTCATTGTCATCAAATTACAGAGACTTCCTTACCCTTGTACAATTATTACTCTAATACCATCAGCAACACAGATCATGTTTGTCTTAAATCATTAACAGAGACTGGCTGTTTTCGTGACGAGGCACTTGACTATGAGTCTATGTTTCCTCTTTTACGTAATAATTGTTGTGATTGTATGACTTTATGTGTTGGATGATATTTCATATTTCAGTCATTTATTTTTGTGTTGCAAAGCCAAACAGTGGTTGTTTTACGATTTTGTTTAAGTTGATCAAGCATTACTTTTAAATTTAAGTTATAGTTATCCATGTTTTAGTTGTTCAAGGTTCATTAAATCATCCAAAAAAAAAGTGCATTGTTGTAAAAAAAAAAGTAGTTGTCCCATGCAGAATCTTTGTGAAAAATCTCTCTCCCATGTTGTATGGTCATAAAAAGTGTATGTACACATGTACCATCGCATTTTGCACCGGTCCCACCCCAGTGATAAATATTGTATGGCCCCTTAAAACACATCCGCTCATTATCTCAGGAATTAGTTATGGTTCAATAATCTTTGTCAGAGTTATTCTTCTTGGACTTGGGACATTTCATAAAATTAGCAGTTTCTACGCATTATCTCTGGGACAAATAAAGATATTGAATTGATATTTGATATACTGATACATCTAAACAATACCTAGGTCAAGTTCTAATTTCGTTATGGTTCACTAATTTTTGTGAGAGTGATTCCCCTTGGACTTAGAAAATTTCTTATAATTAGTTTCCGCTCATTATCTCAGAAACAGATAGAGATATTGAATTGATATTTGGTATACAGATACATCTTAAGGATATTTGATCAAGTTAATAAGTTATAATTAGGATACTTGTCTTTGGCATACATGTATTTATTTTGATTTTGTTTTGTGCCAGTTAATACTGATGTCTAAATTAAATGAAAACAAGTGACATATCTGTTAATTATTAGACACAAACCTTTGAATGGAAAAATATTGTTTGTAGGTGCTTATGAGGAGTAGATGACCTCTAATGTGGTTATGTGAGTTATGCCCACGTTACAAAAATAAACAGGGGGGCATACTCTGCGTCGGCATTGCTCTTGTTTTAATATTACAATTTATTTGAAAAAAACCCCATAGTTTTAAATGAATATTTTCGTTATTGAATTGTGTTGCATTTCTAATTTGTTCAAGTGTATTTTATTCAGTTATTGTTTAAGTTTTGTTTTAAATTATCGTACCATAGTCATATAACTTTAAGGTATTTCTACATGTATTTATAACAGCAATATTTATTTATTTATAAATCTATTTATTTATTTACCATTTGTGTATTTATATAATTTCATTTTTTTACCAAAGTTACTAAATTAATCATTATTATGTACATATTGCCCTATAACTTGGTTTAGCCTTAAATAAGATAAAATAAAATCTCTCACTCCTTCTATCCCCTTTGTATGTCCACGTGTCACAAATTACATTTTTCATGTCTTTTGTTATCGATTATTATTATCACTTGTAGATGACAAACAAATCTAGTGTTTATTAACATTAAGATATAGTCGTTAATTTGAGTACCTTCCATTAATACCTGTAGGGGTGACAGATTGTCAGATAGACTCATCTAATTGCAATATACAACTATGTTTGTATCACAAAATAAATGGAATTTGTATAAATCTTTAGTTCAAAGACGTACAAGATGATTTTAAAAGCTAAGGATTGATAATTAAACACTGTACAATTTGCTAGAATTTTTGTTATTTTTCAGTAAAATTCAAACCCCTAATAAATGAATGGACTCGTTTACATTTTTGTTCCTGTGCGCATGCCTGAATTACGTCACGCCACTTTTTGTACTGTAAAAGTTGTCTTTCTTGCTTAAATACGTTTGTCAAACGTTTAGTGAAACCTTGTTCACCCATTTTTATTTATACCTTAATTCTAGTGACATGTCAACTGAATACATGGATTATTACAGAAGAGGAAATGATTGTGTTCCCTCCATAGATTGCAGAACGATGCAACAATCCTGGTGATACATCGGTTTCAGCTCAAGTGAGCCGAATTGTCACAATCATCCTGGCGTCCATCTGTCCGTGTTATGTTTTGTCCGCCAACTGTACGTCGTCCCGCGTCGTATGTTATTGAATTACTGATTATAGTTGCATATAAACTGAATATAAATTAGAAATTAGAAATTACAGTGTTCAGGTTGGGATCCAGAAATTTAGTTGAGAGGGGGGAGGGTGTCATTCACAGCCAAGTTTTCCGAGAGGGGGTTCCACTACATGGTACGGTGTAATTTCGCCTGTTTTGCAGCAGTTTTGAAGAATTTCAGTGTGGGTCCGGACCCCCGGTTTCTACAGCTTGATCTGGGCATGGTGTTTTCTTTAAATTATTATACATTATATGCATACCTCTGCTAGTTCTGACTTTTCAGTTCACCTGAGCTGAATGCTCAAATGAGCTATAGTCATAACCCAGCGTCCGTCTGCACGTTGTCGTGCGTATGGTGTACGTCGTTCCTCGTCGAAGATTACTTATATTTAAATTTGTGTATAGCTCTGTCCTTAGATATGTTATTCGGCTCTTATCTTTGTCAATTTGGTAATGAGTTTTCTCTTCAAACATCTATGTTTTTGATTTCCATATTTTAGGCCTTGGGTATCACTGAAGAGACATAAGTTGTCGAAATGCGCATAAACTGCACCAAAATTTATACAAGTGTATATGTATTTTTACAGTTTCTTGTCAGTTGTAAAATACAGAATCCGCAAGTCAGTTGTTTGTGGATGGGCAGATTGCGTTCAGGTGAGCGGAAAAGGCTCACTTGGGACACTTGTTACCTGTTATCATGTAATTTCTTATATGTACTTCTCGTAGGTTGCTTATAATGCATTGATTTTGCATATATTAACGTATTGTATTGTAAGAAATGTAATTTTAAAAGGATGGGATACGAAATAATTTGTAGTACTATGTTCTGCATTTTTAAAAAGATCAGTAAAGGTAAATTTACTTTTAGCATGTAAAAATGAGATGTCACGTATTTCTATTTCATAATATAAAATATGACAGATTTTGCTGTTTTTCGGACAGATCCATGGAGGGTGGATCAAAATGAAGGCAATAGATACCTCAGAGGGTACCCTGTTTTGAAAAACTTTTTCTTCAAACTTGGTTCATAGAACATTAAACTGAATACATCACAGTGATCGGAAAGTGTGTATTTAAAAGTATTGGTTTTGGTTACTTTTCGAAATCAAGCTTTGACAGTTATTGAACTCTGTTGATAGTACACACTTCAGGTATTTTCTTTCAATTTCATAACGTATGAGCGTTTTAGAATGAGGTGCTATTACTGATGGGAGCAATTGTGAGATACAGTTTCTGAAAAAAAGGAAACTTTCTTTAGAGAACACTCTTATACCAAGTTTTTTGTCACGTGTGCGCAAGTTGCTCAGGTGACCGATATATTATTTTGGCCTCTTGATTTATGATCCCGCTAAATATGACCAAGGACAATAAGTGTTTGTTTTATCTATCCAACCTTTCGGATAGATACTTATTGAATGGGGTAAATGTCTTTTGATACACGTTACATATCACTTTCCTTTAATGTGATTGGCGTGTTTGAACGTCTGACACCAATGTTAAAGTGCTGATTGGTCGAAAAAAGCCTAATTATGAGATAAACATGCATTCTGAGAGTATTGCCAAAGCAATACATGTCCCTTGCCGTCCCAATCAATTTTACAATGCACTCATTTACAAGAAGCTGATACTGTAAATACATGAATTTCTTTGAATATATATAATGCATGACAAGTGAGTCATGTGATAATTAAGTGATAATATTTTCTCCACTACGAGAACGGGAACAAAATTGATTTGTAACTTATAATGGTAGAGCAATGTACCAACTATCAAATAAACATCTGCAAGCTTAAAAAAAACTGTGGAAAACTGAGGGAGAGGGGGTTTGCATTACTTTTCTAAGTACAAGGGCCATGACTCTACAAATCATTAACGAACCGGAGCCAAATTCGAACTTGATTAGATAATTCCGATTGTAGATGGATATATAACTGATTAACATGGCACCGGGAGTATTACACCCATATGGCGACGATTTCAATTTATAAATTAAATTAAATTAAAGAAGATAACTTAAAATGTATTGGAAAGACCAGCTCTCACTGTGTATATTACAAACAAATAAAACAATATTTAAAATACATTTTACACTTCAATTAAACACATCATACTTCAAATATATCACAGTTCCGATACCTCACATTTCAAAAATTCTAATTATATGATACAAATTAATTTCTTTTAAAATCCAAGTATCTTAGAAATATTTACCCGTTCGAACAGTTCTTGCATACTAGCAACACGAGTAATTTATTAGAAAATATAAGTATCTGCGCAATCAAGCAAAATATGTTTAAAACTTAAAAGACATCCGCAAGGGATACACTCTGGAGGAGGTCCTTCCTTTAACAGGTAAGAATGTGTAATCCAAGAGTGTCCAATGCGGAATCTACTAGTAACAATTTCATCCTTGCTAGAATTATGATGAAAATTTATAATATTTTTAAATACCAGCTTGATATTTCTAAGTTTATTATTAGCAGTACGAGGATTTCTGTGACAAAGACTAAATATAATTCAATATTGATATTTTGAAATCTGTACATGGTATTTTCCCTATAATATTTGAATGATTCAAGCTATCCTTTGCTGCTTTATCCGCATTATCATCGCCCACAAGGCCTGTATGACTGGGTACCCAACAAAATACAATATCAATTTTTTTATATTAGTGAATCAATCTTTCCTAAATCCCTCAAAATATATACATTACTATTATTAAAATGTTTAATTGCTCGAAGACAGGATAAAGAGTTTGAAAAAATTATGCCCGTCATGTATCTAATCTGTTCAATATGAACTAATGCTAAAAGTATAATTCCGATTATAACGTTGTCTGTAATATATATGAATAGACCAAAATAGACATAGATACTTCTAGGGTGTCTTTTTTTTCTTGTTTGTTGTTCTATTTTTTTTTCATAATTTCCTGTACTTTGTCCACCATGTTGGAATGAGTTGGAACCACTAGAATCGTCCGTAGGAATGGCGCGTTCCATTGACATGAACAACCGGAAGAACCAGAATGCTCTGCATACTACTACTACTACTACTACTACTACTAATAATAATAATTATTATTATTATTAATATTATTTTTATTAGTGGAATGCGCCCTAGCATTTTGAGGCCATATATGGCGACTCATTTCCTCAGAAAGGTCGCTGTTTTATTTACTTACAGTCAACTGATAAATAATAAAGTATTAACCACAAGAATGCGTCCTCTGTCATATTATGAATTCATGTGGTGACCCCCTCCTGGATTGAATCCACCCTCTTTGGGTGCTAGGCGCCTCAGATGAGCCTTTCGCTTCAATTGTGTGCCACCCTGGCATCGACATTTTGCATTCGTCCCTGAGCACAATCATATGTCAAATTAATTTGATTTAATCTTCCAAGCTTTCTTTGTGAACATGTCAGATTTCATCATTCTTATATATTCTAATGCATAGTATTACGGTAACCAATAGAAAAATTTGGAAAACTGAAGATAGATTTGAATTTTATTAGGAATTAACACATGGTGCTTACTAAAAGTAGAACGTGGACGAGAACTGGAAATGTCCGACTTTACGTAGAGAAGCAATATTTCTAAAATGTTATTTATATATATACTTATTATTTAGAATGGTAATTATGACAAGATTATAATATTCTCTAGTTTCAGGTTAAGGTACATAAAATTCACTGAGAAAATTGTATTTCTCTAAGCTATTTCATGTCGGGCTTTTCCGCGTCCTTGTCCGCATTTGCGTACTAAATTTAGAAACCGCCCTGAGCGTGAGTAGTACGATTAACCGAAATGCCCTTTATAACCAGAAAATCCCCGAGAGAAACCAAAATGCATTATGTATCAACCGAAATACCCCATATTTTATGTGTTCCTGACGTGATAGTAATATATAATAGCAATCATGTATATATTTAATTTTAAAGTTCACTTCCAAACTTACTCTGATGCAAATCACTTAAAGAAGTATAGTATTACTCCTGACTTCATAATTAAGAGGAGATTTTAGTATAGTAGTTTTCATTCTTATGAAGAAAACTGAATCAGTCTCAGACTGTGAATATAAGTTTGACAAATAAGAATGAGCAATGAGATTTTTATATAAGTTTACAAATAAGAATTAGTTATGAGATTTCTTTTACATTTTTATTTCATTCTCAGTGTAAAACAATACAATTCTATTTGCTGAAATTGTTCTTTTTTACAAATTATAAAAGAAAAATAGATAAAAAAAATTAATAAAACATGTGTAAGAAGAAATAACGGGCATTTGCGTAGAATTTGGTTCTTTAGATAAGGGTCTTTCAGTTATAGACGGCATTCCGGTTAATCGTACTACCGTGTACATGTAATATAACTCTGATTTCACACTAAAGAGACAATCTTAGATTAATGTTTTTTATTGGCATAAAGAAAACTGAATCAGTCTTAGACTGTGAAGATAAAATTCACAAAGAAGAATTAGAAATGAGAAATAAGCTTTAGTCATGACATTTGTATTTATTTATGTTTTTTTTAACATTTTGACTGGGCACACCGGTGTTATGAGACAGTAAAAACCGAGGTCATGAGTCACGGTAGCCGTGGCACGTAAAAGATCCCTTACTGCTTCGGGTGGGTCCGTTGCAAAGGTCTAAATTTGTGTGCAATGCATCAGGCAGATGCCTTCAACATATACCTGAAATAATCGTGGTTTGACGTAAAACAATAATCAATCAATCAATATACATTTTGATTTTATTTTTAGTGTAAAAAAGTATATAGTTCTACCTGTGTCCTATTCGCGCTATAGACGCTCTACATGCGCTATACCTGTGTCCTATACGCTTTATAGATACTCTACATACGTTCTACCTGCATTCTATTTGCTCTATAGAGGCTCTGTGTACGATTTATCTGCGTTCTATACGCTCTACAGACACTTTACATTCGTTTTACTTGCGTCCTATACGCTCTATAGACACCATACACATGCTCTATCTGCGTCCTATACGCTCTGCATACGCTATTCCCACGTCCTATGCGCTCTACAGGCGGTCTACATACGTTCTACCTGCGTTTTGTTTGCTCTATATAGATGTCTATATACGCTTTACCTGCGTCCTATAGGCGACCTACATAAATGTACATCCTACCTGGGTCCTATCCACCCTATAGACGCTCTACACTCGCTCTAGCTGCGTTGTATATGCACTATAGACGCTCTATATTCGTTCTACCTGCGTCCTATACGCTCTATAGACACTCTGCATACGGTATACCTGCGTCTTATATGCTCTATAGAAGCTCTACATACGTTCGACCTTCGTTTTATTTGCTCTATAGACGCTCTATATACGGTTTACCTGCGTCCCGTACGCTCTTTAGGCGCTCTACATACATTTACGCTCTACCTGCGTCCTATACGTTCTACATACGCTCTACCTGCGTCCTATACGCTGTATAGACACCCTGCATACGTTCTACCTCCGTTTTATACGCTCTATTGATACCCTGCTTACGCTATACCTGCGTCCTATACTTTCTATAGACACTCTGCATACCCTATAGTTGCGTCCTATACGCTCTATAGATACTCTACATACGTTCTACCTGCGTTCTATTTGCTCAATAGACGCTCTATAGACGCTTTACCTGCGTCCTGTACGCTCTATAGGCGCTATAGATACATGTACGCGCTACCTGCTTCCTATACGCACTATAGATACTGTACACACGGTCTATCTGCGTCCTATACGCTCTATAGGCACTCTGCATACGCTAAACCTCCGTCCTATACGCTCTATAGATACTCTATATACGTTCTACCTGCGTTTTATTTGCTCTATAGACGCTCTACATACGCTCTACCGACGTCCTATATGCACTATAGACGCTCTACATTCGTTCTGCATGCGTCCTATACTCTCTATAGACACTCTGTATACTCTATACCTGCGTTTTATTTGCTCTATAGACCCTCTATATACGGTTTACCTGTGTCCTTTACGCTCTGTAGGCGCTCTACATATATTTACGCTCTACCTGCATCCTATTCGCTTTACGTACGCTCTACCTGTGTCCTATACGCTCTTTAGACGCTCTACATACGCTCTACCTGCGTCCTATACCTGTCTATAGACGCTCTACATACGCTCTACCTGCGTCCTATACGCTCTACATTTACGCTCTACCTGCGTCCTATTCGCTTTACGTACGCTCTATAGATGCTCTACATACGCTCTACCTGCGTCCTATATGCTCTATAGACGCTCTACATACGCTCTACCTGCGTCCTATATGCTCTATAGACGCTCTACATACGCTCTACCTGCGTCCTATATGCTATACAGACGCTCTACACTCGTTCTAGCTGCGTCTGTCTACTCAATCTGAGGCGATCATAACACGACCAAGGCTCGTTCTGTTTGACCAATCTGATCAGAGTAAACTAGAAAATCAACCTAGGATGTGTTGTTCTGTTTGGTTCGATTCCGAAATGAATTTTCAATAATCATGCCTTTTTTTCAAACATCTTTTCCGACTTTGTCACTTCGAGGGGGTGGGGGAGGGGGAGCACACTTCCACTTTTAGGTTATTTTCATTTTGTTTTCTCAATGTAGACAAACTTATAATATTGTGAAGGACTAAATGTTATATTTATTAAAGGATGTGTTTGAACTTTTTTTTAGAGTAAAATGAAACAGATGCACTATGTATGTTAAGTTCTGATGGTCACCGTTGACATCACATGGATAAACTTATCTAGAGAGTATTATTAGATAAAGTGCAACTGCATATAGGGGGACAGACAGGGTGAAAGTAGATGTGAGAAGTTAACTTGAGGGGAGAATTTGAAATATTTTCAGCGAAACATTTAAATACAATATTGATATGTGTATGTTTCTGAATGAAATCAAGGAATTCAATTTTCAGGTATTAAATTCTGGATCCATGCGCACTCTTATAAATGAAATTGTGTTTGCAAGTGATTATTTGAAGAACAGACACGATAAACTCAAAGATGAACAATCAGCAACCAACAGCTTAGTATGAATATATAGTGTCTTCTGTAGATATTTTCGCATTTCTTACCTATGCTACACTATAACGTGGAATATAACTGATTTAATATTGTCAGATATGATCGTCAAGAGTGTATATATCAAGGTGTGGATCCAGTAAATTGTTCAAAGATGGTCATGTTCGTAAATGAACCATGGATATTACGTCATTATCAGGTCATTAAACCTTTACCGGTGTGCGAGTATCTTCCCATTTATCCTTAAGGGATGGTCAGTGGCCATGTTATTGAATTTACTGCAATAAACCACTTTTATTCGCTTTACATCATTTAGAATCATTCTTTGACATTACTACATTTTCCACAGCGCCCGAAAGTTTCTATGTCGAAATGGTAAACATTCGAAACGTCTGGTAAATTTTAGGTGATATTCCATTAAAAGATGTAGGGGTGGCCTTAAGTATTTGTTACCGCGTCGATTCATCTAAGTTCACTATATAGCACTTATTTCGTATTTCATTTAATTAAGAAGCCTTACTTCTTTGCTGTATAACAGATTTAAAACTTGAAAGAGACATGATTCAAAGTTACAGCAAAATTTTTTATTTTATTAAAATGATGCACCCCTCTCAAAAACTTGGATTCTTCGTGTTTTTCTGCTCAAGTGAGCATGACCAGTAAGTACCGTTAGCTTTACCGCAAAGAAGGGATGTTCGGAACTTTTCGGCTTTAACTTCATAATAACTATAAAGAGAGAGAAGATTCGAATGAAAAATCGCTGAGAACATCTCACAAGCACCGTTATATATATATGTATCTATATCAACGGCAATGGGCATGAATAACTCTATTGTTGTGAGCATTTTTATATACATGTATATATATATATATAACGATGCAGAAAGATATAAGAAATGGAATAAATTGTGTTTTTGTATCTTGTTTGTCTTCTCCTCCAGATTATTTTACATGATCTTATTGCTTTTGGGGGCTATATATGGCGACACATTTCCTCAGAAAGTTTGCTGTTTTATTTACGTACAGTCAACTGATAAATTTATGTGGTAATCCCCTCCTGCATTGCACCCACCCTCTTTAGGTGTTAGGCGCCTTAGTGGAGCCTTCCGCTTCAATTGTGTGCCCCCCTCCCCCCTCCCCGGAATCGACCTTTTGCTTTCGTCCATGAGCACAATCATCTATCAAGTTATTTTGATTTAATCTTCCATGCTTTATTTATGAACATTTGACTTTCATCATTTTTATATATTCTAATGTATAGTAGGGGCAGGCGTGGTGTAGTGGTTAAGCGCTTGGCTTACGGCACCGACGATCCGGGTTCGATTCCCGGGTTGCGCCACTATGTTTAAGAGGTTGGTAACCTCCTGCTTCCATGTCGCGATATAACTGAAATATTGTTGAAAGCGACGTAAAACACCAATCAACCAACCAAATCTAATGTATAGTATTACGGTAACCAACAGAAAAGTTTGGATAACTGAGGATAGATTTGAATCGTATTAAGAATTAACTCTTGGTGCTTACTAAAACTAGTACGTGGACGAGAACTGGAAATGTCCAACTTTCGTAGAGAAGCAATATTTTTAAAATGTTATTTTCATATATACTTATTATTTAGAAAGATAATTATGACAAGATTATAATATTCTCTAGTTTCAGCTTAAGATACATAAAATTCTTTTTGAAAATTGTATTTCTCTAAGCTATTTCATGTCGGACTTTTCTGCGTCCTTGTCCGCAATTCCGTACTAAATTTAGAAACTGCCCTGAGCGTGGGTAGTACGATAAACCGAACTGCCGTTTATAACCGGAAAATCCACGAAAGAAACCAAAATGCATTATGTATCAACCAAAATACCCCATATTTTACGTGTTCCTGACGTGATAGTAATATATAATAGCAATCATGTATATATTTAGTTTTAAAGTTCACTTCCAAACTTACTCTGATGCAAATCATTTAAAGAAAGAAGTATAACTTCTCAGTGATTTCAGAATTAAGAGGAGATTTTAGTATAGTATTATTCATTCTTATGAAGGAACCTGAATCAGTCTCAGACTGTGAATATAAATTTGACAAATAAGAATGAGCAATGAGATTTTATATAAGTTTACAAATAAGAATTAGTTATGAGATTCCTTTTACATTTTTATTTCATTCTCAGTGTAAAACAATACAATTCTACACTACTGGGTCCAAAAACCCCAGAGAATCCCGTGTTTCACTCCAAAACTATTCAACACCCTGAAAAACTCTGAAAAACATTGAAGTCTACCTGAAAAACACTGAAAAACTCTGACTGTCCTGATAAACACTGAAAAACTCTGAAGTCTACCCTGAAAAACTCTGAAAAACACTGACGGCCCTGAAAAACTCTGCAAAATCTGTCGCCACTGAAAAACTCTGAAAAACACTGACACCTACTTCGATGCCCTCCGACCGTGCGATCGCGGTCTCGGGTACTTCTATACGGTCCCTTCTATAATATAAGCCCTTAAAATGGTTCGCTGTTATCTATCTATGACCTTTAATATGTATTAAATGTGATGAATTTATAAGCGGGGAATTAGAAAAAAATCTCATTTTTACCATTTCTCAAGGACTTATTTCAACGATTTTTAAAGATAAAATTATTAAGATATTGTTCCTATTCTGACTTACGTTTGTAAGATGATCTTTACATACGCAGTTTAATAAATCACATGAATAACGCATTTAGCAAAAACAATTTTACTGACACAGGACTTTCCAGCGCGATGCTACTTGTTTTATTGATTGACTTAAAGAAAGAGAGAAGAATAAAACAAACAAACAAACAAACGAACGAACTAACAAATAATCTAACTACAGCAGTAGGTTTTTGCTTAACATCGCTGTTTCATAGAGGTGCATGAAGGAATGGGAAAATAAGTACAATAATATAGAACAAAACATATTTAAATTTATGTATTTATTTATAATAAAAGCATTATTTTTCCGTACATTTCGGCCTGCGGCCTTCCTCGGTGGACGTCATTTATTTATTTTCTTATTTATTATTTATCTATTTATTTAATTATAAATTTATTTACAATAAGAACATTAAACTTTCCCCTACGAAAATAATAGATCAAAATAAATTTAATAAAAATAATAAGATTTTAAAAAATAGTTGGACGAAGTTTACGGAAAACACAGAGTTTTAATTGGAAATAGATAAATAAATACAGAAGAAAAAGAAAGAAATAATTATTTATATATATATCCCTGTCAATCATTATAATAACACATAATGATTGATGCTTATTTTACATCTTTTGCAATCTGTGTAGAAACTCCATCCAAATAGTCTTATTTCACGAACTTAAGGCCAGTCCCCACTCCCTTTCGAGTTTAAAAGCATTCATGATTGATATTAATAAATCAATATTGCATTCTTCATAAATTAGCGGCTATTCACCGATAAAACGCCGTAAAGTTGCGTTAATTTAATTCCACCCCCCCCCCCCCCTTTTTCTTTAAACAGTGTCCAACTTGAGTGCACGAGCATGGATTTGGGTGTGCGTATTTTCTTCTGGCTACAGGCTGTAATGCAGCTACTTATTTAATCCGTATGTAAATTAATGGAACAGAATAGCACTTTTTGTCACAGCTTTACAAATCTCACATTTCGCATGTATTCCACAATATTGCTATTATCAGAGGAAATGCGGAAGAAATCGAACTTAAATAATTGATGTAGTTTAGTTTATGATATAAGAATGAATAAATGATCGTGTGTAAAACAATTTGTTTCACGTTTAAAGAGTGAAAATCAGTTTTTGTCCTAAACTTTATAAATCACTGTTAAAATGAAACTCATTTTGCCAATAACACAAAATTAACATTGAAATGTATCAACTGGATATGTTCAACGTATTACTAAATATATTCTGTCCCCTCATACATACGAAGCTACTGTTAATTACGATTCCCAATTTACAGTATGATGGGTAAGAAACTAAATGAGATTACGGGCGATATTTACCGGGGCAAACAACCGGATGTTTATTACGTAATAGAGAACTGATGACATGTAGAAGACCAAAGGTGAAAATCAAAGACATGTCGCATTAAAATAAAGCAATTTCACAGATTCCATGCGTGTGCTGTTACTTTCTGATGAAGTTATGAAGATATATATATATAATGAGAGGTGGGGGGGGGGGGGGTGGGTTGTGTGGTCTCAATTTAAATATACTATAATTTAAACATCCTACTCGACAATTTACAATTTGGATACGGTGGTTGGGGCAGATCTAGGTATCTGCTCTAAATATGACACTGTTTACTTGAATTAAAATGTCATTTTGAAAATAAAGGTCAAATACTTTGCTAGTTTTGACAGGACAGCGTTTTTTAAGTAAGACTTCTATGTCCCAGTCAATAGGGCGAGCGCCCTTGTATTCGCCATAGCTATACATGACCCTTACTGGTTACAATGTTACAAAACGTAATAAAGGAGATATTGAGAGAGAAAGAGAGAAGGGGGGGGGGGGTGTATGGTCTCAATTTAAATATACTATAATTTAAACACCCTATTCGACAATTTACAATTTGGATCCGGTGGATGGGGCAGATCCAGGTATCTGATCTAAATATGACACTGTTTACTTGAATTTATGTCATTTTGAAAATAAGGGTCAAATACTCTGCTAGTTTTGACAAGACTGGGGTTTTTTAGCTCACCTGAGCCAAAGGCTCAAGTGAGCTATAGTCATAGTGCGCCGTCTGTCATCCGTCGTCGTCCGTCCGTCCGTCGTTAACTTTTTCACATTTTCGACTTCTTCTCTGGAACCACATTGCAGATTTGGATCAAACTTTGTGTAAATGATGTACTCAAGGTCCCCTACTAAATTTGTGTTCGGGATCCAGATTCCCTCAGGGATGGATCCAGGGCGGGACCAAAAGTGCCCAAAAAAGGGTACCCCTCTTCAAATATCTTCTCCTCCAGAACCAGTACATAAATGGGAAAACTAATTGCATTTCAACAATCTATAAAGATGGGTTATTAAAAATTGTGTTCGGGGTTAAGATCCGTGAAATAGAATTTTACGCTTTTTTGACGCGTTTCTGGACTTAGTCATTTCAATGAAGAAAAGTGTCATGTTTTTCAGTTAATTGATATTGATGATTTCTTAATGACTATTTTGATCATAATTGTGGTAAGGAATATTATTGTGAAAGAATTTTGTCATTATCTCAATTTTTGGATTTTTTATGAATTTTTTAAGACTTCCAAAAAGAAGGGGGGGGGGGGGGTTGGCCATTTTTCACATTTTCAACTTTTTCTACAAAACCACATGAAAGATTTTAATGAAACATGGAATACATGAAGTACTAAAAGTCCTCTATCAATTTGGTAAATTTCATCCAAATTGGTTAACAGATAATGCCACCATGTCTAAAAAGTAAGCCTCACAAGGGTAGGTACATATACCACTTGGTAATTGAAATATGGAGAGTAGCGGTTCAAATCCAGCTGTGGTCAAATTTTTTTTTTTTTTTTTACACATCTAAATAAGGTTTTAGACGTTTCTCAACACATATATGAAATTAGGAATTTTACGTTTAAGACTTCCAAAAAAAAGGGGGGGGGGGTTGGCCATTTTTCACATTTTCAACTTTTTCTACAAAACTGTTTGAAGGATTTTAATAAATCTTGGTAGAAATAAGTCACTTATGATCCTCTTCAAATTCTGTTGTTTTCGTCCAGACCTCTTTACAGGTGGCGCCACCATAGTCAAAAGTAGGTCACAAAAGAGTTCCCTCCTTTAACAATATTCTTTTTCATACGGGCTGTATACAAACAGAATGCATAGAAATGATCTAGAGGGATGAGTGAAGACGTATTGTCATTTTGGTTCCCTTCCAAAATCAAATTTTAGAATTTTTTTTCGACATCTCTTTGGACTTGGTGATTCAATGCAGAAAAAAAAGTGTCATATTTCCTAGTTAATTGATAATGATGATTTCTTATGGACTATTGTGATCATAATTATGGTAAGGATTGTTACTTTGAAAGAATTTTGTCAATATCTCAATTTTTGGATTTTCTATGAATTTTTTAAGACTTCCAAAGGAGGGTGTATAGGAACAATTCAATCACATTTTTCACTTCTGCTGTTATACCACATGAAAGATTTTAATGAAACATGGAATACATGAAGTACTAAAGGTCCTCTATCAATTTGGTAAATTTCATCCAAATTGGTTAACAGATAATGCCACCATGCCTAAAAAGCAGTTCTCACAATGCTACATATACCACTTGGTAATTGAAATATGGAGAGTAGCGGTTCAGATCCAGCTGTGGTCAAAATTTTTTTTTCATTTCTTTACACATCTAAATAAGTTTTTAGATGTTTCTCAACACTCAACATATGAAATTAGGCAATTTTAAGTCAGATCCGGACAATATTTGAAACAATTGTTGTTCATGACCCAGACTTGAAATCAGTCAACAAAAGGCCCCACCTAAAGAAAATGACTAACTTGTTGCCCTGAATGACTTCTTGCAGAGACAAAGGAAATGCTTAATATCAAAATCACCTGAATGGATGTGCAAAAAGGTGTTGTTTTTTATTCTAGCCTGAAATAAAATTTGACATATTTTCAACATCTGTGTTGACTTAGTCACATTAATGCAAAAATAAATGAATTCTTCCTTCATGCATGACTGATCAACTAGGTACTCAGGTGAGCGATATAGGCCCTTTTGGGCCTCTTGTTTATGTAAGACTTCTATGTCCCAGTGAACAGGGCGAGCGCCCTTGTATTCGCCATTGCTATACATGACCCTTACATTGTTACAATACATAATAAGGGAGATACTATTCAGAGGCGGATCTAGAGACTTTTGAAAGAAAGGGGAGGGGGGGGGGGGAGGGCACAGTCTACTGTTGAAAGGGGGATTGCTGTTAGATAAGATATCATTTTATTACAATAGGTAATAAGGGAGATACTGTTCATAGGCTAATCTAGAAATTTTTGAAAGAAAAAAGGGGGGGGGGCACAGTCTCCCATTGAAAAGGGGGGAGGGGGTTGCTGTTAGATAAGGTATCATTTTATTGTATAGGGTTACATATAGATTAAGTAGGTATTGATATAACAAAAGGAATTTACGTATGTCATTCCAATGAAAGAGCAACACGTAAAGACGTAAAATTTTCAGATAAAGAAGGTTATTGTCCTCCGAACTTTGTTATATTACGCTGTTATAATAAGAACAAAAGTTGAATTCGTATATCGTAATTTTGCGTGAAAATTATTGGTGGAGAAAAAAAGTAATGTATGTGTGTGGGTGGGGGGTGTTAAACCTAAAGTTCGTCATATGATAATACATGGATGCAGTCTATAAATGTTGCAATAAAATTGGAATAGAATGCATTGTGTTATTTAAAATGAACTTATTGCTTTTTGGGGCCATATATGGCGACACATTTCCTCAGAAAGGTTGCTGTTTTATTTACGTACAGTCAATTGATAAATAATAAAGCATTAAGCACAAGAAAGTATCCACTGTGATATTATAATTTATGTGGTGATCCCCTCCTGGATTGAATCCACCCTCTTTGGGTGCTAGGCGCCTCAGTGGAGCCTTTCGCTTCAATTGTGTGCCACCCGGGCATCGACATTTTGCATTCGTCCCTGAGCACAATCATCTGTCAAATTATTCTGATTTAGTATTCCATGATTTCTTTGTGAACATGTCAGATTTCATCATTCTTATATATTCTAATGCATAGTATTACGGTAACCAATAGAAAAATTTGGAAAACTGAAGATAGATTTGAATTTTATTAGGAATTAACCCTTGGTGCTTACTAAAAGTAGAAAGTGGACGAGAACTGGAAATGTCCGACTTTACGTAGAGAAGCAATATTTCTAAAATGTTATTTATATATATACTTATTATTTAGAATGATAATTATGACAAGATTATAATATTCTCTACTTTCAGGTTAAGGTACATAACATTCACTGAGAAAATTGTATTTCTCTAAGCTATTTCATGTCGGACTTTTCCGCGTCCTTGTCCGCATTTGCGTACTAAATTTAGAAACCGCCCTGAGCGTGAGTAGTACGATTAACCGAAATGCCCTTTATAACGGGATAATCCCGGAGAGAAACCAAAATGCATTATGTATCAACCGAAATACCCCATATTTTATGTGTTCCTGACGTGATAGTAATATATAATAGCAATCATGTATATATTTAATTTTAAAGTTCACTTCCAAACTTACTCTGATGCAAATCACTTAAAGAAAGAAGTATAACTTCTGATTTCAGAATTAAGAGGAGATTTTAGTATAGTAGTTTTCATTCTTATGAAGAAAACTGAATCAGTCTCAGACTGTGAATATAATTTTGACAAATAAGAGTGAGCAATGAGATTTTTATATAACTTTACAAATAAGAATTAGTTATGAGATTTCTTTTACATTTTTATTTCATTCTCAGTGTAAAACAATACAATTCTATTTGCTAAAATTTTTCTTTTTTTACAAATTATAAAAAAAGAAATAGATCAAAAAATTAATAAAACGTGTGTAAGAAGAAATAACGGGCATTTGGGTAGAATTCGGTTCTTTAGATAAGGGTCTTTCAGTTATAGACGGCATTCCGGTTAATCGTACTACCGTGTACATGTAATATAACTTCTGATTTCACACTAAAGAGACAATTTTAGATTAATGTTTTTTATTCGCATAAAGAAAACTGAATCAGTCTTAGACTGTGAAGATAAAATTCACAAAGAAGAATTAGAAATGAGAAATAAGCTTTAGTCATGACATTTGTATTTATTTATGTTTTTTTTTAACATTTTGACTGGGCACACCGGTGTTCTGTCTTTCGGATGAGACAGTAAAAACCGAGGTCCCGAGTCACGGTAGGCGTGGCACGTAAAAGATCCCCCACTGCTTCGGGTGGGTCCGTTGCAAAGGTCTAAATTTGTGTGCAATGCATCAGGCAGATGCCTTCACCATATACCTGAAATAATCGTGGTTTGACGTAAAACAATAATCAATCAATCAATGTACATTTTGATTTTATTTTTAGTGTAAAAAGTATATAGTTCTACCTGCGTCCTATTCGCGCTATAGACGCTCTACATGCGCGATACCTGTGTCCTTTATAAATACGCTTTATAGATACTCTACCTACGTTCTAGCTGCATTCTATTTGCTCTATAGACGCTCTGTGTACAATTTATCTGCGTCCTATACGCTCTACAGACACTTTACATTCGTTTTACTTGCGTCCTATACGCTCTATAGACACCTTGCACATGCTCTATCTGCGTCCTATACGCTCTGCATACGCTATTCCCACGTCCTATGCGCTCTACAGGCGGTCTACATACGTTCTACCTGCGTTTTGTTTGCTCTATATAGATGTCTATATACGCTTTACCTGCGTCCTATACGATCTATAGGCGACCTACATACATGTACATCCTACCTGGGTCCTATCCGTCCTAAAGACGCTCTACATACGCTCTGCCTGCGTTGTATATGCACTATAGACGCTCTATATTCGTTCTGCCTGCGTCTTATAAGCTCTATAGACACTCTGCATACGGTATACCTGCGTCCTATACGCTATATCGACACTTTGCATACGCTATACCTGCGTCCTATACGCTCTATAGAAGCTCTACCTACGTTCGACCTGCGTTTTATTTGCTCTATAGACGCTCTATATACGGTTTACCTGCGTCCCATACGCTATATAGGCGCTCTACATACATTTACGCTCTACCTGCGTCCTATACGTTCTACATACGCTCTACATACGCTCTACCTGCGTCCTATACGCTGTATAGACACCCTGCATACGTTCTACCTCCGTTTTATACGCTATATTGATACCCTGCATACGCTATACCTGCGTCCTATACTTTATATAGACACTCTGCATACCCTATAGTTGCGTCCTATACGCTCTATAGATACTGTACATACGTTCTACCTGCGTTCTATTTGCTCAATAGACGCTCTATATACGCTTTACCTGCGTCTTTTACGCTCTGTATGCGCTATAGATACATGTACGCGCTACCTGCGTCCTATACGCACTATAGATACTGTACACACGGTCTATCTGCGTCCTATATGCTCTATAGGCACTCTGCATACGCTATACCTCCGTCCTATACGCTCTATAGATACTCTATATACGTTCTACCTGCGTTCTATTTGCTCTATAGACGCTTTACATACGCTCTACCGACGTCCTTCATAGACGCTCTACATTCGTTCTGCATGCGTCCTATACTCTCTATAGACACTCTGTATACGCTATACCTGCGTTCTATTCGCCCTATAGATACTCTACATATGTTCTACCTGCGTTTTATTTGCTCTATAGACCCTCCATATACGGTTTACCTGTGTCTACGCTCTATAGGCGCTCTACATACATTTACGCTCTACCTGCGTCCTATTTGCTTTACGAACGCTCTACCTGCGTCCTATACGCTCTTTAGACGCTCTACATACGCTCTACCTGCGTCCTGTACGCTCTACATGTACGCTCTACCTGCGTTCTATTCGCTTTACGTACGCTCTAACTGCGTCCTATACGCTCTATAGATGCTCTACATACGCTCTACCTGCGTCCTTTACGCTCTACAGACGCTCTACCTGCGTCCTATATGCTCTATAGACGCTCTACATACGCTCTACTTGCGTCCTATATGCTATACAGACGCTCTACACTCGTTCTAGCTGCGTCTGTTTACTCAATCTGAGGCGATCATAACACGACCAAGGCTCGCTCTGTTTGACCAATCTGATCAGAGTGAACTAGAAAATCAACCTAGGATGTGTTGTTCTGTTTGGTTCGATTCCGAAATGAATTTTCAATAATCATGCCTTTTTTTTCAAACATCTTTTCCGACTTTGTCACTTCGAGGGGGGGGGGGAGCACACTTCCACTTTTAGGTTATTTTCATTTTGTTTTCTCAATGTAGACAAACTTATAATATTGTGAAGGACTAAATGTTTTATTTATTAAAGGATGTGTTTGAACTTTTTTTAGAGTAAAAGGAAACAGATGCACTATGTATGTTAAGTTCTGATGGTCACCGTTGACATCACATGGATAAACTTATCTAGAGAGTATTATTAGATAAACTGCAACTGCATATAGGGGGACAGACAGGGTGAAAGTAGATGTGTGAAGTTAACTTGAGGGGAGAATTTGAAATATTTTCAGCGAAACATTTAAATACAATATTGATATGTGTATGTTTCTGAATGAGATCAAGGAATTAAATTTTCAGGTATTAAATTCCGGATCCATGCGCACTCTTATAAATGTATTTGTGTTTGCAAGTGATTATTTGAAGAACAGACATGATAAACTCAAAGATGAACAATCAGCAACCAACAGCTTAGTATGAATATATAGTGTCTTCTGTAGATATTTTCGCATTTCTTACCTATGCTACACTATAACGTGGAATATAACTGATTTAATATTGTCAGATATGATCGTCAAGAGTGTAAATATAAAGGTGTAGATCCAGTAAATTGTTCAAAGATGGTCGTGTTAGTAAATGAACCATGGATATTACGTCATTATCAGGTCATTAAACCTTTACCGGTGTGCGAGTATCTTCCCATTTATCCTTAAGGGATGGTCAGTGGCCATGTTATTGAATTTACTGCAATAAAGCACTTTTATTCTGCTTTACATCATTTAGAATCATTCTTTTACATTACTACATTTTCCACAGCGGACGAAAGTTTCTATGTCGAAATGGTAAACATTCGAAACGTTTCGTAAACTTTAGGTGATATTCCATTAAAAGATGTAGGGGTGGCCTTAAGTATTTATTACCGCGTCGATTCATCTAACTTCACTATATAGCACTTATTTCGTATTTCATTTAATTAAGAAGCCTTACTTCTTTGCTACATAACAGATTCAAATCTTTAAAGAAACATGATTCAAAGATACAGCAAAATTATTAAAATGATGCACCCCTCTCAAAAACTTGGATTCTTCGTGTTTTTCTGCTCAAGTGAGCATGACCAGTAAGTACCGTTAGCTTTACCGCAAAGAAGGGATGTTCGGAACTTTTCGGCTTTAACTTTGTAATAACTATAAAGAGAGAGAAGATTCGAATGAAAAATCGCCGAGAACATCTCACAAGCACCGTTAAATATCTGTATCTATATCAACGCCAATGGGCATGAATAATTCTATTGTTGTGAGCATTTTTATATACATGTATATATATATATATATAGAACGATGCAGAAAGATATAAGAAATGGAATAAATTGTGTTTTTTGTATCTTGTTTGTCGTCTCCTCCAGATTATTTCACATGATCTTATTGCTTTTTGGGACCATATATGGCGACACATTTCCTCAGAAAGGTTGCTGTTTTATTTACGTACACTCAACTGATAAATAATAATATAATAATAAATAATAATAATAAAAAAATAAATAATAAAGCATTAAGCACAAGAATGCATCCTCTGTGATATTATAATTTATGTAGTGATCCCCTCCTGGATTGAATCCACCCTCTTTGGGTGCTAGGCGCCTCAGTGGAGCCTTTCGCTTCAATTGTGTGCCACCCCGGCATCGACATTTTGCATTCGTCCCTGAGCACAATCATCTGTCATATTATTTTGATTTAATCTTCCATGCTTTCTTTGTGAACATGTCAAATTTCATCATTCTTATATATTCTAATGCATAGTATTACGGTAACCAATAAAAAAAATTGGAAAACTGAGGATAGATTTGAATTTTATTAGGAATTAACCCTTGGTGCTTACTAAAAGTAGAAAGTGGACGGGAACTGGGAATGTCCGACTTTACGTAGAGAAGCAATATTTCTTAAATGTTATTTATATATATACTTACTATTTAGAATGATAATTATGACAAGATTATAATATTTTCTAGTTTCAGGTTAAGATACCTAAAATTCACTGAGAAAATTGTATTTTTCTAAGCTATTTCATGTCGGACTTTTCCGCGTCCTTGTCCGCATTTGCGTACTAAATTTAGAAACCGCCCTGAGCGTAGGTAGTACGATTAACCGAAATACCCTTTATAACGGGAAAATCCACGAAAGAAACCAAAATGCATTATGTATCAACCGAAATACCCCATATTTTATGTGTTCCTGACGTGATAGTAATATATAGTAGCAATCATGTAATATTTGATTTTAAATTTCACTTCCAAAATCATTCTGATGCAAATCACTTAAAGAAAGAAGTATAACTTCTGATTTCAGAATTAAGAGGAGATTTTAGTATAGTATTATTCATTCTTATGAAGAAACCTGAGTCCGTCTCAGAATGTGAATATGAATTTGACAAATAAGAATGAGCAATGAGATTTTTATATAAGTTTACAAATAAGAATTAGCTATGAGATTTCTTTTACATTTTTATTTCATTCTTCGTGTAAAACAATACAATTCTATTTGCTAAAATTTTTCTTTTTACAAATTTAATAAAATAGATAAAAAAATTGATGAAAGATGTGTAAGAAGAAACAACGGGCATTTGGATAAAATTCGGTTCTTTAGATAAGGGTCCTTCATTTATAGACGGCATTCCGGTTAATCGTACTACCGTGTACATGTAATATAACTTCTGATTTCACACTAAAGAGACAATTTTAGATCAATGTTTTTTTATTCTCATAAAGAAAACTGAATCAGTCTTAGACTGTGAAGATAAAATTCACAAATAAGAATAAGAAATGAAAAAGAAGCTTTAGTCATGACATTTTTTTATTTATGTTTTTTTTAACATTTTGACTGGGCACACCAGTGTTCTGTCTTTCGGATGAGACAGTAAAAACCGAGGTCCCGAATCACGGAAGGCGTGGCACGTAAAAGATCCCTAACTGCTTCGGGTAGGTCCATTGCAAAGGTCTAAATTTGTGTGCAATGCAACAGGCAGATGCTGTCACCATATACATGAAATAATCATGGTGTAACGTAAAACAATAATCAATCAATCACTCTGCATACGCTATAACTCCGTCTCATACGCTCTATGGACGCTCTACATACGTTCTACCTGCGTCCTATATGCTCTATAGATACTCTTCATACTCTCTACTTTAGTCTTACACGCTCTATAGACACTCTACACAATCTCTACCTGCGTCCTATACGCCTTAAGACACAAGCAGATGCCGTCACCATATACGTGAAATATTCGTGGTGTGACGTAAAACAATAATCAGTCAATCAATCAATGTACATTTTGATTTTATTTTTAGTGTAAAACAGTATATAGTTTTACCTGCAGCCTATTCGCGCTATAGACGCTCTACATGCGCTATACCTGTGTCCTATACGCTTTATAGATATACTACATACGTTCTACCTGCATTCTATTTGCTCTATAGACGCTCTGTGTACGATTTATCTGCGTCCTATACGCTCTACAGACACTTTACATTCGATTTACTTGCGTCCTATACGCTCTATAGACAACATACACATGCTCTATCTGCGTCCTATACGCTCTGCATACGCTATTCCCGCGTCCTATGCGCTCTATAGGCGGTCTACCTGCGTTTTTTTGCTCTATAGACGCTCTATATACGCTTTACCTGCGTCCTATACGCTCTATAGGCGACCTACATACATGTACATCCTACTTGCGTCCTATACGCCCTATAGACGCTCTACATACGCTCTGCCTGCGTCCTATGTGCACTATAGACGCTCTATATTCGTTCTACCTGCGTCCTATACGCTCTATAGACACTCTGTAACGCTATACCTGCGTCCTATACGCTCTATAGAAGCTGTACATACGTTCGACCTTCGTTTTATTTGCTCTATAGACGCTCTATATACGGTTTACCTGCGTTCCATACGCTCTATAGGCGCTCTACATACATTTACGTTCTACCTGCGTCCTATACGGTCTACATACGCTCTACTTGCGTCATATACGCTGTATAGACACCCTGCATACGCTCTACCTCCGTTCTATACGCTCTATTGATACCCTGCATACGCTATACCTGCGTCCTATACTTTCTATAGACACTCTGCATACCCTATAGTTGCGTCCTATTCGTTCTATAGATACTCTACATACGTTCTACCTGCATTCTATTTGATCAACAGACGCTCTATATACGCTTTACCTGCGTCATATACGCTCTATAGGCGCTCTAGATACATGTACGCTCTACCTGCGTCCTATACGCACTATAGATACTGTACACACGATCTATCTGCGTCCTATATGCTCTATAGGTAATCTGCATACGCTATACGCTCTATAGATACTCTATATACGTTCTACCTGCGTTCTATTTCCTCCATAGACGCTCTGCATACGCTCTACCGACGTCCTATATGTACTATAGACGCTCTACATTCGTTCTGCATGCGTCCTATACGCTCTATAGACACTCTGTATAGGCTATACCTGCGTTCTATACGCTCTATAGATACTCTACATACGTCGTACCTGCGTTCTATTTGCTCTATAGACCCTCTATATACGGTTTACCTGCGTCCTTTACGCTCTATAGGCGCTCTAAATACATTTACGCTCTACCTGCATCCTATACGCTCTGCGTACGCTCTACCTGTGTCCTATACGCTCTTTAGACGCTCTACATACGCTCTACCTGCGTCCTATACCTCTCTATAGACGCTCTACATACGCTCTACCTGCGTCCAATACGCTCTACAGACGCTCTCCATGCTTCCTATACGCTCTATAGACGCTCTACATACGCTCTACCTGCGTCCTATACGCTCAACAGCCGCTTTACCTGCGTCATATACGCTCTATAGACGCTCTACCTGCATCCTATACGCTCTACGTACGCTCTACCTGTGTCCTATACGCTCTTTAGACGCTCTACATACGCTCTACCTGCGTCCTATACCTCTCTATAGACGCTCTACATACGCTCTACCTGCGTCCGATACACTCTACAGACGCTCCCCATGCTTCCTATACGCTCTATAGACGCTCTACCTGCATCTACTGCGTCTGTCCACTCAATCTGAGGCGATCATAACACGACCAAGGCTCGTTCTGTTTGACCAATCTGATGAGAGTGAACTAGAAAATCAACTTAGGATGTGTTGTTCTGTTTGGTTCCATTCCAAAATGAATTTTCAATAATCAAGCCTTTTTTTTCAAACATCTTTTCCGACTTTGTCATTTCGGTTGGAAAGGATGGGGGAGGGGCACACATCTACTTTTAGGTTATTTTCATTTTGTATTCTCATTGTAGACAAACTTATAATATTGTGAAGGACTTTTTATTAAAGAATGTGTTTGAACTTTTTTAGAGTAAAAGGAAAGAGATGCACTATGTAAGTTAAGTTCTGATGGTCACCGTTGACATCACATGGATTAACTTATCTAGAGAGTATTATTAGATAACTGCAACTGCATATAGGGGGACAGACAGGGTGAAAGTAGATGTGTGAAGTTAACTTGAGGGGAGAATTTGAAATATTTTCAGCGAAACATTTAAATACAATATTGATATGTGTATGTTTCTGAATGAGATCAAGGAATTAAATTTTCAGGTATTAAATTCTGGATCCATGCGCACTCTTATAAATGAAATTGTGTTTGCAAGTGATTATTTGAAGAACAGACATGATTAAATCAGCAACCAACAGCTTAGTATGAATATATAGTGTCTTCTGTAGATATTTTCGCATTTCTTATCTATGCTACACTATAACGTGGAATAAGACTGATTTAATGTTGTCAAATATGATCGTCAAGAGTGTATATATCAAGGTGTGGATCCAGCAAATTGTTCAAAGATGGTCGTGTTAGTAAATGAACCATGGATATTACGTCATTATCAGGTCATTAAACCTTTACCGGTGTGCGAGTATCTTCCCATTTATCCTTAAGGGATGGTCAGTGGCCATGTTATTGAATTTACTGCAATAAACCACTTTTATTCGCTTTACATCATTTAGAATCATTCTTTTACATTACTACATTTTCCACAGCGCCCGAAAGTTTCTATGTCGAAATGGTAAACATTCGAAACGTCTGGTAAATTTTAGGCGATATTCCATTAAAAGATGTAGGGGTGGCCTTAAGTATTTGTTACCGCGTCGATTCATCTAAGTTCACTATATAGCACTTATTTCGTATTTCATTTAATTAAGAAGCCTTACTTCTTTGCTACATAGCAGATTTAAAACTTTAAAGAAACATGATATAAAGTTACAGCAAAAATTTTTATTTTATTAAAATGATGCACCCCTCTCAAAAACTTGGATTCTTCGTGTTTTTCTGCTCAAGTGAGCATGACCAGTAAGTACCGTTAGCTTTACCGCAAAGAAGGCATGTTCGGAACTTTTCGGCTTTAACTACGTAACAACTATAAAGAGAGAGAAGATTCGAATGAAAAATCGCTGATAACATCTCACAAGCACCGTTAAATATCTGTATCTATATCAACGCTAATGGGCATGAATAATGCTTTTGTTGTGAGCTTTTTTATATACATGTATAGAAAGAACGATGTAGACAGATATAAGAAATGAAATAAATTGTGTTTTTTGTGTCTTGTTTGTCGTGTCCTCAAGATTACTTCACATGATCTGGTTGGTTGTTGCATATATACGTAAAAAGTGTGATAACTCGGTATTGACACACGGTAAGACAAAAGGAATAAGAAATTTTTTTAGAATATGTTAGAAAACAACCAGATTTGTCAGAAAACTCGCCAGAAATGAGTGTTAATTTTCAAAGAGAATAAGAAGCAGATCATTCAGGAAATTGTGTTTCTCTAACTCATAAAGATATCTAAAATGAAGTTATTTACCAAAACATCTCAGGTTTGAACATCAATAGGGTTCATCGTCTTATCATGACCAACATTTGAGTAACAGTTTAGACTGTATAAGAAGTTTTTCTTCTTTACTGTTGACAATATTTTCACATATTGTCCATTGTGATGTTGTCCTTTGACCTTGAAATACACAGTTAATTTTTTCACGCTAGAGCTTTTAAGTCAGAAGAGTCAATGCACTTCATAATGTAAAGCATTGGTTAGAGTTTTTGAATAATGAATCAAGGTCAAAGGTACTAGATCAAAAATCTTGGTTGAAATTCAAAGCTCTGGTCATGAGAAGGAATTTGTGGAATATGGAATATCTAACTTGTACCTTTTCCGGTTCAATATAAATACACCAGGTTAGAGTTTTTAAAAAGGTAGGTCAAAGTTCAATCACTGTGTCAAAAGTGGGTGCTGGGCAAAACGTGCCCATGAAAAAAGGTACCCAGTTTGGTGAAAACGTATACCCACTTTTTTTAATCGGTCAAAACGTACCCATGACAAAACGTACCCAACCCATCAAAACGTGCCCAAAGCGTTGGTCAGAATGTACTCATATGTTTTGGGGTACTTAAAACAATTTCTGTAATTTTTTAAACGTATTTCTTCAATCAAACTTGCAGGACTGATTAATTATGATGAAAGCCGAAGGTCAAGCTGAAACCGTCAAGGTCATATTCAAGGTCAAGGTTATGGATTTAGGGTAAACGTATGGCAAGTGACATGGTGTTTGCGAGCAATGATTTTTTCACTACATTTGTAAATGTCGCCAAATTACACTAAGTACTAAAGGCCACATGCTTAGTATTGACTTACTAATAGTCTTAAAGTACTTTCTCGACGATATCGTAGGAGTCTATTTTTTCAGTTTGAAGGGGCATTATCTTTTTAAATATTATTCAATCATAACCAACAAATATCACTCCTATAATAAACTTTTTTTAAATTACAGTGTAACTTTTAGGAACATATCATAATAAAACTTATTCAGAGCTAATTACATAAAGTAAAAAACATTGGTAATCACCAATGTTTTTGACTGTACATTGTAGGCAGGCGAAACCAATAGTAATGGAAATATTAGTCAATGAACAATTTGGTTACGGCCCGAAATTTTGATGTTTGATAGATTTTGTTGCATGTCCTTTACTAGCTTTAGTGCCATCTATATATCAGACATGATAATATATCATGACTTCCTATGGCACACGATAACTTAAGTTTACTTCAAAGGCTTTCATGATATTGTTACCCGATGCTAAGATTATTTTCTTTCAGTATTATTTGATTATCCTCAAAGAATGAATAAAGGCGGCCTACTCGTGTGTCATTTCCAGGTGCTGGTTAATTGGCAATAAGAGAATATTTCCATACCTTCAAATTTCTCCCCTTCAAACTAAGCGACGGGCGTATTAGGCCACCTTAGGCGTTGCTGTTGTTGTTTTTGGTAAAAAAAGTAATTCCATTTCCCATAAGGTCCCATGTTAAATTACCAAACTTCCAGCAAGATTCACACAACATCCTACATTTTAGCTATATATAATCCACATATCACAATGTTTGTCAGACCCTCCTCTATCAGAATTCTAATAGTTTACCATAGGTTATCTACCTTAATTTCGAGAAAATCATGCTGGAAGAGGGGCACCCCCAAAACTTGGCCAAATTCAAATGTAAATTACCACCCCTTTTTAGGTCACAAAATTTTTACATTAGCGAAATGAGATAAAAATGCAAGATTTTACAGCAGAATCAATCTTCATTTATAGATAGATAAAATAATTTCATGCAATCACAGCTCCTGATACATTGAAATAGTCCCTCTCTCCCTACACCATATCAGCCAATCACGGCTCTCGTTAATTACTGGTCTTTGACCTTTTGGCGTTTTGAATTGAGAAAGCGTACCACCCATTCAATGGGAGATTACTATTACCAGGGCGTAGCTATGCTCTCTATGATGTGGAGGCACAAAAAGGAAGGGGTCTGGGACCGCTTAGGTCCCTAGTGGGTTTAGGGCGAAGCCCTGCTAGGGAGGGGGGGGGGGGCGAAAACGGAAATTCAAAACTCATTGAAATGCATTTTTGAGGAGTTACGTTGGTCATGCCAAAACAAAAGTGTATATATGCTGTTTAAATTGATTGAATATGCATAAATTAAGTAATTGCGATACATCGTTACTATTTGCGCCTTTTATCTCTCCTCCATATTACAAAACGTACGAGTACCAATCTCGTAAAAGGTTAACTAAATTCTTTGGAGATTAAATATATCATTTAATGATACAAACATCACAACATGACATAGATATATATTACTGTATATGTCAATCTCAAGGATACTCCAAAATATTAGTCGAATACAACACAAATTGTGATAAAATTTCTAGTATTTGCTTTATCTGAAAGTCATTGTTCATTTGCTTAAGAAAGATTTACAATTCAAAGCTTAATCGTTAATTTTGTTGATTGTATATTTATTGTACAAATATCTAGCAATCAAGAAGTGAGACCAGGTGTCCGGTTTGCTGGCTCATCACACGCATGTATTAAAGAGTAGACTGTTTACGAACAGGTTAGCCGCCTGCTGAATGTTTGACCCTAAGTATATGACCTTGACCTTGACGTTCAAGGTTATCTAGACCTTCACATGGTGTTGAGAATCATTTTTATTGATCAGCCCTGCAAGTTTAATGGAGGTATGTTGTCGATAAAGTAAGTAAAAGTGTGACTATCGGATGGACGGACGGACATACAGACAAACGGCGGACAAAGTGATTTTGAAAGTAAGAGTATGAATTAAAAGATGACAAGATGACATTTATGAAATCTAGAGTCTCTGTCGACATTGAAATACGACTGCTCGAAGTTTTGGTATTAACAGAAAGCTCATAACCTATGCTACCTACCCAGGAAATACTGATTCTTCTTTTTCTTTCGACTGAAGCTTATTTTCACGAGACGCGTACGGCGCGTGCACATTCAAGACAAAAATATAGACGGACTCTACAGTAACAAATATTCAAGTTTTCTTTACCTATAGGGGAAATCAAATGTATGTGATATATACCATGTAGATGTTAATACATTAAGCTTGAAGGAGTAATTCTTTAAAACTTCGTGTTACATGACGGATTCCTGTGGTTACATGTTCCTCGTGCAAATAAATCGGGGAAGTTTGGACCCTTAGTTAAAGACCTGTTTTGAGTGTTACTGTAAGGTTCACGGCAAAGCTCCTTTACATCAAATCATAGATCTGGCCGAGATTTGAGTTTATGACAGATTGTTCTTGACCAGAATAAAACAAAAACGATCTTAATTTTGTTGTGACATGATTTGTCCACTTTTTATCAACAGGAATCCAAACTGACGAATATCCACCCACCCCGAAAAAAAAGATCAATTATAATACGTTATGATCATCAATTTTATTATATGAAATATATAATTGATATAGTATATCATGAAATTAGTTTTAAGTTACATCTTCTGAATTATAATGTTCTGAATATTATAATGCTGAAGATCTAGCCAAAAAAAAAAAAAACCAAAACAAAAATCAGCAAATATGATGCTTCCACGCACAAGCAATAGGTAGATTACCTTTTATGAATACAACAAAGAATCCTTTAAAAATTGCATTATTTCGCTGCGTTCGAATGATTTTGTTTTAAAAACTATGAAAATACAAAAAGAAATGTGTTATCATCAACTTTTAGATTGTGATCATTCAGCTCGGGTTAGCTGAAGATGCAGAATTGAGTATGCAACACATTGCAAATTTTCATGGTAAACCAACAAATTCCTTATTTGTTTTTGTACCCAGTTTTCAGTTGATATATAACTAGAATTAAGGTATAATAAAAGTAGGTGAACAAGATTTAGATAAACGTTTGACGACGTTTTTCAGCAAGAGAGACAACTTTCACAATATTGAAAAAAAATGGCATGACGTCATTTGGGCATGCGCACAGGAACAAATATCTACAACGAGTCCATTTATCTGACAGGGGTGTATATTTTTCTTGAGAAATAGCTAAAAATTCTAAGAACTATTGCGACTTTAATCTTTAATCCTTAAAGTGTAAATCATGTTGTATATTATTGATCTTAAGATTTCTCAAGATTCCACTTATGTTAGTTACGGAACATAGTTGTATATTGCATTTAGATGGGCCTATCTGACCATCTGTCAGCCCTACAGGTATTAATGGAATGTACTGAAATTACCGAGTATATCTTAACGGTACAAGAAATAAGGATAACTAAAAAGCTCTAATGGATGGACTTTATGAGAATTTATTGATACTATTATGGGTATAATTACACCTTGTGTAGCGTGACATTCTTGATATTTGTAGAGTGAAATTCTTGCTAATAAGCAGAAGATTGAAAATTGATAAATGCCGCAATACACATATCAAGTATTCAACTCTCTCTCTCTCTCTCTCTCTCTCGTTTAATATCTACAAAAGATATGAATATTTGATAACGAAAGGCCCCATGAATGACAATTGTGGCGCGTGGACATAGAAAATCATTGAAGGCCTGAGAGATAAAGGAGAAATTCAGCATGAATGAAATTAGACGCGTGGACATGTAAATCATTGAAAGATAAAGGACAAATCGTCATGAAGTATAAAGAGTGGGAATTATTTTCTCTTTTACCCTTCTTTGCGCTACCACTTGATACTAAATAAGGTGACATAGTCAGACATACACATCTGGAGGGAACCATTTCATCCTTTTGTTACCTTTATGTCTCCATCTAGAGCAGTCCCTACGTTGTACAATCTCTCTCTGTCTCTCTCTCTGTGTGTCTCTCTCTCTCTCAATTACTTTTGGGACGGCAGCTTGATAGTACTATATACCATCTTGTCCATATCTAGTAGTGAGAATGGTGACAATTTAATAAAGCATGGAAATCATATAATGCAGTATTATACATTTATTTGTGGTACCGGGCTCACCAGACACACATTTCCTATACACAGGCTGATATATTGATTGCACTAAAGGATATACCAAAGGTTGGAGTAAATATGAACTAATGAGAAATGTCTGCTACAGTGTGATGAACAGATGTCATAATAGAAGAATACTGGTGATAGCTGATAGGATACTGATTGTGAATACTGGTGATAAGTGATAGGGTACTGACTGTGAATACTGGTGATAGCTGATAGGATACTGACTGTGAATACTGGTGATAGCTGATAGAATACTGACTGTGAATACTGGTGATAGCTGATAAGATACTGACTGTTAATACTGGTGATAGCTGATAGAATACTGACTGTGAATACTGGTGATAGCTGTTAAGATACTGACTGTAAATACTGGTGATAGCTGATAAGATACTGACTGTGAATACTGGTGATAGATGATAGAATACTGACTGTGAATACTGGCGATGGTTGATAGAATACTGACTGTGAATACTGGCGATAGCTGATAGGATATAGACTGTGAATATTGGTGATAGCTGATAGAATACTGACTGTCAATACTGGTGATAGCTGATATGATACTGACTGTGAATACTGGTGATAGCTGATAGGATACTGACGGTTAATACTGGTGATAGCTGATAGGATACTGACTGTCAATACAGGTGACGGCTGATAGGATACTGACTATGAATATTGGTGATAACTGAAAGGATACTGACTATGAATACTGGTGATAGCTGATAGGGTACTGACTGTGAATACTGGTGATAGATGATAGGATACTGACTGTGAATACTGGTGATAAGTGATAGGATACTGACTTTGAATACTGGTGATATCTAATAGGATACTGTCTGTGAATACTGGTGATAGCTGATAGGATACTGACTGTGAATACTGGCGATGGTACATAGGATACTGACTGTGAATACTGGTGATAACTGATAGGATATAGACTGTATATATTGGTGATAACTGATAGGATACTGACTGTAAATACTGGTGATAGCTGATAGGATACTATCTGTGAATATTGGTGATAGCTGAAAGGATACTGACTGTGAATACTAGTGATAGGTAATAAAATACTGACTGTGAATACTGGTGATAGCTGATTGGATACTGACTGTGAATACTTGTGATGAGTGATAGAATACTGACTATGAATACTGGTGATATCTAATAGGATACTGTCTGTGAATACTGGTGATAGCTGATAGGATATGGACTGTGAATACTGGTGATATTTGATAGGATATGGACTGTGAATACTGGTGATAACTGATAGGATATACACTGTGAATACTGGTGATATCTAATAGGATACTGACTGTGAATACTGGTGATAGCTGATAGGATACTGACTGTGAATACTGGTGATAGCTGATAGGATACAGACTGAATACTGGTGAAAGCTGATCGGATACAGACTGAATACTGGTGAAAGCTGATCGGATACTGATTGTGAATACTGGTCATAGCTGATAGGTTACTGACTGTGAATACTGGTGATATCTGATAGGATACTGACTGTGAATACTGGTGATATCTGATAGGATACAGACTGAATACTGGTGATATCTGATAGGGTACTGACTGTGAATACTGGTGATATCTGATAGGGTACTGACTGTGAATACTGGTGATAGCTGATAAGATACTGACTGTGAATACTGGTGATATATGGTAGGATACTGACTGTGAATACTGGTGATAGCTGATAGGGTACTGTCTGTGAATACTGGTGATAGCTGATAGGATACTGACTGTGAATACTGATGATAGCTGAAAGGATACTGACTATGAATACTGGTGATAACTGATAGGGAACTGGCTGTGAATACTGGTGATAGATGATAGGATACTGACTGTGAATACTGGTGATAAGTGATAGGATACTGACTATGAACACTGGTGATATCTAATAGGATACTGTCTGTGAATACTGGTGATAGCTGATGGGATACTGACTGTGAATACTGGCGATGGTTTATAGGATACTGACTGTGAATACTGGTGATAACTGATAGGATATAGTATGTGAATATTGGTGATAGCTGATAGGATACTGACTGTGAATATTGGTGATAGCTGAAAAGATACTGACTGTGAATACTAGTGATGACAGGTGATAAAATACTGACTGTGAATACTGGCGATAGCTGATAGGATACTGACTGTGAATACTGGAGATAGCTGATAGGATATACACTGTGAATACTGGTGATATCTAATAGGATACTGAATGTGAATACTGGTGATAGCTGATAGGATACTGACTGTGAATACTGGTGATAGCTGATATGATACTGATTGTGCATATTGGTGATGATAAGATACTGACTGTGAATACTTGTGATGAGTGATAGAATACTGACTATGAATACTGGTGATATCTAATAGGATACTGTCTGTGAATACTGGTGATAGCTGATAGGATATACACTGTGAATACTGGTGATATCTAATAGGATACTGAATGTGAATACTGGTGATAGCTGATAGAATATTGACTGTGAATACTGGTGATAGCTGATAGGATATAGACTGTAAATACTGGTGAAATCTGATAGGATACATACTGAATACTGGTGAAAGCTGATCGGATACTGATTGTGAATACTGGTGATAGCTGATAGGTTACTTACTGTGAATACTGGTGATACCTGATAGGATACTGACCGTGAATACTGGTGATACCTGATAGGATACTGACTGTGAATACTGGTGATATCTGATAGGGTACTGACTGTGAATACTGGTGATAGCTGATAGGGTACTGACCGTGAATACTGGTGATAGTTGATAGGATACTGACTGTGAATACTGGTGATATCTGATAGGATACTGACTGTGAATACTGGTGATAGCTGATAGGGTACTGACTGTGAATACTGGTGATAGCTGATAGGATACTGACTGTGAATACTGGTGATATCTGATAGGATACTGACTGTGAATACTGGTGATAGCTGATTGGATACTGACTGTGAATACTGGTGATACCTGATAGGATACTGACTGTGAATACTGGTGATATCTGATAGGGTACTGACTGTAAATACTGGTGATAGCTGATAGGATACTGACTGTGAATACTGGTGATACCTGATAGGATACTGACTGTGAATACTGGTGATATCTGATAGGGTACTGACTGTGAATACTTGTGATAGCTGATAGGATACTGACTATGAATACTGGTGATACCTGATAGGATACTGACTGTGAATACTGGTGATATCTGATAGGGTACTGACTTTGAATACTGGTGATAGCTGATAGGATACTGACTGTGAATACTGGTGATAGCTGATAGGATACTGACTGTGAATACTGGTGATATCTGATAGGGTACTGACTGTGAATACTGGTGATAGCTGATAGGATACTGACTGTGAATACTGGTGATAGCTGATAGGGTACTGACTGTGAATACTGGTAATAGCTGATAGAATACTGACTGTGAATATTGGTGATAGCTGATAGGATACTGACTGTGAATACTGGTGATAGCTGATAGGATACTGATTGTGAATACTGGTGATACCTGATAGGATACTGACTGTGAATACTGGTGATAATTGATAGGATACTGACTGTGAATACTGGTGATAGCTGATAGGATACTGAATGTGAATACTGGTGATAGGACAGCTGATAGAATATTTTAACAATCTGTATTAAAATTCCTTGTTTAAACCGTAACGCTTAATGTGTCTCTGACCTTTGACACCACAGTTAGTATCCTATCAGTGAAAGTCAACAAAACGATTGGTATATATCCCGGGGAATGAAACCTAATAAAATTGTTATATACATGTAAATACTGCTACCATATACAGATAAGCTACCGATAGTCCTAACACTTTCACAGTCAATGTTCTAAATTCATACTCTAAGTGACAACATTGGCAACTGGTGACTGGTTCGTTTTTATGCGTCCGCATAAAATGTGAGCGTAATATGTTACACATCTGCCGTCTGTCTGTCCCATCTATCTTATCTTCACAGCAGGCCCTCCTAAACCCTTGGGGGATTTCGATGGAACTTGATGAAATGAAAGAACATCATGTGAAAATGTGCATATTTGAACGGGAAGACCCCCCCCCCCCCCAGAAAATACAAGATTTATGGCCTTTCGACTTAGAGTTTCTTTTATTTTCGATGCAAAATAACTTGTCTTTCCAACTCTTCCTAAATCCTATACACGTGGGGATTTTGATGAAACCTGGTACAGAGAAAGAACATTATATGAAACTGTGCATATTAGAAGAGAAATGTTGTCCCATAATATTTACAGGAGTTATATCTCTTGGACTTAGATTTTTCTGTCCTAAATATCTTGTCTTCGCAACTCCTCCTAATTCCTGTGGTGGATTCTAATGAAACTCGGTACAAAGAAAAATCACATTATGAAGATGTCCATATTGAACAGGAATTTTTCACATATCAAAATTCTGTAGTCGGTGTATTAATGAAAGGAGGGGTGTAAACATGGGAAATGAGGGATGCCTGAAGAAGATCAAATAACTCTCCACCAATTGAAGAAGAAAACTGAACTCTTTTACCAGTATTTAGGGTAATTACCAAAATTATATTAGATATTTAGTTTTAGTTTGTATGACATCTAGGACAATGAAATGCGGGCGTATTATGTGCCGTTTAACGGTGCACTATTTTCATTTCTCCTGTAGATACTAAACACTAATTTAATTGAATAGAAATCTGTTACATTTTATTAGCTGTTTTGAGCAACTTCCATTTACCCCCAAGTAAGGGTAGTAGGTAGTCAGGTTGATTCCTCAGACTGCAATATATAACTATATTCATTTTCATAACATTTAGAATGTTTAAAAATCTTTAAACTCAAAGAAAAACAAGACAATTTAAACTTTTAAGATTAATGATTCACGGTTATACCAGTAATTAATAACTTGTTTTATAATTTTGCATCCCCGTAAGATAAATGGAATAGTCTTATTCATATTGCAAGAGTTGTCTTTCTTGCATACTTACGTTTTTAAACGTTTCGTTAAATTATGTTGTTCACCCACTTTAATTTATGCTTCAATATTGATCACAACTCGACAACTTGAGGAATAAAAGGCTAGGTAAAGATGAGGAAACACGTAGTGTTCCGGGTGACTTAACCACACCAATTGAATGACGTTTGTTACTTCAATTGACCGCCCTAAGTCGGTATCGTAACAGCAGCACAATCGAATATTTTTGTAATATGTATATTCTACTATATCATTTTTGTGTGTATGTACTTGGTGATTTTTGTCATACAGCTTTGTCAGATGTCTTCAGTTTTCTCTCTTAAGGTTTGAGTGTAAACCGTAGTCGAAATTTCAGTAACACCGATATATGTATGTGCATACACACGTATACATATATATATTTCTCGTTCTGTGTAATATTGCAAATAAGAAGTTTGAAAAAAGGAAAAGAAAAAACATTATTACATTGAAAAAATAAATGTGAAATAGCTGAAAAAAAGCAATAGGATGCCTACTAGAATCGAAATCTCTTTTGCGTGGTTTGGAGTATATTGATGTAAGCACTCGCTTTAGACGAAGTACATTGCATTATCATTTATGTTTATACCCCTTCGAAGAAGGAGAGCCATATTGTTTTGCTGCTGTCGGTTGATCTGTCTGTCTGTCGGTCGGTCAGTCCATTTACAGTTTCCGCTCATTATCTCTGGAACTAATAAAGATATTGAATTGATATTTGTATATAGATACATCTCAAGGATATCTAAGTCTAGTTCAAACTTGGTTATTGTACAATAATTTTTGTCACAATTATCCACCTTGGACCTTAAAATTAGTAGTTTTCGCTCATTATATCAGGAACCAAGAAATATACTGAATTTATAGTTGATATACTGATACATCTAAAGGGTATTTAGGTCAAATTAAAATTTGGTTATGGTTCAATAATTTTTGTCAGAGTTATCCCCCTTGGACTTAGAAAAATTCTAACAATTAGCAGTTCTCCTCATTATACCCCCGCAAGCGAAGTTTACGGGTATATATAGGAATCACGATGTCCGTTTGTCTCTCCGTCCGTCCCCGTGGGGGGGGGGGGGGTATTTGTACCGTTAGGACAGCTCCTAGTTTTCTCTCGGAAGCAGCTAGATATGTTGAATTGATATTTTGTATACAGATACATCTTGAGGATATCTAGGCCAAGTTAATAAGTTATAATTAAGATACCTGTCTTTGGCGTATTTATTTTGATTTTGTTTTGTGTCAATTAATACTGAAGTCTAAATTAAATGAAGACAAGTGACATATCTGTTAATCATTAGACACAAACTTTTGAATAGAAAAAATTTGTTTGTCGGAGATTATGAGGAATAGATGACCTCTTATGTGAGTTATGCCCACGTTACAAAAATAACGACAGGGGGGGGGGGGGGGATGGGGTGGTCATATGCTACGTTGGCGTTGCTCTTGTATATTTATATATATATTATGATTCATATACCTAAGTCAGTTCTATTCCAACAACATTTCCTTACTGGAAAAGTTAAGAATTATCTGGGACTTTATCAGTTGTTTCCAGTGATGCTTGCAGAAAGAGTATATAACAACCGCAATGTAGAACCTCTTAATTAAACTATCTATTCAAAGAGAATGGTGAAAATGCAAATCTTTATTCACTGTATTTGTGCTCCCAGAAATCAGATTCGAGGGAGCACATAGTCTCTATGAGTGTGTGTCTGTCTGTCCGTTATGTCGGAACACTATGAGCTAGTCATATCCGCCAGCGATCCTTAATGGAAAATTATGACTTCCAATCATCCAATCAGAGTGATCAGTATGATAGGAACAATATTAATTCAGATTTATGTGTATAACGAGTATTAATACAAATCTAAAATTTGCGGCGTTTAATCGAGTATTTACTTGCCTCAGCTTTACTTTCATCATCCAATGATATTTCGTGTTACTTATTTGTTTGGATTAGAATTAGTCTTGCTACTGTATCTATGCCAAAACCTCAAAAGATCTATTGTCAAAGCACAAAGCCCGTCATCTTTTCGACTTTTACCCCTAATGCACCAGACATATTTTGATTAAACTTGATATAATTGTAGTACTAGTAAACTTCTACAAAGTTTGTTTTTTCATTAAGATTTGCCAATAAGTGGTGGCGACATAGAGAAAAGTGTGAGGGTAGCCGCTTTTGAAAATTTTCTTCTGAAGGGATACCGGTACTTGAAAACTTAAAATCTTGTGGTGTATGAGTGCCTTAGAAGGACGTAAGATTTATGTTTGTTATTTTAGTTTATATCGGAAGATGGAGTTTTTAAAATGAAGTTTTAACTTTCTGCTGTTTGATTATTCTTAAGTAATCTCGTTGATTTTCTCCAAATTGTTGGTGTTGCGAGCTTTCAACTAACGACATGTGCGCATCATGGCTCCCTTAAGCTAGTTTCGCAAATACGACATGTACATAAACAGTCGCTAGTTGTCAGTTTCACTAACACGACAGGCACATAAACGTCACTAGTAGCCAGTTTCACTAACACGACATATATACATGTATAAACAGTCGCTAGTAGCCAGTTTCACTAGCATGACATGCAATTGCATATTTTGTGAAAGCAACGAGAGAGAGAGAATGTTAAAGTTCTTCTTTATCTTTCACTCCTGCATTAATCGGTGTATTAATGAAAGGAGGGGTGTAAACATGGGAAATGAGGGATGCCTGAAGAAGATCAAATAACTCTCCACCAATTGAAGAAGAAAACTAAAGTATTTTACCAGTATTTAGGGTAATCTAAATTTACCACGTTTTTTTTTAGATATTTCTAGTATGTATGACATCTGGGACATTGACATGCGGGCATATTATGTGCCGTTTAACTGTGCACTATTTTATTTCTCATGTAGATACTAAACACTGATTTAATTGAATATCTCTTTTAGATAATTTACAATGAAAGAGAGAGAGGATTGGTCTTTCCTTAGTTCAGCTCTCAATTATTTCTCACTCACTCTATGCCCTTTGTATGTTCACATGTCACAGATTACATTTTTTCAGGTCTTTTGTTATCGATTATCGTTATCATTTGTAGAAAATAAACAAGTCTAATGTTTATTTACGTTAAGATAAACTCGTTAATTTGAGTAGCCTCCATTAATACCTGTAGGGGTGACATATGGTCAGATAGGCTCATTTAACTGCAATATACAAATTATGTTTGGTTCACAAGATAAGTGGAATCTTAAATAATTTGATTCAAAGATGTACAAAGTGATTTAAGCATTAAGGATGGATAATAAACACGAGGAAAATTTGCTAGAATTTTAGTTATTTTATTCATTGAAATGGACTCGTTTAAATTTTTGTTCCTGTGCGCATGCCTGAATGACGTCATGTCACTTTTTATATTGTAAAAGTTGTCTTTCTTGCTTAAATACGTTTGTCAAACGTTTAGTGGAACCTTGTTCACCCATTCTCATTTATACCTTAATTTAAGTGACATGACAACTAAGTACACGCATTAATACAGAAGAGGAAATGATTGTATTTCCTTCATAGATTGCAGGAGATTGCAAAAATTCTGGTAATACTACCTGTTCAGCTCACGTGATCCGAATGGTCACATCCCAGCGTCCATCTGTCCGTCCACTGTATATGTGTACGTCGTTCAGCTTCGAATCACTGATTTTAGTTACATATCAACTGAATTCTGACAATGATAAAAATGTGGAAATGATAGTGTGTCCTTTAGAATGCAGAACATTGTACACATCACCCTGCTAGTTCTGTGGAGGGTATTCGTTGTCAACCCCCCCCGACATGTAGTGATGTAAATTTACATTGAAGATGTATTGTTTAAACATGTACTTTTTACAAACTTATCTTTTTCACACTTGAACTTATTGCAGTTCATGGTATACATGAAGTACCTTAGGTCCTCTACTAAGTTTGTTCATTTCATCCAAATCCGTTGACAAGCAATGTAACCGCTAACTCAGCCTCTACTCTTGGTCTATTTGACCTGCAGATAAGACCATTCGGACCTATAAATCAACCAGGCACGCACATGGATATCATGTATATAGCACTGAACGGTTTTCTTTTTTCAATGAATTTCAAATGCAATGAAACGATCAGGTGTATAGCGTTGTCCTTTTCTTTCTTTGTTCTGTCGTTTTCTATAATTATAACTTGATTTCGTTGATGAAATAACATGCTAGAAAGCTTGTCGCATGACGGTACCTCATACGTTGTCAGTTTTGTTGGTTAAACTTGATTGCAATAATTGTGCACGTAAATAGTAGAATTAGAAACTGCAAATCGTCCTTGATACGAGGTTTAAGACGGATGTGAGAGGACTGGACGAAGTTGTTATAGAATTTTTTATGGATGGAGTCAGAGGCAATGTGGACAAACTGTACATTGCAGGCGAGTTGTGAGACTTCCGCAGACGTGGTAGTGACGGTTTTTATTAGCTCGCCTGAGCCAAAGGCTCAAGTGAGCTATAGTCATAGTGCGCCATCCGTCGTCGTCGTCGTCGTCAGGGTCGTCGTCCGTCCGTCGTTAACTTTTTCACATTTTCGACTTCTTCTCTGGAACTACATTGCAGATTTGGATCAAACTTTGTGTAAATGATGTACTCAAGGTCCCCTACTAAAATTGTGTTCGGGATCCAGATTCCCTCAAGGGTGGATCCAGGGCGGAGCCAAAAGTGCCCAAAACGGTACCCCTCTTCAAACATCTTCTCCTCCAGAACCAGTACATAAATGGGGAAACTAATTGCATTTCAACAATCTATAAAGATGGGTTATTTTGTGTTCGGGGTTAAGATCCGTCAAATAGAAATTTACGCTTTTTTGACGTGTTTTTGGAATTAGTCATTTCAATGCTGAAATGTGTCATGTTTTTCAGTTAATTAATATTGATGATTTCTTAATGACTATTTTGATCATAATTGTGGTAAGGAATATTATTGTGAAAGAATTTTGTCATTATCTCAATTTTTGGATTTTTTGTGAATTTTTTTAGACTTCCCAAAAAAAAAGGGGGGGGGGTTGGCCATTTTTCACATTTTCAACTTTTTCTACAAAAACACTTGAAAGATTTTAATGAAACTTGGAATACATGAAGTACTAAAGGTCCTCTATCAATTTCTTAAGTTTCATCCAAATTGGTTAACAGATAATACCACCATGTCTAAAAAGTAGGTCTCACAATGGTACATATACCACTTGGTAATTGAAAAATGGAGAGTAGCGGTTCAAATGCAGCTGTGGTCAAAAATTTTGTTTTCATTTCTTTACACATCTAAATAAGTTTTTAGATGTTTCTCAACACTCAACATATGAAATTAGACAATTTTAAGTTTAAGACTTCCAAAAAAAAAAGGGGGGGGGGTTGGCCATTTTTCACATTTTCAACTTTTTCTACAAAACTGTGCGAAGGATTTTAATAAATCTTGGTAGAAATAAGTCACTTATGATCCTCTTCAAATTCTGTTGTTTTCATCCAGACCTCTTTACAGATGGCGCCACCATAGTCAAAAGTAGGTCACAAAAGAGTTCCCTTCTTTAACAATATTCTTTTTCATACGGGCTGTATACAGAGACAAACAGAATGCATAGAAATGATCTAGAGGGATGAGTGAAGACGTATTGTCATTTTGGTTCCCTTCCAAAATCAAATTTTAGAATTTTTTTTCAACATTTCTTTGGACTTTGTGATTTCAATGCAGAAAAGTGTCATTTTTCCTAGTTAATTGATAATGATGATTTCTTATGGACTATTGTGATCATAATTATGGTGAGGAATGTTACTTTGATAGAATTTTGTCAAGTTTTGGATTTTCTACGAATTTTTTAAGACTTCCAGATGAGGGTGTATAGGAACAATTCAATCACATTTTTCACTTCTACTGTTATACCACATGAAAGATTTTAATGAAACATGGAATACATGAAGTACTAAAGGTCCTCTATCAATTTCTTAAATTTCATCCAAATTGGTTAACAGATAATGCCACCATGTCTAAAAAGTAGGTCTCACAATGGTACATATACCACTTGGTAATTGAAATATGGAGAGAAGCGGTTCAAATGCAGCTGTGGTCAGAAATTTTGTTTTCATTTCTTTACACATCTAAATAAGTTTTTAGATGTTTCTCAACACTCAACATATGAAATTAGGCAATTTTAAGTTAGATCTGGACAATAATTGAAACAATTTGTTGTTCATGACCCAGGCTTGAAATCAGTCAACAAAAGGCCCCACCTAAAGAAAATGACTAACTTGTTGCCCTGAATGACATCTTGCAGAGACAAAGGAAATGCTTAATTTCAAAATCACCTGAATGGATGTGCAAAAAAGTGTTTGTTTTCATTCTGGTCTGAAATAAAATTTGACATAGTTTCAACATTTGTGTTGACTTAGTTACAGTATTTTTAATGCAAAAATAAACGAATTCTTCTTTCCTGCATGACTGATCATCTAGGTACTCAGATGAGTGATATAGGCCCACTTGGGCCTCTTGTTTATGTGTTTGCTCCATCATTCTCTCATTCCATGCAAAGTATACATGTGTTTGATCTGTCATTCCGTCTTATAATCTGTGCACAGGGTGAGAAGTTATGGCCTGGACAAAGTTTTTAGTATTGTGTCTATTATGACCTTGACCTTTGACGTATGACCTGGGCTCAAGGTCATGACACACCATTGGATCCTAACCAACATCTCCCCGAAATATTATTGTAATCTGTGCACAGGGTGAGAAGTTATGGCCTGGACAAAGTTTTTAGTATTGTGTCTATTATGACCTTGACCTTTGACCTATGACCTTGGTTTAAGGTTATGACACACCCTTGGATCCTAAACAGCAATTCTATGAAAAACTATTGAAATCTGTGCACAGGGTGAGAAATTATGGCCCGGACATTGTTTTAGTTGTTTTGTCTATTATGACCTTGTCCTTTCACTTATGACCTTGTTTTAAAGTCAGGACACATTCTTGGACCCTAAGCAACAATTCTGTGAAATCCGTGCACAGGGTGAGAAGTTATGGCCCAGACAAGGTTTTGTGGACAGACGGACAGACAGACAGGATGATTCCTATATACCCCCAAACTTTGTTTGCAGGGGGTATAAAAATGTGATTGAATTGTTCCTATACACCCTCATTTGGAAGTAAAAGAAAATTCATAGAAAATCCAAAAATTGAGATATTGACAAAATTCTTTCAAAGTAACATTCATTATGATCACAATAGTCCATAAGAAATCATCATTATCAATAAACTAGGAAATATGACACTTTTCTGCATTGAAATCACCAAGTCCAAACAAGTGTCGAAAAAAAAAAATTAAATTTGATTTTGGAATGGAACCAAAATGACAATACGTCTTCACTCTTAGATCATTTCTATGCATTCTGTTTGTCTCTGTATACAGCCAATATGAAGAAGAATATTGTCAAAGGAGGATACTCTTTTGTGACCAACTTTTGACTATGGTGGCACCACCTGTAAAGAAGTCTCGACAAAAACAACAGAATTTGAAGGGGGTCATAAGTGATTTATTTCTACCAAGATTTATTAAAATGCTTCCAACAGTTTTGCAGAAAAAGTTGAAAATGTGAAAAATGGCCAACCCCCCCCCCCCTTTTTTTGAAGTCTTAAAAAATTCATAAAAATTCAAAAAATTGAGATATTGACAAAATTCTTTCACAATAACATTTCTTAGCATAATTATGATAAAAATAGTCGTTAAGAAATTATCAATATCAATTAACTGAAAAGCATGATACTTCTCTGTATTGAAATTACTAAGTCCAGAAACACATCAAAAAACATAAATTTCTATTAGACGGATCTTAACCCCGAACACAATTTTTGATAACCCGTCTTTATAGATTGTTGAGATGCAATTAGTTTCCCCATTCATGCACTGGTGCTGGAGGAGATTTTTGAAGAGGGGTACCGTTTTTGGCACTTTTGGCCTCGCCCTGGATCCAACCCTGAGGGATCTGGATCCCGAACACAAATTTAGTAGGGGACCTTTAGTACATCATATGTACAAAGTTTGATCCAAAGCTGCAATGCAGTTACAGAGAAGAAAACGAAAATGTGAAAAAGTTAACGACGGACGGACGGCGACGACGTACGGCGCATTATGACTTTAGTTCACTTTAGCCTTTGGCTGAGGTGAGGTAAATATTGACAAAGTATATTAGGATGGAATCTTCTTCTTCTTCCAATATGAAGTGTACTCAAAAGTTGAGCGGTATACTTCGTGACGAAATGACGGATCAAACGCAAAAAAAAAAAAAAAAACCCCAACCGGACAACGTATACTAAAATGGACTGACGGAATGAAAGATCAAACATATAAAAATGGACAATGTATACTAGGATGGAATGACGGAATGACAGATCAAACACATAAAAAACTGACAGTGTATATTAGGATAGAGTAACAGAATGACAGAGCTACACACAATGACCCGACATTGTATGTCGTAGTCAGGGATTTCATAAGAAGCCGGCAACCGGCGAAAATCGCCGATAATTCTAGCTGAAACCGCCGGTTACTTTTTCTCGTTCAAAAGTTTAAATTGGAGAAAATTATTTTACAGTGGAAAATTACCGTATGTCTGAGTCCGTGACTAACAGTTTTAGCCATTTAATAACCTAAGTGATTTCTGTTAGTATCGGCATGTTCAATACAGTTCCCCAGATAACATAGTTATATTCTTTCTGGAAATCCCCTAAAACTATTTTAGTGACATTCGTGGAAAAGCGCATGGTATACGTTTTGCATAGACTTTTTGAAGATATTAAACTGCGGTTTTACAATTCGTATTTGAACAATAGCATTTTCGGACGGCTAGATACAAAACCTGAACCTGAAAACATTCCTCTTAACTGAAACAGATAACTTTTCTCTCTGATTTGAAGTATAAGATAAATATAGAACATATTATACCTTTTAATTTTGTGCACCAGATGCGCATTTGGACAACTTATGTCTCTTCAGTGATGCTCGTGGCCGAATGGTTGGAATTCTCATATTATATAAATATATATCTGAAGAGCAGTATTAAAACCAAATTGACCGAAAAAGTGAAAAGTGAAGATATGGATATTGTAGCAAGAGTGTTCGAATACTGATCTACATTCCCAGTTTATACTACATGTAGTGATATACACAGAAACACCATTACGAACACTACGTCAAAACATGCCGCATATTTACATGTAAAATTACCTTACCTACCTAAGAGAGAGAATGCTAATGTTCTTCTTTATCTCTCACTCCTTCTATGCTTTTTATATGCTGAGACTTTGCTAATCTCATTCATCAGACTTTTGTTAGTCAATTATTTTTGTTTCTTGTAGAAAATTTATAATGACAGAGAGAGAGAGAGAGAAAGAGAGAGAGAGAGAGAGAGAGAGAGGGAGAGAGAGAGAGAGGATTGCCCCTTTTTAAAGTTAATGCTCTCATTTATTTAATATTAGTATATTTATCTTAACTAAATACCCCCTGTCAAGCTTTTTGGGCTATCCTTAGTATAAATTAAGATATTGTGCAATATTTTACAGTTATAACTTTTTTTAATATTACAATTGATTTAAAAAAACATATCTTTAACTGAATATTTTTATTATTGAATTGTGTTCCATTTCTGATTTATTATGTGTTCAAGTGTATTTTATTCACTTATTTTTAAGTTTTTGTTTTAAATTACTGTGTCATAGTCATATAACTTTTAAGTATTTCTACATGTACATGTATTTATAACAGCAATATTTATTTCTTTATAAATTTATTAATTTATTTACCATTTGTATATTTATATTAATTTCTTTATTTTTTTAAGTTACTAAATTATTTATTATTTTCTACATATTGCCCTGTAACTTGGATTAGCCTTAAATAAAATCTCTCACTCCTTCTATGCCTTTTGAATGTTCACGTGTCACAAATTACATTTTTCATGTCTTTTGTTATCGATTATCATTATCACTTTTAGATAATAAACAAATCTAGCATCTAATATTTATTAACGTTAAGATATACTCGCTAATTTTAGTACCTTCCATTAAAACCTGTAGGGGTGACAGAAGGTCAGATAGGCTCATCTAACTGCAATACACAACTATGTTTGGTTCACAGGATAAGTGGAATCTTTATAAACATATGGTTTAAAGAAGTACAAGATGATTTACACATTAAGCATTGACAATTAAACACTGTACAATTTGCTAGAATTTTTGTTATTTTTCAGTAAAATTCAAACCCCCTAATAAATGAATGGACTCGTTTACATTTTTGTTCATGTGCGCATGCCTGAATTACGTCACGCCACTTTTTGTACTGTAAAAGTTGTCTTTCTTGCTTAAATACGTTTGTCAAACGTTTAGTGAAACCTTGTTCACCCATTTTCATTTACACCTTAATTCTAGTGACATGCCAACTGAATACATGTAATATTACAAAAGAGGAAATGACTGTGTTTCCTTCATGAATTGCAGAATGATGCAAAAATCCTGGTAGTGTATCGGTTTCAGCTCAAGTGAGCCGAATTGTCACATACTGGTCTCCATCTGCCCGTGTTTTGTCCGTCCAATGTACGTCGTCCCGCGTCGTATGTTATTGAACCACTGATTATAGTTGCATATTAACTGAATATAGATTATATTAAAAATTAGAAATAACAGTGTTCAGGTAGAGATCCAGAAATTTAGTTGAGAGGGTGGGGGGATGTCCTTCACAGCCAAGTTTTCCGAGAGGGGGTTCGACTACGTGATGCGGTGTAATTTCGCCTGTTTTGCAGCAGTTTTGAAGAATTTCAGTGTGGGTCCGGACCCCCGGTTTCTACAGCTTGATCCAGGCATGGTGTTTTCTTTAAATTATTATATATTATACACATAACTCTGCCAGTTCTGACTTTTCAGTTCACCTGAGCTGAATGCTCAAATGAGCTATAGTCATAACCCAGCGTCCGTCTGCACGTTGTCGTCCGTATGGTGTACGTCATTCCTCGTCGAAAGTTGCTTACATTTAAATTTGTGTATAGCTCTGTCTCTAGATACGTTATTTTGGCTCTTATCTTTACAAACATACTGGCGTCCATCTGCCCGTATTCTGTCCGCCTACTGTACGCCTGTCATAAACGTGACGTATTATGGTATGGCGATGGCCGTCTTTCCGTCTGTTTGTCCGTCAGCTATGGGACGCGATAAGTTTAGTAAACGTCAGTGTTTTTTCGTGAAACTTATACAGAAATCTTAAATAATGTAGAGGAGGGGCCATTTCAATTTTGAAAAAAAAAATCCGTCTGGTCGTTACGGAGTTATGATTTTTGACATTGATATGATAAGGGCAGTTTTTGGGAGACGCGATAACTTTAGTAAATGTTAGTGGTTTTTCATGAAACTTATACAGAATGCTAAATAATGTAGAGAAAGAACCTTTTCGATCTGGAAAAAATCCGTCTTGTAGATAAGGAGTTATGGGACTTTGTTTTTTTGTTCATAGTTAAAAGAATGGCAGTTTCTGTGGGATACAGTAACTTTAGTAATCGTTAATGTATTTTCGAAAAATTTATACAGAATACTCTGAAAAATTAAAGAAGATGCTTTTCAGTTTTGAAAATATCTCCTTTGTCGGTACAGAATTATTGGTCTTTGATTTGTGTTTATAGTGAAATTCATTATTCACTCCATCTCTTTCAAATAACATTTGTGCTAGAATTATTTATGCACTTTAATATATATTACAAGTTTTTATGCCCTCGCCATTAAATGGCCGGGGGTCGTATAGTGTTACCCTGTTCCGTCCGTCCGTACTTCCGTCCGTCCGTCCTCCTGTCATCATTGATTTTCCGCTCAATTTCTCTTTGAAGGTTTGATGGATTAAATTGATATTTGGTGTAAAGATGTATCAAGGGAAGATGCTGGTCAAGATCGAATATGGGTGCGGTTAGGTTATTTTTGACAGAATTATTACCCTTGAACATAGAAAATTTTTAAAAATGACAAATTCCGCTCATTTCTCTTTGAAGGTTTCATGGTTTAAAGTGATATTAAGTATATAGATTTATCAAGAGAAAATGCAGGTCATGTTCGAATATGGGTGTGTTCCAGTAACTTTTGACAGAGTTATTGCCCTTAAACATAAAAAAATTCTTAGAAATGACTGTTTCCACTCATTTTCTCAGTGAATTGATGTTTGGTATACAGATACACGTATATCAAGGGGAAAGGCAAGTCAAGTTCGAATATGGGTGTGTTCCAAAAATTTTTGACAGAGTTATTGCCCTTGAACATTTCTTAAAAATAACTGTTTCCGCTCATTTTTTCATTTCTTGAAAATATTAGTTCTTTGGCAATTATATTTCAGTAGCTTAGTTGCCAGCGGGGGCTTTTGTGTCGCACCGACACATTACAAATCAAGTCAAATAATATAATTTATGCTATATTATGCGCTGTGACTTTTGCCACTGTCGGGGACAGCCGTGTCGACAGACAACCTCTTCTATTTCTTTTTTCTATACTCTTACATTTTTGACATAGAAGAAAAAAGAGAAGAATTAAATTCATCTCTTTACCACAACTTTTTACTGCCTCCATGAATTTCCGTAATATTTCACAGGGTTGTTGCCCAGCGCCAAAGCATAAGTGATCATGAGGTCCTGATAGTAAGCAAATGGGAAATGTTTCCATGCTTTCAAATTTCATCCCTGTAAACTAAGCGCCGATTGTATCATGCCACGCTCTTGCTCTTGTGAAAAGATGAACAGTGTTTTCCGTCTAGAATCTGAGTGATGAATCTTCTCAGTATTAACTTTGTTAATCGTGCCACACTCGCAAACGACATACAGCATTGACCCCAAGCCACATTTTTGTTTCATACACTGTTCTAGTGATATTTAGTTCTATCTGATTATTTAATTACACCACTATGGTTGGTATGTAACAACCCACTTTGAAAAAATTACGCATTTTGAAAAAAAATTTTCAAATCGTGTTAAATTTTGAACAACCGTAACACGTTTTGAAATTTTTTTTTTTTCGAACTGCGTTAAATTTGGGACTGCCTCAACGCGATTTGAAATTTTTTTTCAAATTGCGTTGAATTCAGGTACAGCTCAACGCAATTTGAAAAAAAAATTCATTTTGCGTTAATGGAGTACATGAATTTTATTTTTCATTTCGCGTCAATTTGCGCTTTGGTTCAGGAAAGATAATTAAACTTGTTTACTGGTTAAATGCTTCATGCATTTATACAGAATTTACTCTGAAATTGCTTTGTTGGGTTTGATAAACCTTAATGGGGATAACGTACTTATGGTCTCCTACAAGTACTTTGGTATTACGACCACATCTGCCAAGTGATGGATCCAGGGTGGGGCCTAATAAGTAGCAAAGTAGTGCCTGTTTTGACAAACTTCTTCAGACTGAATGACTTCATCAGCAAACACAATGAATACCAATGAACTTAAATCATGTGTGCAAAAGTGTTTTTTTTTGTGTGTTTGGTTTCATTTGCGATGTAATACATTTGCCGATGAATGGTGCTTAGGCGAGGAATATAGACCTACTAAGGTCTCTTGTTTAAACAGTGTCAACAGGGCGCAATTCCAAAAATAGATCAACAGTCTCATTTGAGATTTCGTAAAACACGAGATTTAAACGGGCCTAAATCGCTCACTTGAGCACTATTAGCATTTTTAAGAGTCAGAAAATAAAAGGGGATTCAGTATTACCAGTTTTCTGATTCAAGTAAATTGTCCCACACGATAGAGTTCCACTGAGAAGAGTTTTTTTCACGTTATTGCAAAGACGCGTTTTGTTGAAAAGAAAGCTAAATGATAATCGTCAAAAGTGGGTCCTCACTAAAACTAGGAGTCGGAGTCCGGGTCGAGTTGGAGTCGGAGTTGGAAGTTGTGATGCCCTATTACTGATTTCCTTTCAACTAGTTAAGCGCTTGGCTTGCGGCGCCGACGATCCGGGTTCGATTCCCGAGTTGCGCCACTATGTTTAAGAGGTTGGTAACCTCCTGCATCCATGTCGCGATATAACTGAAATATTGTTGAAAGCGACGTAAAACACCAATCAACCAACCAACCTTTCAACTATGGACTTATAAAAATATTTTTGAGCGGCTTATTTTTACTATTCCTACGAAGTTATTCTGTAAAAAAATACTAATTATTATGGGCGCCGTTTTGCAACTTATTCGCAAAAGTGATATATTCTATTCGAATAGGAGATATCTCCAATTCGATAGATGATATCACCTATTCAATAGCTGTTATCTCTTATTCGAATACAAGATATCTCCTATTTAAATCGAATACATGATATCTCAAATTCAAACAGTAGATATCTCTTAGTCTAATTGGAGATATCTCCTATTTGAAATGGAGATATCTCCTTCTCGAATAGAAGACATCACCCTTTAAATAGGAGATATCTCCAATTGGAATAGGAGATATCTTCAATTCGAATAGGAGATATCTTCTATTTTAATTAATACGAGATATCTCCTATTCGAATAGAAGATATCTCCTATTCGAATAAGAGATACCTTCTATTCAGGCTGAATAAGAAATATCTCCAATTCAAACCGGTGATATCTTCTATTCGAATACAAGATACCTCATTGAAATGGAGATATCTTCAATTCGAATTGGAGATATCTCCTATTCGAATTGAAGATATAACTTTTGTTAGAAACACTGTGATTCAGCATTCTCCAAAGTGATCAATTATCTATCTACTACATGTATATATAATTGATTTTATTTTATTTCAATAGGGGACATGATTCTGATTGGGAAGAAATCAGCAATAATATGTCTCCACTCAAACTCAAACTCCAGTCCGCACTTCGATTACTAGATTTAGACGTATCTAAGAGTTAAGGATGTCTGCTACTGAGTTTTTCAAAAATCAGGGTATTTGGCAGTTTCAGAATGAGACTTCATATGAATAACATTGAAAATTCCCACCATTGACACCAACTTTTTTGTTTTGAATATGGTAGATAATGGTGTCTGGAGGACCTTACTGAATTATTTTAAAAATTGTAATACTCCTTCCCTATGTTTATTAGATTTAAAAGTTTTCCTCGACACCATGTTAATTGAATGGGGATAAGCATAAAGCACCTATAGGAGGGGATATTATGAGCCAAAATATCTTTCTTATATGCTCATTGACAATATATTTTAAAATGATAATTTCTCAAAACAATTTTTATGCTAAACGTACGGTTATATATATATATATACTATATACCGGTATTACACATATGCACCTTAATGGACGTCCGCTGGTGTCGAGGATGTGATATCCCACCTCGGAATTTGAGCCATGTGCTACCAATTTCTAATAACAATCTCATGATTGGTCAACTAAAAGAAATATATAACCTTGACCCTATGTCATACATGTATCTCAAAGGCAAAGGTCATAGTGCGCTGTGATAGTGAAACCCTTCCCGAACCTTATTTCTGACATCCGTGAAGTGTAATTGCAGTCATTACATTGTAACACCACAGGATTGTTTTCAATTATCACGTATATGTCATAACTTTGACTGAAGGTCATATCTCGAAGTTGAAAGTCACAATGCACTGTCGTAACAAAATAATATATACATTATTAAACCAGTTACTTATTATACTCGTATATGGAGCCGTAATGTACAGAGACACCAAACCTCGTAGTATAGTTGGCAATCATCTAAGTGTAAAATATGACCTTGATACATGGTCATATCTCCCAGATCGAGGTCACAGTGTCCTGTGGAACTAAAATTATGTCAGGGTCATATTCCTATACATCCGTAGTGGTAAGCTGTCAGGATATCCTATCAACCGGTTTATGGGTCCCCTTTTTTCAAAATGCGTCGAAATAGGTCTGTGTAACTCTATTTGAAAAAAAAAAATAGGGTTTTTTCAAATCGCGTTGAGGCAGTCCCAAATTTAACGCAGTTTGAAAAAATATATTTCAAAATGCGTTACGGTTGTTCAAAATCCAACGCAATTTGATTTTTTTTTTTTGAAAATGCGTAAAGCCGGCGTAGCCTAGTGGTATCGCGTCGGACTCCTGATCGGGAGCCCGGGGTTCGAGTCCCGCTCTGGTCATGCCGGTGTCATGTCTTTCGGATGTGACAGTAAAAACCGAGGCCCCGTGTCGTGGTATGCATAGCATGTTAAAGATCCCTCACTACTTCGGATGGGTCCGTTGCAAAGGTCAAAATTTGTATGCCCCGCATCAGGCAGATGCCGTCACCATATACGTGAAATATTCGTGGTGTGACGTAAAACAAAAATCAATCAATCAAAATGCGTAATTTTTTCAAAGTTGGTTGTTACATAGGTACGATTATAAGCCGCTCTCCATCGACCCAAGGTACATTTACTCTCTCTCTCTCTCTCTCTCTCTCTCTCTCTCTCTCTCTCTCCACAAACTTGTCGTTGTTCTTGTTCCTGCTAAACATTGCAAACACTTTTTAGAGTAGTTTACTTTAGTTGGGTTTTGTTTGACGTGTTGAACTGACAAATCGACACTTGTAACGGGCCACCATTACGCGCCGTTCTAATTGCGTACAAACAATACGCAGATTTCCTTTTAAAAATACAAAGAATCCTTGACAATTTGTAGTATTTTATGGCGTTCGAATGATTTTATTTATACACCATATTAAATACAAAAAGAAATGCGTTCTTATAAACCTATGATAACTGACTACGTATGAGAGACAAACGGATCACAAACGGTCCGACAATAGCTTAAGTTTGAGCTTTCAGCTCGGGTGAACTGAAAATGCAGAGTTGAATATGCAACGCAGTGCAAATTTTCATGATAAACCAACAAATTCCTTATTTGTTTTGCACCCAGTATTCAGTTGATATATAACTAGAATTAAGGTATAAATAAAAGTAGGTGAACAAGATTTAAATAAACGTTTGACAACGTTTTTCAGCAAGAGAGATAACTTTCACAGTATTAAAAATGGCATGACGTCAATCGGGCATGCGCACAGGAACGAAATTCTACAACGAGTCCATTCATCTAATAGGGATGTTTATTTTTTCTTGAAAAATAACAAAAATTCTAAGAACTTTTGCGACTTTAATCTTTAATCCTTAAAGAGTAAATCTTGTTGGATATTATTGAATTTAAGATTTCTACAATTCCACTTATTTTAATTACGGAACATAATTGAATATTGCAATTTAGTTTAGCCTATCTGACCATCTGTCACCCCTACAGGTATAAATGGAAGTTACTCAAGCTACCGAGTATATCTTAAACATTACAATAAATAAAAGGTCTGATTGATGGACTTAATGACAAGTGATTGATACTAATATGGGTATAATTACACCTCCTGTACACATTCCTGTTATTTGTAGAGTGACAGTCTTGTTATTTGTGGGGTAAAATTCTTTATAATAAGCAGAAAATTAAAATTTGATAAATGCCGCAATAGTACATTATCAAGTATACATCTCTTACAAATCATTGAAGGAGTGAGAGATAAAGGAGAAAGTCACTACGTTGTACAAAATATGTCCTCTCTCTCTTTCTCTCTCTCTCACACACACACACACACACACAGTTTCGGGACAGCATTTCTACATAAGGCGAATATAGTGCTATATATACCATCTTGTACTATCTAGTTATGTCACTGGTGAATATTTAATGAAGTATGTAAATCATATAATGGAGTATTATACATTTATTTGTGGTTCTGGGCTCTTCATACACACATTCACTATACGGAGCCTGATATACTGATTGCACTAAAGAATATACCAAACGTTGGAGTAACTGTGAAGAAAAGACTATTGAGAAATGTTTGCTACATGCTGATGAACAGATGTCATAATAGAAGAACGATTCTTTTAGTAAATAAACATAGAGTAGATATTAAAGGTGTTTACATGTCTAAGCTATGTGTTATATGAGGAGATACCATAATAGGTCCTCTTATTAATTTTAAAATTTGTCGAAAGTAAGAGAACGAAACAACTATAAAGTGATCAAAGTTGAAATCTTAATATACCACATACAGGTAACGGCTGATAGGATACTGACTGAATACTGGTGATAGTTGATAGGATACTGATTGTGAATACTGGTAACGGCTGATAGGATACTGACTGTGAATACTGGTAACGGCTGATAGAATACTGAATGTGAATACTGGCGATAGTTGATAGGATACTGACTGTGAATATTGGTAACGGTTGATAGGATACTGACTGTGCATACTGGCGATAGTTGATAGGATACTGACTGTGAATACTGGTGATAGTTGATAGGATACTGACTATGAATATTGGTAACGGCAGATAGGATACTGACTGTGAATACTGGTAACGGCTGATAGGATACTGAATGTGAATACTGGTAACGGCTGATAGGATACTGACAGTGAATACTGACGATAGTTGATAGGATACTGACCGTGAATACTGGTGATAGTTGATAGGATACTGACTATGAATACTGGTAACGGCTGATAGGATACTGACTATGAATATTGGTAACGGCTGATAGGATACTGACTGTGAATACTGGTAACGGCTGATAGGATACTGAATATGAATACTGGTAACGGCTGATAGGTTACTGACAGTGAATACTGACGATAGTTGATAGGATACTGACCGTGAATACTGGTGATAGTTGATAGGATACTGACTATGGATACTGGTAACGGCTGATAGGATACTGACAGTGAATTCTGACGATAGTTGATAGGATACTGACTGTGAACACTGGTGATAGTTGATAGGATACTGACTATGAATACTGGTAACGGCTGATAGGATACTGACTATGAATACTGGTAACGGCTGATAGGATACTGACTGTGAATATTGGCGATAGTTGATAGGATACTGACTGCGAATACTAGCGATAGGTAATAGGATATTGGCTGTGAATACTGGTTACGGCTGATAGGATACTGACTGTGAATACTGACGATAGTTGATAGGATACTGACTGTGAATACTGGCGATAGTTGATAGAATACTGACTGTGAATACTGGCGATAGGTAATAGGATATTGGCTGTGAATACTGGTTACGGCTGATAGGATACTAACTGTGAATACTGGCGATAGTTGATAGGATATTGACTGTGAATACTGGCGATAGTTGATAGGATATTGACTGTGAATACAGGTGATAATTGATAGGATACTGACTGTGAATACTGGTGATAGCTGATAGGATACTGACTGTGAATACTGATGATAGCTGATAGGATACTGACTGTGAATACTGGTGATAAGTGATAGGATACTGACTGTGAATACTGGTAACGGTTGATAGGATACTGACTGTGCATACTGGCGATAGTTGATAAGATACTGACTGTGAATACTGGTGATAGTTGATAGGATACTAACTATGAATATTGGTAACGGCTGATAGGATACTGAATGTGAATACTGGTAACGGCTGATAGGATACTGACAGTGAATACTGACGATAGTTGATAGGATACTGACCGTGAATACTGGTGATAGTTGATAGGATACTGACTATGAATACTGGTAACGGCTGATAGGATACTGACAGTGAATTCTGACGATAGTTGATAGGATACTGACCGTGAATACTGGTGATAGTTGATAGGATACTGACTATGAATACTGATAACGGCTGATAGGATACTGACTGTGAATACTGGCGATAGTTGATAGAATACTGACTGTGAATACTGGCGATAGGTAATAGGATATTGGCTGTGAATACTGGTTACGGCTGATAGGATACTAACTGTGAATACTGGCGATAGTTGATAGGATATTGACTGTGAATACTGGCGATAGTTGATAGGATATTGACTGTGAATACAGGTGATAATTGATAGGATACTGACTGTGAATACTGGTGATAGCTGATAGGATACTGACTGTGAATACTGGTGATAAGTGATAGGATACTGACTGTGAATACTGGTAACGGTTGATAGGATACTGACTGTGCATACTGGCGATAGTTGATAAGATACTGACTGTGAATACTGGTGATAGTTGATAGGATACTGACTATGAATATTGGTAACGGCTGATAGGATACTGAATGTGAATACTGGTAACGGCTGATAGGATACTGACAGTGAATACTGACGATAGTTGATAGGATACTGACTGTGAATACTGGTGATAGTTGATAGGATACTGACTATGAATACTGGTAACGGCTGATAGGATACTGACAGTGAATTCTGACGATAGTTGATAGGATACTGACCGTGAATACTGGTGATAGTTGATAGGATACTGACTATGAATACTGGTAACGGCTGATAGGATACTGACTGTGAATACTGGCGATAGTTGATAGGATACTGACTGCGAATACTAACGATAGGTAATAGGATATTGGCTGTGAATACTGGTTACGGCTGATAGGATACTGACTGTGAATACTGACGATAGTTGATTGGATACTGACTGTGAATACTGGCGATAGGTAATAGGTATTGGCTGTGAATACTGGTTACGGCTGATAGGATACTGACTGTGGATACTGGCGATAGTTGATAGGATACTGACTGTGAATACTGGTGATAGCTGATAGGATACTGACTGTGAATACTGGTGATAGCTGATATGGTACTTGACAGTGAATACTGGTGGTAGCTGATAGGATACTGTCTGTGAATACTGGTGATAACTGATAGGATACTGACTGTAAATACTGGTGATAGCTGTTAGAATACTGATTGTGGATACTTGTGACGGGTGATAGGATACCGACTGTATATACTGGTGACGGCTGGTAAGACAGTGACTGTGAATTCTGGTGATAGTTGATAGGGTACTGACTATGAATACTGGTGATAGCTGATAGGATACTGACTGTGAATACTGATGATAGATGATAGGATACTGACTGTGAATACTGGTGATAGCTGATAGGATTCTTATTGTGAATACTGGTGATAGCTGATAGGATACTGACTATGAATATTGGTAACGGCAGATAGGATACTGACCGTGAATACTGGTGATAGCTGATAGGATACTGAATGTGAATACTGATGACGGAGGATAGGATACCTATTTTTGTCGCTCGCTTTTCGCGAAAGCGTGTGGACATTAAATCTCAATCGTCTGTCCGTCTGTTCGTCCTGTCTTTCTGTCTGTCCGTTTGTCACAAAAATTCTAACCTTGGTCATAACTTTTTAACCAAAAGACGTAGGACCTTCATATTTGGCATGTGTGTCCCTAATTGCAATACCTTTTAGTTAGTACCGCAATGTTTATCATGTGACTTTGACCGTGACCTTTGACCTACTTGAATGTAACGTTTCAACCGTAAGACTTAGGGCCTTCATATTTGGCATGTGTGCCCCTAATTGCAATACTTTTCCATTGGATGTGAATACTGGATACTGACTGTGAATACTGGTGATAGCTGATAGGATACTGACTGTGAATACTGGTGATAGCTGATAGGATACTGACTGTGAATACTGGTGATAGCTAATAGGATATTGACTGTGAATACTGGTGATAACTGATAAGATACTGACTGTGAATACTGGTGATAGCTGATAGGATACTGACTGTGAATACTGGTGATAGCTGATAGGATACTGACTGTGAATACTGGTGATAGCTGATAGGATACTGACTGTGAATACTGGTGATAGCTGATAGGATACTGACTGTGAATACTGGTGACGGCTGATAGGATACTGACTGTGAATACTGGTGATAACTGATAGGATACTGACTGTGAATACTGGTGATAACTGATAGGATACTGACTGTGAATACTGGTGATAGCTGATAGGATACTGACTGTGAATACTGGTGATAACTGATAGGATACTGACTGTGAATACTGGTGATAGCTGATAGGATACTGACTGTGAATACTGGTGATAGATGATAGGATACTAACAGTAAATACTTTTGATAGTTGATAGAATATTGATTGTGAATACGGATGATAGCTGATAAGATACTGACAGTGAATATATAGTGAATTGTGAAATCGAAATCTCTATTGCATGGTTTGTAGATTATTGATTTAAACACTCGCTTGATACGAAGTGCACTACACTTTCCTTTACTAGACTTCTGACTAATTATGATTAATACACCTTAGTCATTTCGATTATATGAACTTATCCTTACTGAATAAATGTGTAAATGTGATAAGCATGAAGTTTTATTCAACACAAATCGAAAAATGTCCATCAAATATTTTCTTTCCATCATGAAGAAATACACCTATAAAAAGGAAGTTGTCCATTAATGTATATAAAATTATTTATTATTTTAAATCATCGTAAATTCAGATAATAGATGGTCGTCTCTTGTGGTCATTTGGAAGAATTATGTTTTTTTTTAAAAGATTGTTAAAGTTGTTTTAAATTCCCAAAACATATGGGTACGTTTTGACCAACACGTTGAGAACATTTTGATGGGTTGGGTACGTTTTGACAAAAAAATGGGTACGTTTTGACCAAAATTGGGTACGTTTGACCTGCACCCACTTTTGACCTAGTGATCTTGACCTTGAACTTTGACCTACCTTTTTTAAAACTAACTTAGGCTATATCTTTTGAACCGAAAAAATTATAGGTTAAGTATTCCATGTTCCACATCATTGATTCCTCATGATCAGGGCTTTCAATTTGAACCATGACTTTTGAATTAGTATCTTTGACCTTCACTCATTATTTAAAAACTTTAACCAATGCTTTATATTATAAACTGCCAAAGAATTCCACATGTCATTGACTCTTCTGACTTAAAAGCTCTAGCGTGAAAAAAATGACTTTGTATTTCAAGATCAAAGGTCAACATCACAATGAACAATTTGTAAAAAAAATCTTGTCAGCAATATAGAAGATAAACTTATCATTGTAGAGTCTAAAGCCTTACACACATGTTGGTCATGATAAGTTGACGAACCCTAGTGATTTTCAGACCTGAGAAGTTTTGGTCAATAACTTCTTTTTAGATATTTTTATGAGTTAGAGAAACACAATTTCCTGAATGATCTGCTTCTTATTCTCTTTGAAAATTAACACTCATTTCTGGCGAGTTTTCTGACAACTCTTGTTGTTTTCTCCCGTATTCTAATAATTTTATCTTATTCCTTTTGTTTTACCGTGTGTCAATACCGAGTTTTCACACTTTTTATGTATACATGCAACAAGAAACAAGATCATGTGAAGTAATCTTGGGGAGATGACAAACAACATACAAAAACACAGTTTATTCCATTTCTTATATCCTGTCCTGCACCGTTATATATACATGTATATAAAAATGCTCACAACAATAGCATTATCCCTGCCCATTGGCGATGACTTTGGTACAAATATTTAACGGTTCTTGTGAGATAATTTCAGCATTTCATTCGAATCACCTCTTTCTTTATCGTTGTTACGAGGTCAAAGCTCAGGAGTTCCGAACAGCTCTTCTTTGCGGTAAAGCTAACGGTACTTTTTGGTCATGCTCACGTAAGCAGAAAAAAACATGAACAGTCCAAAATCTGGAGAGGGGTGCAATATTTTGATAAAAGTAACAATTTTCGTGTAACTTTGAGTTATATATTCGTCAAGTTTCGAATTTGTGAAACAGCAAAGAAGAAAGAATTCTAAATGACTTAAAATAGAAAATATGTGATATGTAGTGTAGTTTGATGAATCGATCAGATTAAAAACACTTCAGAACACCCCTACATCTTTTAATGGAATATCGCCTAAAATTTACCAGACATTTCGATGGTTTACCATTTCGGCATTGAAAAGTTCGTCCGCTGTAGAATAGGTAGTAATGTAAAAGAATGATTCTAAATAATATAAAGCGGAATAAACGTGGTTTATTGAAGTAAATTGAATAAGATGGCCTCCGACCATCCCTCAAGGATAGATGAGAAGATACTCGCACATCGGGAAAGGTTTAATGACCTGAAATTGAAGTGTTATCTATGGTTAATCGAAATAATAGCTAGTATACAATTAACTCGTTATATATTAGTATTTGATAATAGCTTTACCAAACTAGATGACTTTTTTTACCATTAGAATTAAAAATTCAAGAAGACAATAAAGCTAATAATAATATATAGACTTTCCTTAACTATATGATAAAAAATTCAGTAATAATAATAATAATAATAATAATAATAATAATAATAATAATAACAAGAAGAAGAAAAGCCCTCCGTGACACGAGGGGGTACTGACCATTACCAAATCATTAAACACAATACAACAATTAGGGATGTAATGATAATACCGCGGTATGATATATCATGGTGCTAAGGCTATGATACGATACAAGTAGAGGCTCTCGAACGATGTGTAGGTGTGTGTGTATGTGTTTGTGCGTGCGTGTGTGAAACTCATTTCTAATTCAAGTTGTTGTGATTTTAGTCTCAAAAACCATTCTTGGATACTTCGTGAAACGAATGCAGATCTTATAAACCTAAGTTCTTTGGAACGTATTGTATAGTTGTTTGAGTATCATGATTCGTTTTGTATCGGGAGAAACAGTATCGTTACATAACCAACAGGAACGATGCCGTTTAATCGACATGTTTTTATCAGTAACTTAACTTATTGTATACCCCATGTACATAGCATCGACCGGCAATCTCAATAAAATTCGTTATTCGATCTTTCATACTCCATTGTAAGTCGCTGCGACTTAGCCAATAGCCGGAGCATCGAAGATCGAATCTTTTAAAATGAGATTTCATGGACCGGTAGTTGCTCAATGTGAAAAAAATCTTGGTCCATGGGACTATTTTGTCCTGTAACCATATTCCTAAAATTTCGCTGAATTTTATTTTAATTCACGATAACACATATCATTCTCAACTATTATCTAAAGCTTTGTTTATGAGTCCACAATATATAATCCGAGTGTGCTGCTATGATTGAAAATGCTTACATCCTCCTGTCTTAATATTGCTTCTTTGTTGAAATCTGCGCCAAAACATCACAGTTTCCATTCTTTTACTACAAAATGATTGCATCATAATGCCAGATCGGCTGGATAATACCTAATGAAAGCTGATCTACAGGACCTAGATCTACTGATTGGGGATCCATTGAGCGGGTGTCTACTAATGCTGAAGCCAGTGTGGTCTAGTGGATACGGTGCTTGGCTCGTGATCGATAGGTCCCGTGTGCGACTCCCGCCCTGGGTGTACCGGTGTTCTATCTTTCGGATGAGACTAAAAACTGAGGTCCCGTGTCACGGTGACGTGGCACCTAAAAGATCCCTCACTGCTTCGAGTGGGTCCGTTGCAAAGGTAGAAATTTCTATGCAATGCATCTGGCAGATGCCGTCACCATATACGTGAAATAACCGTGGAGTGAGTGACGTAAAACAAATATCAATCAATCAATTTACTGACGCTGGACCCAAATTAGTCAATATCCTCTAGTACCGGACCCAATGGTCCAATATCTACTGGTGCCGGACATGATGGACCAATGTCTACTGGCACCGGACCAGATTGGTCAAATATCTACTGGTACCGAACCAGATGGACTAAAATCTGGTGTCGGACCTAGTGGACTAATATCTACTGGTACGGGACTATATAGGCCAAGATTAACTAGTGTCGGACCTAGTGGACTAATATTTACTGGTACGAGACTAAATTGGCCAGTATCTACTGATGTCGGACCTAGTGGACTAATATCTGCTGGTACGGTACTAGATAAGCCAATATTTACTGGTGTCGGATACGAGGAGAGTCGAACCCTAAACTATTTGGTGTTGATCGACCGCCTCATCCACAGGGCTACATCGGCTGCTACTGGTAGGGACTGAGTGGGGTTAGATCTACTGGTAAGAGATCTAGTGGGGTCAGGTCTACTGGTAGGGACTCAGTGGGGTCAGATCTACTGGTAAGAGATCTAGTGGGGTCAGTTCTACTGGTAGGGACCCAGTGGGGTCAGATGTACTGGTGGGGACCCAGTGGCGTCAGATCTACTGGTAAGGGATCCAGTGGGGTCAAGTCTACTGGTAGGGGATCTAGTGGGATCAGGTCTACTGGTAAAAAACATAGTGGGGTCAGGTCTACTGGTAAAAAACATAGTGGGGTCAGGTCTACTGGTAAGGGATCTAGTGGAGTCAGAACTACTGGTAAGGGACCCATCGGGGTCAGATCCATTGGTAAAGGACATAGTGGGGTCAGATCCACTGGTAAAGGACATAGTGGGGTCAGATCTACCGGTAAGGGACCTAGTGGAGTCAGACCTACTGGTAGAAACCCAGTAAAATCAGGTCTACTTGTATGAAACCAGTTGGGTCAGGTCAATTGGAAGGGACCCATCAGAGCCAGATCTACTGGTTGGTACCCAATAGGGTCAGATCTACTGGTAGGACCCAGTGGGGTCAGATCTACTGGTAAGGGACCCAGTGGTGTCAAGTCTACTTCTATGAACCCAGTAGGGTCAGATCTACTGGTTGGGACCCATTGGGGTCAGATCTACTGGTAAGGGACATAGTGGGGTCAGGTCTACTGGTAAGGGACATAGTGGGTTCAGGTCTACTGGAAAGGGACCCAGTGAAGTCAGGTCAACTGATAGGAACCTAGTGATACCAGATCTACTGGTAGGGACCCAGTAGTGTCAGATATAATCGTAGGGACCCAGTAGGATTAGATCTACTGGGGACATTTTATCAAACACCTTACACTTTCAATCCAGGGAGGATGCAGAAAGGTCAATGCCGGGGTCACAATCAAAGCGTAAGGCTTCACTGAGGCGCGTAGCGCCGAAAGAGGCTGGATGTAGGAGGAAGCTTGTTGGGCGGGGGACCTCCCCCGGAATATTTCAGGAAAAAATGTTTATTCCTCTTATACATGTTTAATTTTTTAAAATTTGTATAAAGGAAAAAAAAATAAGCACATAAAATTGTACTATTTTACGCTGAGAATGAAATTAAAATTAAAAAAAATATATAGCTCACTAAAGCTTACATGTAAACTTCTATAAAAAATCTCTGCTAATTCTTATTTGTAAACTTGTATAAAATCTGATTGCTAATTCTTTTTATGAAACTTATTTCCACAGTCTTAGACATTCAGTTTTCTTTATAAGAATGAAAAATATTAAAAATATTAATCTAAAATGGCCTCTTTAGTGTGAAATCAGAAGTTATATTACACGGTAGTACGATTAACCGAAATGCCGTATATAACTGAAAGACCCTTATTTAAAAAACCGAATTCCACCCAAATGCCCGCTTTTTCTTCTTATACATGTTTTATTTATTTATCTTTTTATATTTTATTTTATATTTATATATAATTTGTAAAAAGAAAAACTGAAGTAAATAGAATTGTATTGTTTACACTGAGAATGAAATAAAAAATGTAAAAAAAAAATCTCATAACTAATTGTTATTTGTAAACTTATATAAAAATCTTATAGTTAATTTTTATTAGTTAAACTTATCTTCACATTCTGAGACTGATTCAGTTTTCACCATAAGAACGAAACATATTAATCTAAAACCGCATCTGAAGTGTGAAATCAGAAGTTATATTTCTTTACGTGGTTTGCATCAGAGTAAGTTTGGAAGTGGATTTACGTGAATTTTAAAAGAAATTAAATATGTGATTGCTATTATATATTATTATCACCTCGAGAAGATATAAAGTATGAGGTATTTCGGTTGATACATAGTGCATTTCGGTTGATCTAAGGGTTTTCCGGTTTTAAAGTGCATTCCGGTTAATAGTACTACCCAGGCTTAGGGCGCTTCCTAAAATTAGTACGGAAATGCGGACACGGACGTGGAAAAGTCCGACTTGAAATAGCAGAGAAATACAATTTTCTCCGTGGAATAATATGTATCTTAAGCTGAAACGAAAGGATATTCTAATCTTGTCATAATTATCATTCTAAATAATAAGTATGGATAAATATAACATTTTTAAATATTGCTTCTCTAAGTAAAGTCGGACATTTCCAGTTCTCGTCCACGTACCACTTTTAGTAAGCACCAAGAGTTAATTCCTAATAAAATTCAAATCTATCTTCAGTTTTCCTAATTTTTTTGTTGGTTGCCGTAATACTATGCATTAGAATAGATAAGACGAAACTCACATGTTTATAAAGAAAGCATGGAAGATTAAATGAAAATCATTCGACAGATGATTGTGCTCAGGGACGGATGCAGAATGTCGATGCACGGGGGAGGGGGTGGGGTGGGGGGCAATTGAAGCGGAAGGCTTAGCGCCTAAAGAGGGTGGTTGCAATGCAGGAGGGGGTACCCCTTTTGCTGATAGGGGTCCGGGCGCCTCACCGGATAATTTGTGAGAAAATGGTTTAAAACAGTGCATTCTAAGCACATCTTGAGATAAATTCACATTTTAAATGATTAAAAAAAGAAAAAAGAAAATAAACTTGTTTAATGAGGTTTCTGTTGTTTCGACATTAAAAGGTCATTTTTAACCATTTAAGCACTGCAACCCCCCTCCCTTTCCGAACCGAATACTGCAAAACATTAGTCATGGGAAACTGCAACAACCCAACCCCCCCCCCCCCCCCCTACCCCGCTTTCAAAAATTTCTAGATCCGCCTATGGACAGTGAAGAATTTGCAGCTGATGGATCTGATAGTGGTAAAGATAAAGATATCATGGAAAATCCAACCGTATTATCTGCAGCATAGAAAAGGAATTTTGTGAAGAAATAGTTAATGTGATCGAATTTCTTATCAATTTCTGATCTCTAATCAACCTGTATACCTACGTAAAATAATAGAATATCAATATCTAAAATATTAAAATAATGAATAATGTGTGTCACAAAAGGGAAACTATCATAAGGTTCTTATAATCTAGTGAAATAAAGACATAATTGTATTTCATTATATACGTTACATTACACTTTAACGTGATTGGTCTGTTTGAACGTATGACACCAATGGTATAGTGCTGATTGGTTGACAAGCCTAATTATTACATAAACCAGCATTCTGAGAGTATTGCCAAAGTAATACAAATCCCTTACCATCCCCAACAATTTTACAGTGCATTCATTTACAAGAAGCTGATATTGTAAATACATTAATTTCTTTGAATATATATAATGTATGACAAGTGAGTCATGTGATAAATAATGGTAAAGCAATGTACCAATATCAAATAAACATCTGCAAGCATGGTACCCCCCCCCCCCAAAAAAAACCCAAACAAAGAGAAAGACACCTACCCCCAATTATAATAATAAATGAGTTTTTTGCATTAATTTTCTAAGTTCAAAGGCCATGACTCAGCAAAACATTAAAGAACCGAAGCCAAATTCGAACTTGATATGATAATTCCGACTAAACTGCTGTCTATAGAATACAAATAGACATAAACGTCAGTCATAGATAGTGTTTAGCTCACCTGAGCAAAAGGCTCAAATGAGCTATAGTCATTGTGCGCCATCCGTCGTCCGGTCGTCCGTCTGTCCGTCCGTCGTCCATCCATCGTAAACTTTTCACATATTCGACTTCTTCTCAAGAACCGCTAAACAGATTTCTATTCAACTTGATAGTACAAAAAGTACTTAATGTACTAATGGTCCCCTACAAGTGTTGTTATTTTTTGTCTCAATCCGCCAACAATATGGCGTCACCACAGGCAAAAGTACGTCACAGAGGGAATCCTCCTTTGACAAACTTCTTCTTCAGACCTGGTGCATACAGAGACAAACTGAATGCATAGGAATGATCTAGAGGGATGTGTTATTTTTGGTTCAGTTCCGAAATAAAAATTTTGACGGTTTTTGACATTTTTTTGGACTTTGTAATTACAATGCAAAAAAAGAGTGTCATGTTTTTCAGTTCATTTTTTATGGACTATTTTGATCATAATTATGGTAAGGAATCTTATTGTGAAACAATTTTGTCAATATCTCAATATATCCAAGAAAATGGGGGGGGGGGGGGGGGGGGGGGGGGGGGGGGGCATTTTTCACGTTTTTAACTTTTTCTTCAAAACTGTTGGAAGGATTTAAATAAAACTTGGTAGAAGTAAATAACTTATGACCCCCTTCAAATTTTGTCGTTTTTGTCCAAACCCCTTAATAGATGGTGCCACCACTGTCAAAAGTAGGTCAAAAAAGAGTACCCTCCTTTGACAATTTTCTTCTTCATACTGGCTGTATACAGAGACAAACAGAATGCATAGAAATGATCTAGAGGGATAAGTGAAGAAGTATTGTCATTTTGGTTCCTTTTCTAAATCAAATTTTAGAAGTTTTTGGTAATTTCAATGCAGGAAAGTGTCATATTTCCTGGTTAATTGATAATGATTTCTTATGGACTATTTTGATCATAATTATGGTAAGGAATCTTATTTAGAAATAATTTTGTCAATTATCTCAATTTTTGAATTTTCTATGAATTTTTCAAGACTTCCAAATGAGGGTGTATAGGGGCAATTCTTCACATTTTAAACTTTTGCTGTTATACCACATGAAAGATTTTGATGAAATATGGTATACATGATCAATTTTGTACATTTGATCCAAATTGGTCAACAGGTGGTGCCACCATGGCTAAAAAAAAATAGGTCTCACAATAGTACATATACCACTTGGTAATTAAAACATGAAGAGTAGCGGTTCAAATCCAGCTGTAGTCATTTTTTTTCATTTCTTTACATATCCAAATTAAGTTTTAGATATTTCACAACACACAACATATGAAATTAGGCCTTTTGAAGTTGGATCTAGACAATATTTGAGACATTTGTTGTTGGTAATTCAGACTTGAAATCAGTCAACAAAAAGCCCCATCTAAAGAAAATGACTAGCTTGTTGCCCTGAATCACATCTTGCAGAGACAAAGCAATGCTTAATATCAAAATCATCTGGATGGATGTGCAAAAAATGTTGTTATTCTTTGTTGTGGTCTGAAATAAAATTTGACATATTTTGAACATCCGTGTTGACTTAGTCACAGTAATTCAAAAAGAAATTAGTATTACTTCTTCCTTCCTGCATTACTGATCATCAAGGTACTCTGGTGAGCGATGTAGGCCCACTTGGGCCTCTTGTTTTCATAATTTTCTATACTTTGTCCGCCATATTGGAATGAGTTGGAACCACTAGAATCGTCATTCCAGCCCATCCAATCTGTTCCGTAGGAACGGCGCGTTCCATTTACAGGAAAACACCAATCAACCAACGAACCAACCATTTACAGGAACAACTAGAATGTTCTGCATAATGGAAGGCGCCCTACATGTAGTATGTTTGGGCCATGTAAGGCGCTACATTTCCTCAGAAATGATTGATTGATTGATTATTGTTCAACGTGACACCACGAATATTTCACGTATATGGTGACGGCATCTGCCTGATGCGGTGCATACCAATTTTGACCTTTGTAACGGACCCACATGAAACAGTGAGGGATCTTTAACGTGCCATGCATACCACGACACGGGGCCTCGGTTTTTACTGTCTCATCCGAAAGACAGAACACCGGCATGACCAGAGCTTGACTCAAACCCCGGCCTCCCGATCAGGAGTCCAGCGCGATACCATTAGGCCACGCCGACTTCATTCCTCAGAAAGGTTGCTGTTTTATTTACGTACAGTCAACCAATAATTTATAAAGAATACGTACTCTGTCATGTTATGTGGTAGGAAAGTCAGAGTCATTAGTTTTCTGCAGTAGGAAAGATCACGGATTTTTCACATATGTAGTGCTGTATCGACCAAAGTAAACAAGAATGACATCATTTTACACAAAATCAATAGGAATTAACCTTCAAATCTCTTTAATGTCAAAATTGGACAAAGGAAATCGAATCGAACTCCAAAATCCGGAAACTTAAAAAAAACCGGTTGTATTTGGATTGCATGGCCACAAAGGAGTAGTCAGGTTCCCGAGACTACTCTAATCTTTTGTATTTACAAAATACTAAAGTATAGAGGGGTCACAGGAACCTGACTAACACAGGAGCTCAGTGAACCGCGAATTACACAAATCAATTCAATTTATTTATTTTGAGACTTACGTCTCATCAAATTGATTGATTATTGTTTAACGTCACACCACGAATATTTCACGTATATGGTGACGGCATCTCTCTGATGCGGGGCATACAAATTTTGATATTTGCAACGGACCCACCCGAAGCAGTTAGGGATCTTTAACGTGACATGCATACCACGACACGGGGCCTCGGTTTTTACTGTCTCATCCGAAAGACAGAACACCGGCATGACCAGAGCGGGACTCGAACCCCGGCCTCCCGATCAGGAGTTCGGCGCGATACCACTAGGCCACGCCGGCTTCGTCTCATCAAAGCAATCACATATATCCTCGAACCCCCGAACTCCGACACCATAAGCATGTAACAATGAAGCGTTCTTCGTTTGGTAAGTTGTATGGTTATTTCTATATATCAGTCAATAAATCAAGCCTTTTGCGTATTTTCACATCCTTTTCAGCAGCAAACGGTGACCACAGTGCTTGGATAAGCGTCTGAATCGATCCGAGGTCAGACATGTGTAATCTGTGTCAAATGAATGTAACTACGTCACCTCGGTACTTTAGGGGCCAAAGCAATTAAATTTCTTGAATTGTGTGTTTGTTGTCAATTATTATTACAATTATTATTATTAAATACGAAATAAACATATATTTCAATAATTATAATCCTTTAATACAATTATATTAAAGAAAATAAATGTTTGTAGATCTAATCAATAATGGAATGAGAATGATATTAAAGACATTTTAACAGTCAAATAGCACGTACAGCAGTTCATAGAGGATGCGGTTGCATTAATAACAGTGAATGCATTTGAATATGGCCCCTCTTCTCAGTGCTACTAATTTGGTGCAGTACTTTAGATGTACCCAGTGTCTACATATGTTACATTCATGCATTGTCCCCAATTTACAAATAGTAAATGTACGCATTTTGTAGGGATTTGGGATAATAACTAAGTTCTGTTTTTTCCTTCTCTGAACTTTTTTATGATTTGTCTGAAATCAATATTATTTATTTGCTTTTACTATTTTATATCATGAGGGAAAAGGGGGGGGGGGGGGGGGTTCTTTTATTATTTTACTGAATATCATTAAAATAAATTATTAATTATTTATTTTATTATTGAATGAAGTAATACAATGTATATTAAAACAAGTTTTAAACATTTAACATTACTCCAATCACCTAAAGGAATGATTACTTAATATTGAAATACATGCAATTGAAATACCAAGACGAAGAAGTACCCTATTTGCAAAAACTTTATATTTGTCATACCACTTTATCATCCACGTTTTAACCCTATATATCTGTAAACATTACTTATTACTCACTATATAACATCTATATTGCGTCAAGAACGTCATTGCCAACAACAGAAAGTACATATCGTATTATTTGCAATAAAATAACAAAAACATATCATTGGCCTCATTCTATTCTGAAAAATTAGGGGACACCTTCGGCATTGACCTTTCCCAATATGACTGACAAGAGGATGTAAACGTGTGTAGCTCCTTTGGGAGAATCACGGCTTATTTAGGTGCTATGTAAAAATGACTTAGTGATTGGAGTACGTTTAGCATAATATGAAATATATTTAATGTAAACATAACCTGCTTTTGATGCATTTACTTTTGATGTATTTATTGACAGAAAATCGATCGAAGATTTGAAACAAGTGAAAAATGACGTCATAATCGCTATTGTTAACAAACGGCGACGGTTTTCCCGAAAGTGTCGCAGTTAGGGTAGTGTCGTAGTTAGGGTAGTGTCGTAGTTAGGGGGTTTGACGATATATATACATACAAGTATATCGACATCATACGTATAAATAGATCAAGGACTTATAAACAAGAGTCCTTGAATAGATATAATGGAGGGAGAATGGCATGTTATTTTTAATACACAATCGCACATAAACACATTATCATTATAACGTAATAATTTTCGTCACCTCATGAATACTCAAAATAGCAACTACGATAACGTCAACATACACTTTGTGATTGTTATGACGTCATATAATTATAACGTAAGTTGCCCACATTAAAGTGCCCACATCGAGAACAATGGACTTGTTAGGTGACTAAATGCAAACCGTGACGGATTTTAGTAGTTGCGATACTCCGTATTAAAAAGAAATATATGTCGAACTTTGACATAGTTTCAAAACAACATTTTCATAGATAATTTATTATATGTATATCTATCTTTGGCTATATCATGTTATTTGTCCCGCTCTCTCTAAGTATTTTACATTGTCTCGTTTTATTCCGTATAATACGGAATAAAGCAAATAGAAATTAATATAACAGGATATAGCCTAATAATTAATATCTATTTAACTAAAACAACATGTTTGAAAACTTTTTACTAATTTCCATTTGCTTTATTCTGTATTATAGCCCTATCTTTTGTGAAATTTGCGTACTGTACCTGGGGGAACAATGTTTAACTGAAAACTTTTCCGTTTTTTATTGATAAGAGTAGCTTAACTGTCAACGCCACCAGTTTCGTGCGCTGGAAAAAATGTTTTATCTCGTCGTATTCGCTTTTATTTTACATATAAACTACATCTTTGTGTCAAAATAGCCGAGTCGTAAGTCGAACGTAAAATTTACAGAAGTATACCTTGTTGAGCTCTAGAACACAAAAAATACGTTTGGGAATAGGGAATTCCCATGTAACGTCGCGGCATCAGAGTTTTGTTTTGTTTGTTTTATTTTCAAATTGGAAATAAAAAATACAGAGACTGTGACATATAATACTTGTTGTATGTCTCTGTAGAATTTGAAATATAGGGGAAAACATCAATCTTAAAGAATGAAATTAAAATCAAGATAAAAGTAATACGAAATATCTCAACTACAATAACGTCAACATACACGCGCACTTTGTGGTTGTTATGACGTCATATAATTATGACGTAAGTTGCCCACATAAAAGTGCCCACATCGAGAACAATGGATTTGATAGGTGACTAAATCCAAACCGTGACGGATATTAGTAGTTGCGATACTCCGTATTGTTGGTCATATTTTATTGTCATTTGTTGACTACAAATAAATTGTAAATAGTTAGATTTCTTTGCTTTCACTTTTAAATGATGGATGCATAATTTGGGGACGGATTGTCTGGGGACACCGAAACTTGTGGATGGTTAATATCAAAATTGAACAAAGGAAATCGTATAGACAATTTTCAAGGAACCGGAAAGGACCCTTAAAACCTAGATTTTATAACTCAGACTACGGATAACTGTTTGTGACGTCATACTTGGTAGAAGCATTAACGTTATGTATCCAAAGATAAGATTATAACGTCATAAATAAAATGACGCCAAAGTATGTAATGTCCGTAGTTTGGATAAAATTTGGAAATAGTCTATTTGAAGGTATTATCTCAATTTAATACTGTCCCGGCCGCACTAAATATTACACTGAAGCGAAGAGATAACGTATGTCTAGATACACGTCCTTAATAATAACTCTTTAATGATGTCACATAGGTCGAAACAACGGAAGCTTCCTGGCGCGTTTTTTTTTTCCCCTCTTCTTACTTTGTTTTTCTTTTTTTCTAGTTATAATCTTAGGATGAACTATATTTTGAAGCATTTTCCCGAAAATACACCGATCCACATTCGTCGAATGTCAAGCACTTTAGCGCAAAATACGACTATGATGACGTCACGCAAGGTTGGACAAGTCGGACATTTGATTTTGACTTCATAAGCATAACAATCAAAAGTTCGCCAAACATCGGTTTCTGTGCTGAAAAGTGGATCGGTGTATTATCCGTTGAGGCTCCCTCGACCCCCATCGGGTGACCCTCTCCTGTATTGCATCTACCCTCTTTCGGCGCTAGGCGCCTCAGTGGGCCCTACCGCTTCAATTGTGTCCCCCACCCGGTATCGATCGACAATTTGCATCCGTACCAGACCTGTCGAATTATTTTGATTTAATATGCCATACTCTCTTCATGAGCACGTGAATTTCATCATTTCTATTTATTCTAATGCATAGTATTGCGGCAATCAACAAAAAGAAAAACAATTTGGAAAACTGAAGATAGATTTAAATTTTATTAGGAATTAATTGTTGGTGCTTACTAAAAGTATTACGTGGAAGAGAACTGGAAATGTCCGACTTTACGTAGAGATACAATATATTTAAAATGTTATTTTTATTTATACAATTGTTTAGAATGATAATTATGACAAGATTAGAATATTCTCTAGTTTCACCTTAAGATACATAAAATTCACAGAGAAAATTGTATTTCTGTAAGCTATTTCAAGTCGGACTTTTCCACGTCCGTGTCCGCATTTCCGTACTAATTTTAGGAAGCGCCCGAAGCCTGGGTAGTACGATTAACCGGAATGCACTTAAAAATCGGAAAACCCTTAGAAAAACCGAAATGCACTATGTATCAACCACAATACCCCATATATTATATCTTCCTGAGGTAATTATAATATATAATAGCAGTCATGTATATAATTAATTTTAAAATTAACATAAATCCCATTCAAACTTACTCTGATGCAAATCACAGAAAGAGAGAAATATAACTGCAGATTCACACTTTAGAGGCGATTTTAGATTAATCGTTTTCATTTTAATGAAGAAAACTGAATTAGTCTCAGACTGCTTCACAAATAAGAATTAACAACAAGAGTTTTATGTAAGTTTACAAATAAGAATTAGTTATGAGATTTATTTTACATTTTTTATTTCATAATCAGTTTTAAACAGTACTGTACAATTCTATTTGCTTAGCTTGACTTTTTTTTACTCAAATTATAAGAAATAAAATATGTATAAGAATAAACAATGGCATTTCGGTGGCATTTGGTTTTTTGAATAAGGGCCTTTCAGTTATAGATGGCATTCCGGTTAATCGTACTACCGCCAAAAGCGAGTGTCTGAATCATTTGACTGTTTGAATTAAGTACGTTTTTTCATTCAGTTTTCAAAACCGACATTGTTCCAGAGGTCGTAGAAAACATATAGGGATGGAGCGGTGCTTGAATTAAACATGAATTTTACTATGACTGGTACAGTTTGACAGGCCTTCTGTTAAATTTTCAGTTTGTCTATTAGGTCTAAGTGCTATTCCACAGGGTCATAGTTGAATTGATTGTTACTGGGTCCCTGTATTAAATAATCTATTCTTGGCATCTTGTACGTGGCAGTATATGATGCTGTTGTTCCCCGATTTTAGGGAAAGCGTGGGGATATTAATTCTCATTCATATGTCTGCATGTCCGTCAGTCCGTCTGTCACAAAAACTTAACCATAGTCATAACATTTTAATTGTAAGATGTAGGGCCTTCATATTTGGCACGTGTTAGACTGCAATACCTTTCCATTGGTACCAAAATTTTTATCATGTGACCTTTGACCTACTTCAGTGCAATTTTTTCACTATAAAACATAGGGCTGTCATATTTGGCATGTATGTTTGAGACATGCACAACCATGACAGTATATCACAGATCACTGCACCCTTACTGATAGGAATTATAGTCAAAATGGCCCAAAAACAAAACGGCCCACACCAAAACGGCCCAAAAACAAAACGGCCCAACTTTTTTTTTACCAAAACGGCCCAACTTTTAAATTTCTTTTTTAATCGGATTAATTTGTTGAAATTTGGAAATAACGTATTAAATATATATTGAATTTTGAACTGAGGTTGTTAGCCACTAAAACCTTTAGTGTTTCCAGCTCTTGCCACGTGGAGGCCACCTCAGGGAAGAGCCAAAAATTTGGAATTTCGTACGAAGAAATCGAAATAATTGACAAAAATACCTACGTTTATTTACGTTTATCTAAGACATTGTCCTTATAGATAGAAGTATTTTTTTAAATAACAAAAAATTGTTGAACTGCTTTTAGCGTGAATAGAATTAGTATGTATCACATTAAAAACTCTATCGCACACACAAATCAGAAGAAGTATAAAGGAGATCAACTAATAATTTAATTATACATACCACAAAAAAAATTGATATTAATTATAACATTACTATTATTGCATTGCATTGTATACATATCTTCAAATACCCATTTCTAACCAACATTTTCTTATCATGTACATTAAATCAAATACGATAATAAGAATGCACAACCCGAGTGTGCAGTGAGGAATTCATAACAAGACTACTATATTCATTCATGAACATTGGTGACTAACAGACTTTGATGACAGTAGTTATATATATATATATATATATATATATATATATATATATATATATATATATATATATATATAAGCAGCATACTCAGCTATTCACGCAAAATTTCATTAAATTGTTATTAAGTATACTATACTGACATTGCACATTAAAACATATATCTTTTATGCAAGAAATTGATTACTTTTAATGACTTTATAATGAAACTTGAGTATGCTTCATTATTTTATTTCTGAAACTTAACTAATTTACTTACCAGTACCACAAGTACGGTGGGTCCACGATGAGCAATCGTCGCAAGCGATTGCGTGTTGACGGGCTCTCACGGGAAGAAGGCATGAAACACAGTCAGAAGACATTGTTGCATATGATGTAGGACTATAATTTTTTTCGTATTTATAACATTTGGATTGCGCATAGTTCAATTTGACTGGACAGATGTACATTAACCTATGAAATCGTTGGATTTGACAATGTTAACGCCTCCAAGAAATTGACATATCTTTGTTGTTTTAATACACTCTATTGAAATTGAAAATGTTTTCTTAAGTACCTTAGAAAATCTAAAAATAGCAAAAAATATCTAAAAATATACATAATTATTGTATGGCTTGCACACGATCAACTTTATAATTAAACACGTCAAAGGCATATTAATGTTTTTACAACTTTTTGATAATGGTTGCAATTACCATAACTAGCGAAACCATATCTATTTGTATAATTTTATGGCTTCTAACAAGTACAAGTTAATACTGTAATATTTACGTTCCTCTTGACTCCATCCAATTTATATCTCATTTGCATGTTATTGTATTCCTGATTTTGACATATGCACATGAAAATAAACAACTACAAGCAATTGAAATAATTTCCAAATGAATTTTATTGTCATAATACATCATATTTTCAAAGAAAACATATTCAATCCATACTGCATAATGCAGCAATCAGGTCATCTGAAAGTATAAAACATATCTATGAAAACCTTAATAGAACATTGTATAAAAGAAGTTTTATCTAACATATATATAATGAAAATAAAATTTGGGCCGTTTTATCTATCATATATATAGTGAAAAAAAAAGTTGGGCCGTTTTATCTATCATATATATAGTGAAAAAAAGTTGGGCCGTTTTGGTAATGGATTTGGGCCGTTTTGGTGTGGGCCGTTTTGTTTTTGGGCTGTTTTGACTATACACCACTGATAGAACCCCGAAAGCAGGGGACCACAATTCTCTGAATTTGCTTGTTTACTACTGCCACTCATCGGAATCTCCAGTGTAATAACGATAAATAGACTCACTGACACTGTACAGTCTTGTTCCCTGCAGAATGCAGCACGTCACAGATAATATCCACACATGTTTTCCTTTTATCTTCATGCAAATCTCATCATATGTCCCCTAAAGTACAGGTAAATGTCAAAGCCAAAACAACAACACAAATCCTTGTCTTGATCGTACTGGCCATGTTTCTATCTGGTCTGAGATTCTCTGCCCCTTTTCCACTTTTGATATTGGTGGTTTGTGGGAGAGGGTCAGAGAGACTTTGCTAATCAAAAGTTGGAATTTCAGCTGTTGTGAAATCAGGTGTGTGTAGCGAGTTTAAGACTCGGCTACTGGGACGTCTCTTTAGCTCATTTGATAGTGCGCATGACTGTAATCCTGGGTTCCTTGGATTGAGACCGGCGTTCATCCCTCATTGTTCATCGTATCACTTCACTGGCGACGAGATGTACAATGGAGGGGGGGGAGCGTTTGGTGACCTCGTCCCTTGGGTTAGGTGTGCCAGAGCAGGTTCCAAAGACACCAGGAGGAGGGATGCGCCTTCCTCCAAAAAATTAAAAGGGAGAAGGATTTTGTGGAATCAGTTGTGTGTAGTGGGTTTAAGACTCGGCTACTAGGACGTCTCTTTAGCTCGTTCGGTAGCGCACAGGACTGTGATTCCTGGGTTCCCCAGATTGATTCATCCTTCATTGTTTATCAAATCACTTCGCAGCGTTACCATGCAGCCAGTATCGGGATGTACAAGTATCCAGTAAATGAACAAGACAAGACCATTCTGCTGGCACCAAATTAAGGTAAAGGTCATGGTGACAGGCATCCTGGGTGGCCTTTCTAACTTTGTCAGTTTTCTAGTATCATCAATATACCAATGCACTTTCATCAAATGTCAAGCATTTAGGCGCAAAATACCACTGTGGTGACGTCATGCAAAGTTGAACAAGTCGGACATTTGATTATTACATCATTAGCTTGACAATCAGAAGTCCGCTATACATCACTCTTTATGCTGAAAAGTGGATTGGTGTATTGCCCATAAGAATTCCCTTACAGGTGGTAATAATGATTTTAACAGATCACATTGTATTTAAATGAATGTCGGAATCATGTTCATTCATTTTATTTTAAGCATTTTAAATGTGCTGGATAACAGACATTATACTATTCATTATTTTTGGCAGGATACACATTGGTATAGGACCAATTCATCTAAACAACCTTTTTGCTGAGTGCAACATTCCTCAAGTGTCACCAATTACATTAAAAGAATCTAAAAATAAAGTTGGCAAAATCATTGAAACCATTCCATTGGACTCCTGCATAGCAGCCCAGAGCAAAGAGAAAGAACTACTACATGACAGAATCAGTTAGCTGCTTTATTTTAATACTATGTATACTGATATAAAGATAATATCAGTATTATGTTCCAGTCAGGAGTATGTCCTACATGTAGTAGGGGCAGGCTTGATGTGGTAGTTAAGCTCTTGGCTTGCGGCGCCAACGATCCAGGTTCGATTCCCGAGTTGTGCCACAATGTTTTAGAGGTTGGCAACCTCCTGCTTCAATGTCGCAATATAACTGAAAAATTGTTGAAAGCGACGTAAATCACCAATCAACCAAACAGTCAACCAACCTACATGTAGTTTATCAAACAGTTATAATTATATACATATATGTTAAGCCATCGGATTTAAATTCTATTCCTTCCTCTAACTAAATGAAACATCAATATTTTATAAAGTAATGTTACTTTGAACTGTAATCAGAAGATAACTTGGATGCTCAATTTATAATTTTCAAATGATTTATTTATCATTTTACATTCATTTATTTGAATTAATTACACATTCCTGAAACAATAATTTTTATGTCACCGGATCGATAGATTGGGGATGTATTGTTTTTGTCCTGTCTGTTCGTTTGTATGTCTGTTGTTAACGATAAAAGCCGGCGTGGCCTAGTGGTATCGCGTCGGACTCCTGATCGGGAGGCCGGGGTTTGAGTCCCGCTCTGGTCATGCCGGTGTCATGTCTTTCGGATGAGACAGTAAAAACTGAGGCCCCGTGTCGTGGTATGCATGGCACGTTAAAGATACCTCACTGCTTCGGGTGGGTCCGTTGCAAAGGTCAAAATTTGTATGCCCCGCATCAGGCAGATGCCGTCACCATATACGTGAAATATTCGTGGTGTGACGTATGGACTTTGGTGCTGTTGGGGGCATTAGTGTTTCACAAACACAGCTTATTTTTAATGTTTTCACTTTCTGTCATTATAAGCCTTAAATTTATGCTAATTCTGAGATCAAAATCTTGTGGTAAACTTTGTCATCAAAATCAAAATATGACTTGATATCAAAGTTTTCACTGTGTCTCATCAGTCCACAGTGGGACTCGAACCTAGTTCTAACTTCTTTATCATGAGCAAAGAATCTAAACCACAGAGCCCCACTAGCTCCACTGTTGAAGTCTAATGGTGATAGAATTATAAAAGATGCATTATTCCATTTGTGAAAATTTAATGAGAATTTCAGCTTTACTCCTCCCGGGCACCTGGTCTCACCTCTGAATTTCAGGGGTCCGTGAATGTCCATTGTGGTACATTGTTGTTAGTGCCATAGTCATGTGACACCAGTTACTTTCGTATTTTGCATGAATGTCACACTTATTCCCTTTGCAGTGTGGAGCTCGTGAAAAAGTTCCCCGCGGAGGGTTTGACTTAAGTGTTATTATACCTTTTTCCTGATGTTATGTGGCTTTGACACTTTCTATACAGTGTTTGTTCACATTCATTTATATATATACAGTGTTGAATTATTAATGTTTCGTCTGTGAGTAAGGACATTCGCGGCGGGTGTGGCTAGCCAAACAGGGGACGCTCACTCCTCCCGGGCACCTGGTCTCACCTCTGAATTTCAGGGGTCCGTGAATATCCAGTGTGGTACATTGTTGTTAGTGCCATAGTCATGTGACACCAGTTACTTTCGTATTTTGCTTAAATGCATACCGGTATTTCAGGTGCAAGCAAGTTTGGATGGTGGCAGGCAAAAGCGAGGAACAGGATAGAATTACAGTAGTACCACAGGTAATATTATGAAACTTTAAAATTTAGCATTTTATCTCCACAAGTATTGTTTACAGATACACATAGAGTCATGTACATATAAAGACTGCTAAAACTGAAGTGTAAAGATGTATTGGTTTATAACAGTACAAAAGTTTTGAAAAGTTTATTCATGAATAACAATGATGGCCAGTAATAAATGTTCACCATAGAGATAACTTATTTTGAATGTATGTATGATAGAATTCCGAAGTTGAATGATAATTTTAATCTTAGAAATGATTTTTGACTTCATGATCTTGACATTGACCTTTGGTCTATATTAAAAGATGTGCCTTATTTGGACTTTTATTGCCACCAGGGATATTCTTTTTTCACAAATACATCTTTTTTTGAAATTTTATGATTTTTTATTTTTATTTTTTATTTCATTGTAACAATTTGATAGACATACAAAATATTTTGCTTAGAAAGGAAAGAAGATTGAGGATTGGGTAACAGAAAGAGAGGGTCAGGGGGAATGGACACATAAATAAACATATGAGATATAAACATATACATATATAAACATATATCATACACATACATACATAAATGAGTGTGAAGATTTTATAACATTACTTGTAGACACAATCACAATATTTCATGTGTACATAATTGACCTACTATACAAACGATAAATTATTAAGTACTTTGGATTTTTCTAAATAGTTTCAACTACACAAGTAGGACCCTGTCAACCAAGATATATCAAATGTATTGGTTTTCTTCAGCAGATGCTTTTTAAAAGTATACATTCGATTAAGATCTAACATCAAATTATAGATAGATAGTCTTTCATTAGAGCACTTTGCACGATATATATAATGACAGATAGTAACAAGCACATGATTATATGCTACTTGTGATGGAATAACAGTGTCAAAAATAAACTCTTTCTCAGCAGGGTTTAAAACAAGATATTTTGTTCTGTACAAATATCAGAGAAGTCCTGAATTAACTCTGTACCTGATGACAATCCCATAAAATAAGATATATATATTGTATTTGAAGAAGGTATAAAAAAGAGGGTCAGATTTCCCATTTTGTATAATGATTCATGGGTACCAAGAATATGATGATTAATTCGAAACTGAAATCATTTTAGTTTAGAACATTTGAAATTTAAAAATGGAAGTATATATATGTTTTTCCATTCTATATTTGTAATTGGTATTATAGTTAACCTCTTAGATTGTGCAGATGGTTTAATGTATTTTTTTTAACACGTTACACATGCATATCTCTGGCTCCTCTGTTTGAGTGGAAGAATATATCTAGCTTTGAAGTGGTTCTTTGGTTTATGACTTGCACCAACGATGTGATTTTTATTTTTCATTCTTTTTAATACTGGTATTGCAATACTTGCCATACAATTTTTCAACATCAAATTCGATACCGAAAAGCTTAAAATGTGATGTTCTGTCAAGTTCTAACTCAGGACGTATTACATCATTACAATATTTTTTATTACCAATCTAGACTATTTGGGTTTTTTGTTGCATTTATTTTTAAACCAGATATTTTGTAAAAATCTTTTATATATATATATAATCATTTATATATTATTTTTTTATATTCTTTATCATATAGGAGGCTGTTATTGAATTTCTACAACCCTTTACCATGAGTAAATTCATTTAGTTTCAGTGTAAGTATTATAGGAGAGTGATCAGATCTATAACTTGTCAAGATGGAGTTGTTTGTTACAGATGACAAAAGTAATTCTGAAACTAAGAAAAAGTCTAGTCTTGATTGTTTAAGAGGATTATTTTTACGTCATGCATATTGCTTTTTTTTTCAGGATAATTTTCCCTAAAAACATCTATGAAACAGTAATTTTCCTACATTTCAAGTACACATTCTCTATTTCTAGGATTATTTACGTGTAAATAGTTATGATAATCTATTGCTGGATCCAATACAAGGTTAAAATCACCAACTAAAATTGTATCATTACATTCAGAGTTATCTATAAAACTTGAGATGTTCTCAAAGAAGTCTGGATTATCATTATTTGGACCATACATAGTTATCAATTTAATAATTCTAATTTCAATATACGTATCAAGTGCAAGAAAATCACCATTTTGGTCACTTGTTTCTTTTACTACTTTATACTCAAAAGAGTTATTCATAAGAATTGTTTACACCTCTAGCATTGGATGCATATGAGCGAAAATAACACTCATAGCCCCATTAATATCTGATATTATTTTCTTTTTGTTTAGTACTAGTAAAGTGCATATCTTGAATACATATTATATCAAACTTCAGTTTCCTATAATAATCAAAAACATCTTTTCTTTTTTCAAAATTACCTAGTCCTTGACAGTTGAAGGAAATTACTTTTATTTCATCCATTATCCAATAAAAAATTAGAGGAAATACTGCTCCTGTTTTACGCAATCAACAAATAATAAATAACATTTAATGACTTTTGCTTTAAAATGTTTATTTATTTAATTAGGTAATGCAAGTATGATTGGAAAGAATTCTAGGAAAATTATAACTTGATGTCAGCAGTAAAGTTTTCAAAATGTGTGAAAATTATGGAGGTAAAAAGACAACAGTTCCAGCTCATGATTGTTCAAGAAATTGGTTGGGAAGCAGTAAAGCTTTGGAATCTGATATGGCTTTAAGTATGGTCCATAAGTAAGAGGAAGACAACTTTAAACTTCAGGTAACATAGATAACATGTATATTACATGAATGTTGAAATTTACAGATCAGTTAGATATACCAATGTATCATGAAATTGGTTAATTAAGGTATATAAGTGAAAGATACAATGCTAATTGTATTATATTATTATAATAACATAGACACTCTAAGACATATTAATCTCTTAAATTTGTCCTTTTTTTGGGGGGGGGGACTTACCATTTAATGCATGTACAATGATATTTTTAAGGCGTTGAGCATTTGCTCGACAGTCTTCTAGCGATCGTAAAAATTTTACCTCTACACCGCCTTTTTAATCCACGTAACAAAGTAGTACCTTCTTTAAAGTACTAAACGTAGTAAAAGTTCTTGCAAAACCGGCTTTGTTATCCTTGTTATTGAAATTTCATTGCACAGAAATAGGTTTAAGCATAGGTCTGCTTAACTTAAATTATCAATATATTGCCCTAAAACATGTATTATTCTGTCGCTTATTGCTTATCGCCGTGATGAAATATTCATTCGCCGTGATGACGCAAGCCGATTATGAATTACAATCACACTTCATGGGAATTTTTCCAAATATGGGGAAGACCACGTGACATATTGCCTTATTTGGAGAAATCGTAGTAGAACGCTTGTAACACACGCGATCAAGGCCTAATTTGACATAAAGCGCCAATATGGAAACGAATCGCGCAATCTTCGAAATATATATAATAATATAATAATAATATCTGTATAAATAAATTTCAGTCTAAAAAAGAACAAATAAAATATTTCATAGAATCCTAAATATAGACTGGCAATGCGTATGACGAAGATATCTAGACAGGTAAACACGAATTCATAACGAGGCTGACCTAGGTTCAAGTGACGCATTATCGGTTACTTTTATCTCGCTGGATTTCGCTTTTCTTCATTCAGACATATATACAGTGTATATATGTCTTTGTTTCATTCATTTAACCTAAAATCAACAAATATCGACAAAATCCATTACATCCTCAAGGCTAAACATCACGGGCCTCTTGTATATTACATCAGGTACTGTATACCTATGCTGTGTATGCTACTGCAGACGAATTTTAATAATAACTACACGCAGTGTCTACAGCTTCTTATCTGCCCTTACCCTCTGTGCTATAAATAACACTTGCTGGACAGGGAATAAATAGCCTTTACAAAATGGCTGTGGTCACTTGTCTCTTCGCGCAGCGATAGCAAGCAAGAGCAGGTAACTCCAGTCTATCTTAAACAAGCATAGCTTTTTAAAAAGTTTAAGTTGTAATCGGAATAGCATTAAATGATCAAGATGTTGGTCACAAAGCCAAATAGCTTTATGTTAATGGCAATTACTTGCTTGTTTTTGCGCAGTTGTGAATTTTCCCGCTAAAATTTCTGAAGCCACACCTCATTTTTTCCTTATTAGGGAAGTAGCATGTGTATATATCACATGGTCTTTCACATATCTGGAAAAGTTACCACGACGGCATAAAAATTGGCAGCCGAGAAAGTTTTCAAATCGCCTACAAAATTTAATGCGGATGTAAAGGATGATAGCATGGATTAAGACAGAATTTTAGATTGAATGCATGAAAAATAAATTACGAAGAACTTACATGTGAAGATTTTATTCCAAATCAACCGATAAAGTGTGATGGTGATGCACAATCGGCTTGCGTCATTACGGCGAACGGCATGGCGTTGTAGCCCTTACACGTGCACATACAATAAACGACCGAATAAGTAGTGTTTTTGAACGATATATAGAAGCTGTTGGCCCTAGTGTCAGTGTTAGCGTAGACAAAAACAGAAACCTAGACCATATATTAAAACAAATTAAGCATAAGGCCTCCATATTTTACAGGCAATGGTAACAACTCGTCCATTTCTTTGTTAAAAAAAAAAATGGCAATGGTGTTCGATTGATTTCAGATTACATTCTTTGTGAAAAGATATTTGACATATTTCTGCAAGAATGACGTAAAGAACGATAAAATGCTATGATGATATATTCTATGATATACTGCAGTATGGCTGTTGGTCCTTAAGCTTTTATTTTTACTCTATTCAAAAAATTATCGGAATACAGCAAAAAAGATGAACACAAGTGGTAATTTCTGCTACTTTCGACAGCTTTAAATCAAATTTAGCTCGACGCCTTTGTGGCTCTTCAAGCCTTTGATTTTAATCTAAGTTTCATATAATTATTATGTGACAAACTAACACATTTTGTTAGGACATATATTTTGTATGGGAAATATGAATATTTAAATATACTTAAAACACCTTAAATGTTCTTGTTATATGACGTGATAATTTTCATTATTGTATGAGAATAACTTGGAATCCTTCTTCCCTCCCAACCAGGAAAACTTACACAAACCAAATGATTTTTGTATAAACATTTTTTCAGGTTCTGCACGCAGACAATGATTCTTCTACCATGGCGAAATTGAGAGGAGATTTTCCTGAATTAGAAAAGAAATTAAGATGATTAGAATCATACTTAGAAAGGAATTTGAAAAAGCCTCTTCACATGGTCCAAAAAGTATTCATTTAATCTACATAATTATTCAAATCTAATATTGAGTCTTATTAAGTGGTTTCCCAAACGTCAGTTTCTTTTTATCTTTTCATTTGTGACTGATATTCATACATTTAAATTTCTTACATTTGGGGATATTGAATTTTTGATTTGTCTGTCCTTCTATTACACTGTTTTGGTTTAAGGATGGTAACTTACATTGAATGCAGCCTATGCAAACCAAATTTAAATTCATGGATGTAAAAAGGGGATGAAGGCTACACATATTGATTTTAAGGTCTAAAATGAGTCAACAATCAATTTCAGTACATGTATTGGTTAAAATAGTGATTATATATGAAGTTCCTTGTATTCTTCATTGAATTAGATATGGATAATAGTCATGCACCTATTGAAAGAGAATATGCAATAATGATTTGGGGGTCAATAGGGTCAAAGTATAAAATCTTGTGAATTATGCAGAAAATTAAGAAAAAAATTGCAGTAAGATATATGATTTGCAAACATTTTGTTGTTATAACATGTAATGTGATAACATCCTTAGAAAAGAATTCTTATCTGTTGAAAATTTCATGAAAACTTACTTACCAAATATTTCATTTATTATAGGTATAAAGTCTTGCAAAATCCAGAACTTAGATACCATATTTAACCAGGTGTTTCATGTACCTATTCATGGACAAAGAGAAAAACATTGAGGACACCATGAAAACATTTGACAGCATGAAGTGTTCAGGTAAAAAGAACATTCAGGGAGAATCCATCAACATCTAGGTAAATATATCATGAGAATTCTTGTAAGATATATGAAAGGGATGTCATTAAAAGCCAGCAACTGGCGAAAATTGTCGATATTATAGCTGTAACCGCCAGTTACTTTTCCTCTCATAAAAATATAGATTGTAGAAAATTATTTCACAGTTACTCCAGAGCTGCTAGGGCCCTTAAGTGGACCCCCGACCGCCCTCCACATGGATAACTTTTAGAGGTGACAGATTTCTTTTAAAACTTTTTATAGTTCTCCTATTACCATATTTACTCAAATATAATACGCACTTTTTTATACGCGCTGTCCGTCAGTTCGTGCGTCCGTCCGTCCGTACGGATTCATCTTTTCCAGACTTTTTTTTGCCATCTATCAAGATATTGAGTTGAAATTTGGTATATAGCTTTATTTCAAGCGGTGTCAATACCAGATCGAGTTTTGTTACGATTGATCTCCTTTTACAGATTTATGGCCCTTGGATTCATAAATTTCAAGATTTTTTCAGAAATTCATTAAAAATCTAGTTTTTGTCAAAACATTATGAAATTTCTCATGAAACAAGTAAAGTGTACCAACTATCACATATGTTACAGTTTTTAATATCATTTTTTTCATTTTTGAGAAATTTATAATTTTAGGGGGGGTGACCATATGTCCTAGGTCATGTTTTCCGAACTTTTTTTTGCCGTCTTTAAAGATATTGAGTTGAAATTTGGTATATAGCTTTATTCTAAGCGGTGTCAGTACCAGTTTGAGTTTTGTTACAATTGACTTACTTTTGACGGATTTATGGCCCTTGGACTTTGTTTTGTTTTGTTTTGAAAATTCATTAAAAATCTAATTTTTGTAAAAACATGATGAAATTTACCATGAAACAAGTAAAATGTACAAACTTCCACATATTTTACAGGTATTGATATCATTTTCTTCATTTTTGAGAAATTTATAATTTTAGGAAGGGGGTGGGGGGAGGGCTTGTAGTAAAAAATAAAAAATTTTAAGTTTGTTTTTGCAAGTCAAGTTCCAAGATGGGTTGGATAGGACTATTTTTGCAGGAGTTATTGTCCTTTGACTTATTCCTGTGATAAAATGCTATGAAACACAATTAACTTTAGTAAACATCAGATGTTTTTCATGAAAATCATGCCAAATGCGAATTGATCCTGTCCGAATTAAGCGACGAGCGTATTATGCCACACTAGGCGTTGCTCTTGTTAGCCAATTTGACTCATCATTTTTGCACTGCATATTATACGTAGAGTTAGAAATCTGGAAATTTTTTTTCACGCTTTTAAGCTTCAATGGCGGATTTAGAGGGGTGCATGTGTCAGTTAAAGTATCTTAAAAGCTGTCAATCAAACCTATGAGATGTGAGATATGTCTATTATCTGTCTACTGTCTGCTTCCCATACTAAATGCCCAAGGCGATAACAGAAGTAATGTCTACAGTATGCCATTCAATAAACACGATAGAATATTTACGCTGTGTTATTTAGCAATGGTTTCTAATTAGCAGATTGTACGGGTGATATAATGATTTATCCTTAATTAGTTAATTGATAGTTACACAACAGGTGAAACTACTTGACTGTAACAGCACAAGCAATGACAGTTTGGATAACACTCATTCATTCATTCTTTATATATTTTGTCGTCACAAACATTTGCGATCTCCGAGTAAAGTTCACTTCTAACAAGAGAGAAAAATGAAGCGATCGTTTGGGACGAGGGTACTAGTTAAGACATTTTAAGTCTATGCGAGTTTGATTATAAATGAAATGAAAGAGAGAAAAGCGTTGATATCACACAATGAATAAATGCTGGTCTTCTGTGCCACCTTTAATAATAATACACATTACGCGATTACATTGTAAAAGGTATACCGCTAAGCAAATTCAGCTCACAGCCTTGCTGTTTCAACACGAAATTGACACCTTGTTTTGGATTTTTCCCCTGCGTATTATACACGGAGTTAGACATTTTTCATGATTTTCGAGGTCATTTTTAGGGGTGTGTATTATACTCGAGTGCATATTATATTCGAGTAATTCGATTATTTCTATACTTAATGACATCCCTGATATGCTTGTACATGTATAGACATTCTCTGTTTACTTGATAAGTGAGGGTAATTGTACTAAACATTTTAGTTTATCTTGGATGATAGTATATTGTGTGATCTTGAACCGATTTTCACCAATTTATGAAAATTTCAGGTTTAAGAGTTAGCCTGATGGTAAACCTTTAGAGGAAGAGAACTTGAGAAGAGACCTAGAGGAATTCATCATGAAATAAAGGTGGAGATTTGAAAAGTATGGGTTCTACGCTATCAAACGAGAGTTTCAGCAGCATGGTTGCGAAAAAAAAAAACCAGGTATGATATGATAAGACAGTGTATGCATTTGCCAAATTTATGTGTTACTTGGGAAGCAAAGTAACACATTTTGATACGGATAATTTTTACACAATTTGAATTAGCACTATTTTCAGTGATTAATGAATTTATTATCGTGTACAGCACTATTTGAAGTCATTAGACATTTCATTCCTAGATAATAGCTATGGCAATTAAATATATGTTTCAAATTATCATATTTTATAATGTTACCAATACATTAAATCATTTTCTCACTTTCTTTCTCTCTCTCTTTCACACACATACACACACACACCCAACCACCCACACATACACACACACACACACCTACACACACACACGCACACACCCCTTATTTGTCAGATTGAAACATAGCCTATAGTAAATAACATATAATGTTTTACTGTTGTATCATAGACTTATGAGGCAAAATTTTATTATCAGATAGCCATTATGGTAGAAGTACAAGTCTGAGAAACAGGGTTAGTGCTGCTGTTTTACAGAAAAATGAGGGACATATAGTTATTTAGTAAAGGTAGGCTCTGTTCAAATGTTTATATAACTGATAAACTTAATACTTCTATAGTACTATTTAAGAAGATTGTATTTTTGTAAATAAATGTTCATGGGCCTTAAGGCGAGAGAAACTTAATTTTTAGATTTACATAATTTTTTTTGGAAACTTGGGGTAGAAGGAGAAAAAGAAGAGGTGAACTGACTTGTATTACTATTATTAAATTTGATCACATGATCACACATGAATTTAAGACTTTTGCTTTTTCTGGCATTCTGTGTCGCTGGTTGAAAACCTTTGTTATAGCAAGTTGAGTAGACTGGGCAAATAGTAGCAAAGTCTTCTTTAACCGGATCAACGCCTGTGTTTGTCTCCAGCTGCAAGTCACCACAGAAGAAGCAAATCGGGTCAAATGTCTACATGGTTCCTAAATTAATCAATAATATAGTCCATCTGGTCAGCCACCTTAACTAGCTTTACAGTTTACACTCTTATTCAGTCGTTCATCATGTGTGTTAGGGCTTCAACGCCATGCCATTCGCCGTAATGACGCAAGTCGATTGTGACTCACAATCGCACTTTATCGGTTGATTAGGAATAAAAGAATTTCACTTGTGAATTTTGTTTACCTTATTTTTCATGCATTGAATCGAAAATTCCATCTTAATCCATGCTATCATCTGTTATATCTGCATTAAAATTTGTAGGAGATTTGAAAACTTTCTTGGTGGACATTTTCTATGACATCATGGGAATTTTTCCAAAAATGGGGAAGAGCATGTGACATATCACACATCATCTTTATTTAGGATTGTATGAAATGCTTCTCTTTGTTCTTTTTTAGACTGAAATCTTTAACTAAATATTGTATAGTTTCAAAGATCACATGATCATTTCCGTAATCGTGCTTAGATGTCAATACAGGCCTTGTGTGATATAAGCGTTTTACTACACTGTCTCCAAATAAGGCAATATGTCACATGTTCTTCCCCATATTTGGAAAAATTCCCATGATGTCATAGAAAATGTTCACCGAGAAAGTTTTCAAATCGCCTACAAACTTTAATGTAAATATAACTTAAGGATGATAGTAGGATTAAGATGGATTGTTAGATTGGATGCATGAAGAAATAAAGTAAACAGAACAGTCATGTGAAATTTTTTATTCCAAGCCAGCCAATAAAGTGTGATAGTAATTCGCAATCTGCTTGCATCATTACAGCAAATGGCACAGCAATGAAGCCCTAACACACACAATAAATGACTGAGTATAATAACAAGTGGGTGATATATATTGAAGCTTGTAATTCCACAGTAAAGTGCTCTCTTTATCAAACATTGTGCAGATTTAAATTTATATAGAAAATTTCTAAATCTATATTGATTGTTGATTGGACATCATTTCTATTTTGTTTTTTTCACTAATTGCGAAAAATAGTCGGTGGATCAGCATAAAATGAAAAATAAAATTTATAAAATTTTTCTTTGCCTTCAGTGTACTGCAACCTTGGGGCGATTGCCTGACATAATATTCGATGCATATTGACATGAGCTGCAAGAGGAAAATATGGTTTAGTTGTAGGGATCACTACCATCTTTAAGTTATAAGAACATTTGTAAAACTATTAATATATTACTGAACCTGTCAATTGTAATGTATTCAAATGAATGCAGTCTGATCATACATTCTTATATATTCATAATGCTAAAAAGTTTTTTTTTTTGGCAACAAGAAATTGAAGTCAGTCAAGACACAAGGTATTGAATGATTCATGAAAGGAAAGAGTTGGGAATGAAATTAAAAATGCTGATAAATATAGCTGTTACCGCCTGTTACTTTTTCTTTTACAAAAATACAGATTGTAGAAAATTATTTCACAGTTACTCCAGAGCTTGTAGGGCTCTTAAGCGAGCCCCAGACTACCCTCCGCATGGACCACTTTGCGAGATGGCAGATTTCTTCTATAACTTTTCATAGTTCTCCTATTATTTTCATACTTAATGACCTCCCTCATATGCTTGTATAGACATTCTCTGTTTACTTGGTAAGTGAGGGTAATTGTACTAAACATTTAAGTATATATTGGATGATAGTATATTGTGTGATCTTGAACCAATTTTCACCATTTATGAAAATTTCAGGTTTAAGAGTTTGCCTGATGGTAAACCTTTAGAGGGAGAGAACATATGAAGAGACCTAGAGGATTTCATCATGAAATAAAGTTGGAGATTTGAAAAGTATGGGTTCTACGCTATCAAACGAGAGTGTCAGCAGCATGGTTGCAAAAAAACTCAGGTATGATATGGTAAGACAGTGTATGCATTTGCCAAATTTATCGGTTACTTGGGAAACAAAGTAAAATTGTTAACGGACTATGGACGACTAAGGTAAAAATGCATGATTGAACAACATTAGTTATTTCAGAATATATTTTCTAGAATGAATATAAAGAATGATTTCAATATAATACATGTATTTGTTTTTAGTTTCATGACCCTTGATAATTTATATTGACTCAATATAGGTGAAGAAGCAATCCTACAGTCTCCTGGACTTCACACTGAAAAACTAGCCAATAAATTTGTTAAGGAAAGAAATGCAAGAAGGAAACAGCAAAATACCACTCATTATAAAAGAAAAAGGATGCAATTACAGAAACATCATAGAAAGAAACAGAGGTTGTCTGATGTTAAAGAGGGAAAAACTTAATTATGAAGCCAACTTGGCAATATTTAATAATGAAATAAATGCAGTCATTCCAGACCCTCTAGCATATACAGGGAATGAAACATTAATAACACTTGATTCAGAGACTGCAGGAGTTGTAAGAAACAGTGATATCATTCAAATCGCAGTAGCAGCAGGAGATAGAATATTAATTTTCAAAATTTTATTTTTTCTAGGTGTGAGATCAGCACAGAAGCCTCTCATGTAACTGGTGTGATTTTTGACAAAAAAACAAATACCGTTTGTTTGAATGGTAAAATTGTTGAGGTCAAATTAACTGGAGAGGAACTGCTTAGCTTTTTGGAATTTATTCAGTCTTTTAAAATCCTATATTAGTCGGTCTTAACTTTAAATCATTTGATATACCTGTTTTGTGCAATAGGTTATTTGAGTTTAATCTCTTTGCTGCATTTTGAAAGTCCATGAAGGGATTCATTGATACCCTATTTTTAGCCAAAAGAGTAATTCTGAAGGAAAATGTAAATAGGTCATACAAGCAGGAAAATGTTTTATTAGTATTAATGGGCGTATCATACAATGCACATATAGCGATTGAACATGTAAACAGCTTGCACTTTTTAGTCAATGAAAAACTGAAATGTCACATTACAGATCAGATAAAGATTTGTTTTCTTTGTCTTATCATTCATGTAAAACTTCATACTCTGAGCTTATTACTTAAAAAAATTTGTAGCAAAGCTTTGAGTGAAAAATTAACCAGGAGTGGGGTGTCATTTGCCTATCTCAAAATAGCTGCAAGAAGGGATGTAGAGGGTGCTATGTTAATTTTGAAGAACCACAAAGTTGCATGTAGCTAAGCAAACTTTAGGCATTTTGAGTCATTTAAGTTAGGAGGAATGGAAAACAAAAATGTTTGACGTGATTACAACTAATTCAAAGTTGACTTAAATGTTGAAATAACATGAAGTTTTAATATCCATCTGTCACATATTTCATGTCTCTTATTTCAGTATATTTATTTATAATCGTTTTCGTGATAAAGACCTTGATTATTTTGTTACTGGAAACATTCATTATTTGTTGTGTTGATTGTCACTTGAGTGGTGATTTGTAGTTCTCTGTAACATTATCTACACTGTTGATGGTTTTTTGAAGCATTGATACAATCATTCAAAGCTCTCCAATAAGGATATTTTTGTTGAATAAATCATAATGTATATACCATGTTTCAATGTACCTACTCCATTATTTAAAGCACAATTAGCTTTGTTAAGATGACATATGATGTTATGTTCAAAACATTACTCTAGAAATCGTACAGGTAAAACTTCAGCTAGTTACAATCTTATAGCAAATGCACTATAGATTTATCTCCTGAATCACAAAAGGTTATTGAAGCAGATTCTTTAATTCCTATACATTTTATTTCTTGGGTTGATGATTCTGTACCTTTCCAGTAATTCCATAAACATTCAGACAAAATGGTATTTAAATTCTTCATTCTTTCTTATAGAGCTGGTACAGTAGTGAATTCAGTAGATGTTAATCTGAATTTTTCTCATTGAGAGAGATAATTAGGGCCCCACTTCATAAGCAGGTGCCCTATAGTAATCACTGCCTGTCCGTCTGTCCATCAGGAAAAACTTGAACATTTGCAATATGTAATACACTATCACAGGTAGAGCTTTTATATTTGGCATGTGTATTCTTTATGACAAAACCTTTCTGTTAGTACCAAAACGTGGCCTTAACAGTGACCTTTGACTTGCATTTGAAAAACTTTAGCATTGACCATTACTACTGAACAGTTAAAAGTAGGGCTTTCATATTTGGCATCTGCGTTCCTTATGACAAGACCTTTCTACTGGTACCAAATTAAGATCCAAGGTCATGGTGACAGACATTCTGTGGGACCCTTCTGACTTTATCAGTTTTCTAGCAGACTTAAATTTTGCAAGGTTCCTATCATTGTTTAGATAGTTCATTAGAGACAAATCAGTGGTATTTTCATTGTCAAAGTTTATGTCAACTTGTCATTTTTTTTTTATCAATGCGATATGAGGAATTATTTAGATGAGTAAATTCTTCACTTAGGATTTCAAAAATAATTAGGTATTTTTTCACCTTCTTCAACTTATTTAAATCTTGAACTAAGACAGTATCTATGGAAAAAGTGATGCTTATAAAAACTTATGGTATCTTATTGTGCAAGAAGGGTGTAGAATTCAAGTATGCTCTTTTTATAAATTGGAAAACGAATTTTTATACGCTCGTCATTAGACTGGACGTATTATGTATGGCGCGGTCCGTCCATGCGTCCGTCCGTCCGGGGTCATGTTGATATTGAGTTGAAATTTGGTATATAGTTTTATTTCAAGCGGTGTCAGTACCAGTTCGAGTTTTGTTACGATAGACCTACTTTTGACGGATTTATGGCCCTTGGACTTATAAATTTCAAGATTTTTTCAAAAATTCATTAAAATTATATTTTTTGTCAAAACATTATGAAATTTATCATGAAACAAGTAAAATGTACCAACTATCACATATATTACGAGTTTTAATATCTTTTTTTTCATTTTTGAGAAATTTATAATTTCAGGAGGGGGGGGGTGTGACCATATGTCCTTGGTCATGTTTTCCAGACTTTTTTTTTTTTTGCCGACTTTCAAGATCTTGAATTGAAATTTGGTATATAGCTTTATATCAAGCGGCATCAGTACCAGTTTGAGTTTTGTTACTATTGATCGCTTTTGACAGATTTATGGCCCTTGGACTTATAAATTTCAAGATTTTGTTTTGAAAATTCATTAAAAATCTAATTTTTATAAAAAATATTATAAAATTTTATCATGAAACAAGTAAGCTGTACCAACTTCCACATATTTTACAGGTATTGATATCTTTTTCTTCAATTTAAAGAAATTTATAATTTAAGGAGGGGGGGGAGGGCTTGTACTAGAAAATTTCAAGTTTTTTTTTGCAGGTCAAGTTCTTAGATGGGTTGGAGAGGACCATTTCTGCAGGAGTTATTGCCCTTGGACTTATTCCTATGATAAAATGCTATGAAGTGCAATTAACTTTAGTAAACGTCAGATGTTTTTCATGAAAATCATGCCAAATGCGCATTGATCCCGTCCAAATTAAGCGACGGGCGTATTATGCCATGCTAGGCGTTGCTCTTGTTTCTGTGAAGGTTTGATGGATTAAAATGATATTGGGTATATAGATGTATCAAGGGAAAATGCAGGTCAGGTTTGAATATGGGTGTTGTCTGGTAGTTTTTGACAGAGTAATTGCACATACAATTAGTGTATAATGATAGATTTTGATGCACTTTTTCTTCAAATATGAATGAAAACAATGATGAAACTTGGTAGGGATGAAGTACTCAAGGTCCCTTACAAATGTTGCTGTTTTCGATTCATTCATCAAGGGGTTGATCCTGGACTGATGACCTAATGCCCCAGAGGGTGTCCACCTTTAACAAACTTCTTCAGACTGACTGCATAGGTCATCAAACCAAATGCAACAGAGTGATCTGGAAAGATGTCTTGTGTTTTGTTATTTATGGTTTTCTTCTGAATCAAGTTTTGACATTATTTTTCCACACATTTTTCTGTCATTTTACTGTTTATTGATTTATGTGAGACAGTGAAGCAATAAAGCATTTATTTGCAATAGCTATTAGAAGATATCAATTTCAGGGACTATTTGAAAGTTTCAAATGAAAAATTTTGTTTTTAGCTCTACTGGTCTCGACCAGTCGAGCTCATGCGATGGTCCTTCGTCCGTTGTCCGGCCGTCCGTCCGTAAACAATTTTTTGTTCCCTCTTCTCCTCTGAAGGTATATACCCCAGAGACCTTATTATGGGTTCTTCTTGTTGGGTAGGTGGTCTAGTTGTGCATGTGCAATTTTGGTCCAGTTCCGACCCCTTGGGGGCCCACAAAAGGGCGTGGTCCCAAAATCTTGTTCCCTCTTCTTCTCTGATTGTATATATCCCAGAGACCTAATTATGGTCTCATCATGTTTTGTAGCTGGTGTAGTTGTGCATGTGCAATTTTGGTCCGGTCCGGACCCCCTGGGGCCCCTACAAAAGGGGCGTGGTCCCAAAACCTTGTTCCCTTTTCATTTCTGAAGGTATATATCATAGAGACCTAATTATGGTCTCATTTTGTTATATAGGTGGTCTAGTTGTGCATGTGCAATTTGGTACGGTCCGGACCCCCTGGGCTCCCAGAAAGGGGCGTGGTCCCAAAATCTTGTTCCCTCTTCTATTCTTAAGGTATATGTCCCAGAGACCTAATTATGGTCTCATCATGTTTGGTATGTGATCTAGTTGTGCATTTATTATTTTGGCCTGGTCCGCCCCCCCTCCCCCTGGGGTCCCACAAAAGGGCGTGGTCCCAAATTCTTGTTCCCTCTTCTATCCTTAAGGTATATGTCCCAGAGACCTAATTATGGTCTCATTTTGTTGGATAGGTGGTCTAGTTGTGCATGTGCAATTTTGGTCTAGTCCGGACCCCCTGGGACCCCACAAAGGGGCGTGGTCACAAAATCTTGTTCCCTCTTCTTTTCTGAAGGTATATGTCCCAGAGACCTAATTATGGTCTCATCAAGTTTGGTATGTGATGTAGTTGTGCATGTATAATTTTGGTCTGGTCCGGACCCCCTGGGGTCCCAAAAAGGGGCGTGGTCCCAAAATCTTGTTCCCTCATTTTCTCTTAAGGTATATATCCTAGAGACCTAATTATGGTCTCATTTTGTTGGATAGGTGGTGTAGTTGTGCATGTGCAATTTTGGTTTGGTCCAGACCCCCTGGGACCCCACAAAGGGGCGTGGTCCCAAAATCTTGTTCCCTCTTCTTTTCTTAAGGTATATGTCCCAGAGACCTAATTATGGTCTAATCATGTTTGGTATGTGATCTAGTTGTGCATGTATAATTTTGGTCCAGTCTGGACCCCCTGGGGTCCCACAAACGGGTGTGGTCCCAAAATCTTGTTCCCTCTTTTTTTCTGAAGGTATATATCCTAGAGACCTAATTATGGTCTCATTTTGTTGGATATGTGGTGTAGTTGTGCATGTGCAATTTTGGACCAGTTTGGACCTCCTTGGGCCCCACAGGGGGCGTGGTCCCAAAATCTTGTTCCCTCTTCTTTTCTGAAGGTATATGTCCCAGAGACCTAATTATAGTCTCATCATGATTGATATGTGATGTAGTTGTGCATGTATAAGTTTGGTCCAGTCCGGACCCCCTTGGGTCCCACAAAGATGTGGTCCCAAAATCTTGTTCCCTCTTTTTCTTTGAAAGTATATAGCCTAGAGACCTAATTATGGTCTCCTTTTGTTGGATAGGTGGTGTAATTGTGCATGTGCAATTTTGGACCAGTTCGGACTCCCTGGGGCCCCACAAAGGGGCGTGGTCCCAAAATCTTGTTCCCACTTCTTCTCTTATTGTATATGTCTGTGAGACTTAATTATGATCTCATCATGTTTGGTAGGTGGTCTAGTTGTGCATGTGCAATACAAAACATACATGTGTGGTCCAAATATATTTTTACCCCTTCTTCTCTGAAGGTAAATTGTTGTTTGAGTAGAGGATAACAGTAGAGCTCCAGTCTCGACAGAGACTTCTGGTCTAGATTAATGATGATTTTTTATTCTATTTTAGATGAATTACAGCATACTGAAAATTAGCAGTTCAAATAATTTTGGGTAGTCTTTTTAAGAAATTTAGTTGAAAAGGTCATGTTTTGGTGCATGATAATGTATAAATATAGTTTTATGGAAATGAAATGTGTAAAAAAAAAAATGCCTTTTGATATTAATTTTTGCAAATGTAGATTCTTTGCAAATATGAAAAAGTTACATTTTCAGATTTTAAAAATGTAGTTAAACTGATTCACAATTTTTATATTTGTCAAACTGAAGTTACAATTGATGTATTTAAAGCTGTTATATTATTACTATAATGAAATATAAAGTAAAATGTGAATGAATACTATTCTCTTCCTTTTCATTATGTCACATTCAAAATTTGAAAGTGAAATATGAAATTCTTATGAGGCACAACAATTCAAGGAACTTTCCTTGTTAAAGTGATGGAAAAGAAGGATGAATTCTAAGATCAAGGTCAACAGTGGAAACAATAAAGTTTAAGTATCAAGTGCAAGCTGTACTTGTGCTGAAACTTGCTTATTTATAAATGACTCAAACATTCATGCAACTCTGTATCTTGATCATATCCTTGAAGGTACCGGTAGTAGTATGTTATGACCTGCATAAGTATCTGCCCTCCATAAGCACTCTGACTACCTTGTAGATGACCTTGGTTCAACATCACGACACACTCTTGGATCTTTAGATATATAATGGTATGGCATAAGGACCAATCCTATTGATATCAAGGTCAAGGTCATTTTGGGGGCAAAAATATAAAATTTTTGAGAATGCAATTCATAAGCAAGGTATAGACCAGTCTGTTCATGCCAGCAGTTTTAAACTTTGCACACACATTTCTTATGACTGAAAAATGAATCCTATTGATTTTCAAGGTCATATCTGCAAGGTCAAGGTCACAGTGCTTATAACTTTTCAGGCCACTTTTTACATCTTGCATAGAGTTGAATAATATTTTACAGAACTGTGGTTCCAACAGTGTGTCATGGCCTTAACTCAAAGGTCATATCTGCAAGGTCAAGCTGACAATGTATATGATGATTTAATCTTTATCCAGGCTACAACTCTTTACCTGGAACATGAATTTGAATACATGTATATGGAATTGTTGCTCAGGACTGAAGAGTGTATCTTGACCGTGAATGGATGCCGCGCTATGCATTGCTCTTGTTTTATTTTTTGGCTTGGGATATGAATATGTATTGTTGATATAAATTTCATTTATGATTCATATTTCTCAAAAGAATACAAATTCACATTGTGGATTATCCTTTATAAAAGTGTATAATACAGTATTTCCATTACTGAATATGAAATATTAAGAAGGGGGGGGGGGGGGGTTAAACCTGCAATAAGGGAAAAAACAATAATCTGGACGGGTAGTCGGTGAAAATTGAGGTGTAGTATATATGGTACTGGCCTGAAGTAATGCTGGAAATTTTTCGTATATAAATATCGTCAAACCCCCTAACTACGACACTACCCTAACTACGACACTCTCGGGAAAACCGTCGCCGTTTGTTAACAATAGCGATTATGACGTCATTTTTCACTTGTTTCAAATCTTCGATCGATTATCTGTCAATAAATACAAACTTCCGAGAAAATGCATCAAAAACAGGTTATGTTTACATTAAATATATTTCATATTATGCTAAACGTACTCCAATCACTAAGTCATTTTTACATAGCACCTAAATAAGCCGTGATTCTCCCAAAAGAGCTATACACGTTTACATCCTCTTGTCAGTCATATTGGGAAAGGTCAATGCCGAAGGTGTCCCCTGATTTTTCAGAATAGAATGAGGCCAATGATATGTTTTTGTTATTTTATTGCGAATAATACGCTATGTATTTTCTGTTGTTGGCTATGACGTTCTTGACGCAATATAGATGTTATACGAGGGGTGTTCCGAAATTATTGTTACTTGCGCAATATCTCGTGGAAATAGTGCTAAATGAGCTTAAAACTACCTCATGGCGATAGCGTGATATCTGAAGCGTGGTATAGGTAAATTTCTCGCTCACAATTACACTGAACTTGGTGCTGTGTACATTGTTTTGTAGCGTACTCGTTACACTCTATATAAATATGGTTGGCAAGAGAGCTGAAAACATAATTGAAATTAGGGCCTATATCAAAGGTAGGTCTCTACTTGGCTTAAAGGCGGTAGATATTCATCGTGAGGTGTGTGATATTTATGGGAAGGGTCAAATGTCATATATGACTATTTGTAGGTGGGTCGCCCTGCAACAACAACAACAAAGCATAACATTGAACGAATTCGGCAAATCCTTGAAAAAGATGCAAGGTGCACTGTCAGGCAGTTAGCTAAAATGACAGGCTTGTCTTTAGCACGTATTCACTGTATTTTAAAGAAACATCTTAAGCTGGGCAAGATCAATGCCAGGTGGATACCCCATTTACTAACTGACGCGGACCAAAAGAGGTCCCGGGTTGACAAGGCCAAATCCTTATTGAAGAAATACCTAAAATACAGCAAAAAGGCTTTTGATAATTTGGTCACAGGTGATGAAACATGGGTGTATTTTTTCGAGCCCAAAATAAAATGCTCTAATCGAATCTGGGCAAACAAGAACGCCAGGCGCCCTAGCATTGCTAAAAGAATACGCACCGTGAGGAAGGTTTTGTATGTCATATTCTTTGATAACAAGGGTCCAATCATGCAAATCCCTGTTCCAAAAGGCAAAACTGTCACAGCAGAGTATTATAGAGACGTTGTACTTCGAAAACTGAAGAAAGTCTACAAACGCCGCCGCCCACATACAGGTTTGAAGTACCTCAGGCTCTTGCATGACAGTGCGCCAGCACACAAGGCGCGTATTGTAACGGAGTTTTTGAAGGCAGAAAAGGTCACTGTCCTCCCCCACCCTGCATTTTCACCAGACTTGGCCCCCTGTGACTTTTTCTTGTTCCCCAAACTAAAATTTCACCTATCTGGAAAAAAATATAAATCAAGAAATGCCCTTGGCTCTGCCATTTACCAGTATCTTATGAGTATACCAATTCAAGAGTACGAAAACTGTTTCCAAAAGTGGATTGATCGGTTGAAACAATGCATAAATGCAGAGGGGGAGTACTTCGAAGGACAGGGCAAAGTAAAATGATCACAATTACTTCTATCAAAAAGAAATCGCCAAAGTAACAATAATTTCGGAACATCCCTCGTATAGCGAGTAGTAGTAATGTTTACAGATATATTGGGTTTAAACGTGGATGATAAAGTGATATGACAAATATAAAGTTTTTGCAAATAGGGTACTTCTTCGTCTTGGTATTTCAATTGCATGTATTTCAATATTAAGTAATCATTCCTTTAGGTGATTGGAGTAATGTTAAATGTTTAAAACTTGTTTTAATATACAATGTATTACTTCATTCAATAATTAAATAAATAATTAATAATTTATTCTAATGATATTCAGTAAAATCATGAAAGAACCCCCCCCCCCTTTCCCTCATGATATAAAATAGTAAAAGCAAATAAATAATATTGATTTCAGACAAATCATAAAAAAGTATAGAGAAGGAAAAAACAGAACTTATCCCAAATCCCTACAAAATGCGTACATTTACTATTTGTAAACTGGGGACAATGCATGAATGTAACATATGTAGACACCGGGGACATCTAAAGTACTGCACCAAATTAGTAGCACTGAGAAGAGGGGCCATATTCAAATGCATTCACTGTTATTAAGGCAACCGCATCCTCTATGAACTGCTGTACGTGCTATTTGACTGTTAAAATGTTCTTTAATATCATTCTCATTCTATTATTGATTACAAACATTTATTTTCTTCAATATCATTGTATTAAAGGATTATAATTATTGAAATATATGTTTATTTCGTATTTAATAATAATAATTGTAATAATAATTGACAACAAACACACAATTCAAGAAATTTAATTGCTTTGGCCCCTAAAGTACCGAGGTGACATAGTTACATTAATTTGACACAGATTACACATGTCTGACCTCGGATCGATTCAGACGCTTATCCAAGCAGTGTGGTCACCGTTTGCTGCTGAAAAGGATGTGAAAATATGCAAAAAGGTTTGATTTATTGACTGATATATAGAAATAACCATACAAATTACCAAACGAAGAACGCTTCATTGTTACATGCTTATGGTGTCGGAGTTCGAAATATTGTGAATGCTGGGTTTCTTATTCCAATAAAATTCACCGCCGTCAGGAGACCGAAATATTGTGAATGCTGAATTTATTGTTCTTTGTTTTATGTTATGTTGTTGTTTTTATTATTATTATTATTTTTTTTTTATTATTTTTTTTTTGAAGAAGGGGTTTATTGAAAATGAAATAAAAACTACAAAGACATACAACACGTGTTGTATGTCTGCAAAATTTAAAATATAGGGGAAAACATCAAATTTTGAGAATGAAATTAAAATCAAGTCAAAAGTAATTATTGATCATATTCAGTCTATTTTCACTGTTCTTAGCAGTAGATATTTAGACTACAAATATGGTGTAAGTAGCAGTAAATTTACTTTGATTTCTTTGCATTTATAATCAAACGATGAAAGCACAGATTAGCTATGGCCGGTCGATGTGGACGGTAATACTAGTGGTCGGATTTGGGGACGGATCATCTGGGGACTCCAGAACTTGTGGACGGATCGTCTTAATCTCTTTAATATCGGAACTGAACAAAGGAAATCGAATAGGAAGGTATATATCTGAATTAAATAGTGCCCCGGTCCCACTTTGACAGTAAGGAGTGGCCCATTCCTTCCGCATGGCATACATCTCCCCACTCTCTCCTCTTTCGGTGTTATAGGCGCCTCTGCGGAGTCTTCCGCTTCAATTGAGGGCCCCCCCCATTTTTAGCATTTCTGCATTCGTCCCTGACAGAGACATATATACACATGTCTCTGGTCCCTGTGTATATTATGTCTCTGTCTGAGCACAATTATCTGTCGAATGATTTTGATTTAATCTTCCATGCCGTCTTTTTTAAACCTGTGATTGTCATCATTCTTATTCATTCTAATGCAAAATATCACGACAACGAACAGACAAAAATATAAATTTGGAAAAATAAACATTGTTCTTTTGCATTTGAATTTTATGAGAAATTAACTCATGGTGCTTACTAAAATATTACTTATTTGGGAACTGGAAAAGTCCGACTTTACGGAGAGTTATAACATTAAAAAAAATGTTATTTTGATTTATACTTATCATTTAGAATGATAATTATGACAAGATTAGACTATTCTCTAGTTTCAGCTTAAGATACATAAAATTCACCCAGATAATTGTATTTCTCTAAGCTATTTCACGACGGACTATTCCGTGTCCGTGTCCGATTTTGCGTACTAATTTTAGGAAGCGCCCTGAGCGTGGGTAGTACGATTAACCGGAATACTCTTTATAAAACGGAAAATAACCGTAGAAAAACTGAAATGCATTATTATCAACCGTAAACCCCCATATTATATGTCTTCCTGAGGTGATGATAATATATAACAGCAATCATGTATATAGTAAATGTCAAAATTCACATAAATCAATTTCCAAACTTACTCTGATGCAAATCATAGAAAGAAAGAAATATAACTTCTGTTCCACACTTAAGAGGCGATGTTAGAGTAAATATTTTCATTCTTATGAAGAAAACTGAATTTATCTCAGACCGTGAAGGTAAATTTCACAATTCAAAATTAACAATAAGATTTATAAATAGGTTTACAAATAAGCATTAGTTATGAGATTTATTTTACATTTTTTATATCATTATCAGTGTGATACTATACAATTCTATTTCAGTATCTATTTCTTTACAAAAATTATAAAAATAAAACATGGATAAGAAGAAATAATGAGCATTTCGGTTGCTTTCGGTTTTTTAGAGAAGGACCTTTCAGTTGCAGAAGGCATTTCGGTTAATCGTACTTTTGTAATTATCCGTTGTCTGAATCTTTTGACTGTTTGAATAAACAACGTTTTACAACCAGCTTTCAAAATCGACATTGTTCCAGAGGAGGTTGAAAACACATGTATGTAAACAGGTAAATGCAGCAGAGAACAGGGGTTTTACTAATAATAGTGCAGTTTGACATTCTGTAGCATAATGATAGTTAATTTATTCTTATTGGTTAAAGCGTGTTTTAAATCAGACTCGCAGTGATGCACATATTTTAACCTTGACATTGTTATTGACGTTTCTACTTCTAGTGAATGCAGAATTCTAGAAAGGCCAAGGGTACTATACATTAATTTTATTGATAAGTTCCCTACCGACTCACCAGAGGGGAATTCAGTTTTCCTCTCCATTAGTCTTTCTATATATCTGTCAGTCACTCAGGCTTTTGAGACAACCCCTGCCCTGGTATATCTCTAGTGAAAGAGGGAGAAGGGAACCAGCAACAATTATCAATGGTTCTTTTCAAACTCTCACAACTTCGTTATTTGTTGATCAAATTTAATGACACTACTCTCATTTAAGAGCCAGAACGTTTATCTTTCACTTCATATACATCGCTTTACTGTCAGCAATATATACCATAATTAAACTCACCGAAATCTTCAGGAAAACATGATATCCAGGTCACTGTCGTAGTGTCTACACCAAAAGTCAAGCGAAATTTTTCGCTTAAAAGACGACTTCCACCATTTCGGTGGTCGTTGTGCTCCTTCTCATGATTATGGTTCATTAAAGTCATGTTCATTTATCACAATCACAATGTTACACTTTTCATAGATGATGTCCTTGTCAATTTTTCGAAAGATCTTACTAAACATCGTCTGTTATCAAAATGAGATGATAAGTTTGTTGTGGCAATTTAGGTATCAGAATGAGTTGATAAGTATGATGTGGCCATGTAGGTATCAGAATGAGTTGATAAGTCTGATGTGGCCATGTAGGTATCAGAATGAGATGATAAGTCTGATGTGGCCATGTTGGTATCAGAATGAGTTGATAAGTCTGATATGGCCATGTAGGTATCAAAATGAGATGATAAGTCTGATGTGGCCATGTAGGTATCAGAATGAGTTGATAAGTCTGATGTGGCCATGTTGGTATCAGAATAAGATGATAAGTCTGATGTGGCCATGTAGGTATCAGAATGAGTTAATAAGTCTGATGTGACCATGTTGGTATCAGAATAAGATGTTAAGTCAGATGTGACCATGTTAGTATCAGAATAAGATAAGCCTGGAATGTTGTGTAGATGTTGAAAGTCAAAAGATCCCTATAGCTAAAGTTATTATAAGCTATGATAGCTATATCTAAGTCAATTGCAAAGGTTCACATTTCTGAGTAGGGATCAGACAAATTATAAGAGAAAAAGTTTTTTGTCACATTAAATAAAAAAATCAAACAAGCTCATCTCATATATTGTCAATTTTGAAGTGGAAGGACACTAAGGAAATAACTGTCGTACATTTGATTTCCTTTTCTATGCCAATGATATTCCTTAGAACAGTGTTCTGTGCTTTACCTCATATATATTCCTGTCTATACAAATGTCTTTTGAATTTTGTAGGTATACATATGATGGGGCATAGTACATTGTATATTATAAATGATGGATTGATGTATTGATTATTATTTTGTTTCAACTCTTTTCAGGAAAGGAAACTTGGAATGGTGAATTTACTTGTATAAGGCTGATGAAGAGAATCATTGTAACACTTTCAGCTAGGAATCACAACCAAAGTGAGAAGTAAAATATAGTTTTAAACAAATATACAAATAAATGTTAAATGGTGAACTTTTTTATTCTTTTTTTTTTTGTTGCACAGTGCATTTGTGTTTATTGAGATATGTTTTGATGATTCAATTTGAAATTAAATGTACAATGTAATTGAATATTCACATTTTTAAGTACCAGAAATTGGTATTTTTAAACCGAAGGAAAAACAACTATTTTCCTTTTATGGCAAAAAACATGTCAGAGTGATAAATAATTCATTCAAAATGACTTGATGGGGCCGTGTAGGTATCAGAATGAGTTGATATTTCTGATGTGGCCATGTAGGTATCAGAATGAGTTGATAAGTATGATGTGGCCATGTAGGTATCAGAATGAGATGATAAGTCTGATGTGGCCATGTAGGTATCAGAATAAGATGATAAGTCTGATGTGGCCATGTAGGTATCAGAATGAGTTGATAAGTCTGATGTGGCCTTGTAGGTATCAGAATGAGATGATAAGTCTGATGTGGCCATGTAGGTATCAGAATAAGATGATAAGTCTGATGTGACCATGTTGGTATCAGAATGAGTTGATAAATGTGATGTGGCCATGTTGGTATCAAAATGAGTTGATAAGCATGATGTTGCCATGTAGGTATCAGAATAAGATGTTAAGTCTGATGTGGCCATGTAGGTATCAGAATGAGTTGATAAGTCTGATGTGGCCATGTAGGTATCAGAATGAGTTGATAAGTCTGATGTGGCCATGTAGGTATCAGAATAAGATGATAAACCTGATGTGGCCATGTAGGTATCAGAATGAGTTAATAAGTCTGATGTGACCATGTAGGTATCAGAATGAGATGATAAGTCTGATGTGGCCATGTTGGTATCAGAATAAGATGAGAAGTCTGATGTGGCCTTGTTGGTATCAGAATGAGATAATAAACCTGATGTGGCCAAGTAGGTATCAGAATAAGATGATAAGTCAGATGTGACCATGTTAGTATCAGAATAAGATAAGCCTGGAATGTTGTGTAGATGTTGAAAGATCCCTTTAGCTAAAGCTATTATAAGCTATGATAGCTATATCTAAGTCAATTGCAAAGGTTCACATTTCTGAGTAGGGATCAGACAAATTATAAGAGAAAAAGATTTTTTGTCACATTAAATAAAAAAATCAAACAAGCTTATCTCATATATTGTCAATTTTGAAGTGGAAGGACACTAAGGAAATAACTGTCACACATTTGATTTCCTTTTCTATGCCAATGATATTCCTTAGAACAGTGTTAACTAAGTATCAATATGATGTCATACTGATTTATTTAATTAAAATAAATAAAATACCCCTATCGCATAAGTTTGATTTTTACAGAGTGTAACTTCTCAGATGTGCATGTTATGAATTGGAATAGCTTGAATGAAACCTGTGAGCAGACCATAATGTAGGAGCAATAAATTAGGACATGTGTTCCCATTACAATACATGGAAAATTCAATGGGTGGTGTGCTACCTGTAGACTTGATACTTGGCCTACAGGTATGCTTTTTATATACCCTTTCACTGTTACTTTGGAGCTGGTGTTTTGTTTGGCAAATGATATACACGTATGGCTAATTTTAATAATAATAAAAAATTTGATCGTCTCTCACATAATTTTGTGGGAACAGTTATGATTTTGCCAACCAAAATGACAGATTGATCCTACAGTGCGGTAATATTGAAAGGGTGAGAAAGTCTGATGGTTTCTCACACTTTTTAAAAAATTCTGCCAGGTTTGATTTAAACAATAGTTTAAACATCATCCCAGTAGAGAGTTTTCACCATTGAGGAATATTAATAGATGAAAGAGTATCTTTTTATTTATTCAAAGGCAATCAGTTGGAATCCTCTAGATTTACCCTTTGATTTCTTTTGGCAACTATTGATGTTCAGTTGGCATTTCTGAAGTTGTTGGGATTTACTCTAAAAATCTTTTTTGCAGATTTTGCATTCATTTTTATACAAGAACTAATTGCTCCATTTCAATTTTGATTTAACAAATTTTAGAAATTGATATTTTTCAATATAAATTTTTATAAAAAATCTAGATAATCCTTACAATAGGGCGACTATGTGATGTCAAGTAAAAAAGACTATTGTCCGCTCCAATGTTACCTGACAGTGAGAATATGTTATGACAATTAAAAAATATATTTATTAAAATGTTTTTATTGTGATTTCATAGGTACATTTCTTCAAGAGAAATTTGCTCAAAACTTGAGAAAGGGGAAGACGTGTCACATTTTTTGAGTGGGCCATATGCACTAAGTAGAGGTGAGTGTATTGCCACCAAAAAATGAAGCTATAAACATGAGTATTAGGAGAAGGAATCAAATCTTGATTTAAGATATGAATTTGATTTGTTTTTAAATGAATGATTCAAGTTCAATTAATGATAATGTGATTAATGAAATTCTACAGATATACATATCCCTTACAGAAAAGAATGCCATTGAACTTCCATTGCTTTTACAGTTATATTCTTTCCATTGAAATCCCATTACTTTTGCAGTTCTACTAATTAGATGCAAACTGGTAATGTAAAATGTATGTGTAAAAACCATTGATTTTCCAGTTTTCTGTAAAAACCCATTGCAATACCATTCAAAGTCCATTGAAATACCATTGAAATCGGCGAATTATTTAAATTAGGTAGAACCAGTTAAATGACGTCACATTTAACTGAAAAATCAATGTTGAAATACAGCTTTCAGAAAACCATTGAAATACCATTACTTTCCCAGTTATTCCACAAAAGGAAAAAAAAATACAATGACTTATAGAAACAGAAGTTTTATTATGTTCTTCACATGTAATGCCACTATGTTAATTATCAAAGAACTGATATTAAACTTTTATTAGATATAGAGAGATCATCTTGCCAACAGATAATGTATAGCCTACTAAATGAAAATGAAAATGTATATCCATTGAAAGTTCTCATATTTAAATGTTCAGTAACCTACCTTGTTTTTCAGAATTTTGGAAAATGTTCATATATAAACAAATTAAATCAGTGCATAGAACAAAATTAAATTCCCTGAAAACATCATCGGAATTCCATATGATTAATCCACAGATTGTCACTCAACAATATTAAGTAACTTATTATGGCATGAAGACCCACAAAGTCTTCATAATACTTTCGGATACATGTCTCCTTCCTGTGCATGTCACTTTTTCTGTAAAAATGTCACCTTTGTACGCTTATCACATAGTTTGAATCACATTTCCATGTATAAATTTTAGTTTAAATCACTTCTCCATGTATCAATTTTATGCATTCAAGCATTTCACACAGTTTTTCTGTACACACTTTCTTCTCATTCTGTACGTCTTTTAAAATCTTGGTACATCCTTTACCACTTTCTGTCTGTAGTTTCCAATTCCATTAAGCAAAGTTGTCATGAATGTTTTGAGGCAGGTGATCACTGACATGTTGCAAAGATCTGTAAAAATAAATATCACAAAATGAATTACCAATTTAAGTTTATCAGGGCAAAGGTACAATGGGGTGGACAGGGTAGTCTAGGAGAGGAACGGGATGAGTAAGAGATGGGAAAAGGAAAGGAATGGGGAGACAGGGTGAGAAGAGGTAAAAAAGGAAGAGCCATACTCTCTACTGACCACCTTACACACGACCACCGTCATGCGCGGATCCAGAGGGATGCACCGGGGGTCTGGACCGACCCTAAGATTTGACGAAAATTGTTTTCTTGTTATTGTTACAAAAATATGGATGAACACCCTTCCCCCTCGACCCAAATTTCTGGATCCGCACCTGACTATGCTCCTACCGAAGGTATAATGCATTATTACTAATTACTTGTTAACATGAGACAACCCCAATTGCAAACACACGAGATCGCAGAAAACGTGACAATTATGAAAATATATCAAAGTACATGTACGCACAGACTCGTTCACAAGTATTTTAAGTGTTTTCATTTCTTGAAAAATTCTATGTAAGTTACATCTAACACTTTATTAATCATCCGTGTGTTCCGATACGTTCAAAACAGGTGCACATTTTGTACGCACATCCGTCAGCTTGCGATAATCACTGACCTTCATTCTCTTCTAATTAACCCGTATCATATTTCCCGGCCTCTTCAGCGACAGAGAATGTTCCCGCCGAGCGCCATTTAATTTTGATATCAATAACTTACAAGTGATGGGTTCGACGAGGTATTATGAGGATTATCAACTTTACAGAAATACAATCCTATATTACTCGTAAGCATAAAGTTTAATAATTTCAAGTTAAATAATGCAACAATCATTTCACTCTCATTGTTAGTTTCTTTTTCTAAAAGAAAGACAGTGCCCAACCATGTAGATTCAACCTTTTCAAATAATAATTAACACAAACCATCTGAGCAGAAGAACACTGAAAGTTTAAAACAAAACAAAAATCAGTACTTACCAGTACGTTAGTGAAAAGAATGTCCTTCGAGGTCAGCGATGGTACATTTATATATGCAACCAAATCCGTCTTTCCATTTTGTATTATTCCATCATCGTCACTTCATCTTGTAAATATGCTCGCCAATTGTTTGACTATCTTTTACAAATACATGTACGTAAATGCAAGAGCGCGTGCACAACGATATACAAGACATTTTCTCAAATTGAATCATGGCGCTCGATCGGATGCTGCTTCATATTCAAATGATACTAGGCTGTATAATCAGGTCATTTTCCCATGATTCTCGAAACGTGTTATATAATACAGTTCGTTATCAGGAATGGACGATATCTGATTTCACTGATCTGTCTGGACTGAAGCCGTATTGTAGTGTGGATACAGAAATGATATTTTTTATGGAAATTAAACCACAGAATGTATTGCGTTAATATTTTTTTCCCTGTATTATTGTTTTAAAATGTATTAATAACTGAGAAAAAATGGCAATGATAGTTATGGTGTGTGGGGTGGGAAAAGGGGAGGGGGGGAAGTTATTGTAGTGTTTTTGCTTGAGACCTTTACAAAACAGCCTATTCAAAGTGATTTGAAAGAAAACTAAATGTAAACGACGATTTTATCATAATTAAGCACAGTGCCCCTGAAAATTAATCGGCAAGATTGAAAATTGAAAATTGACATCGACAAAGTGAGCGCTGGTCCGTTATCGCATTTTCCGTACATTTCGGCACCATATATATGTATAGGTGCTTGACGGATACGTACGGTATTTCATATTAGAGTAAATCCGTATCTTCGAAGGTCTCTGGTATAAACAATAGGCACTTCGTTAACACGGATGAAATACGATCCTTATCGAAATATTTTGAAGATCGTAGATGGGTTCCAATTATCACACAATCATTATATAACGGGAGTTTACAAGATAGGCGTACTAAATCAATGCATCCGTTCATTTAAATACATGTAACTCTTTTCCCTCAGATTTCTGTATATTTGTATCCCTTTTCAAACTTGAGTTCTGTTGTGTTCAGAAACAACTCGTGGAACATATAATATACCTATAGACTATGTGTATGTACAACCATTGAATTGAGAAAAACTGCTTTCGAAAATAAATGCTATATCAATGTATAATTGTTATACTAAATGTCCAGTTATTTGAGATAATGGTATTTCAATGGAAATATTGAGGCATTAAAATCACAGTTATAATAAAACTTGAATTTCAATGGTCTTAGAATAACTGGTTTACTGAGACTGCAAGGTGAAACAATGATATTCTAATGGTATTTCAATGATAACTGCTAAAACACTGGATTTTCAATGAAGTTTCAATGGGAAATTTCCAGTTTCTTTATCTAAGGGATGTTTAATTTTAAGGATTCAAGGAATCACAGATTATACAGTTTGTAAATTGGTTGTACTTCTGTACCTCCATAGAAAAATAAATTATTAATGTCATTTTTAATAATTTCTTTGTTAAAAAGAAACAAAAATTTTGATGAAACTTGCCATATTTATTTGAGAAAACTCTGAATATTTTGAATTTGGCGCATTGATAACAAATGACGAGCGTGTCCAATTTGTCATGTGGCTTGTTACTTCTATTTACATATAGAAAACAACTCTGATGATGCAGTTGAATACACTTCATATGGCAGTTGGCTCGAAATTTAAATTATACCAGTATATTTACTTCAAACATTTATTGTTATCATTTTTATTTGTCGCTTAAAAAGTTAGGGTTTTAAAAATTGTGTAAAGAAGTTTGTTTATGAATGATTTAAGGTTATTAAGGCATCCAGTTGTGCTACAAGTTTTGACCCATTGACCTTCACCTTAAATTTTGATTTTCAATCTTCTTACCCTTTATTATGCTGTACCTTTTAAACAATAAGGGTTCTGTTTTTTACTTTTGTACAAAGAAGTTTTTTTATGATTTAAGGTATCCAATAGTGCTACAATGTTTTACTTAATGACTTTGACAACCATACATATCTTATATATTGCACATAGATGAAGGTGAATTCACAAAAGATGTGCAAGAGCTGTAGCCTACAGTTAAGAACACCAGCAGTTTCCTTCCACTTTCAGGGCTTGAAAATAACAAAGGCATTGCACAAAAATTTAAGTATTTTATTTTTATTATAGAGGTAAAAAAATGAAATAAAATAAAACCCAAAGGAACAAAACTAACTTAATGTTGTTCATTGAACAGCTGACTTTTTAAAACTATATTATTGGTGTGGCACATAACATGTCGTCAACATGTACCTGAAATTGTGTGGCGTGATGTAAAACGAGTCAGACAAAACAAAAACAAACAATTAAATTCCTCCTAAACATAATAATATTATTGTTATTATTAGTATAGGTGAAGTAAACCTGGTATGCGCATATTAACACATGACAACAGGTATTTGATATTTCCTGAAAATAATATACACATGAAGTACATGTATAACATGTAACTTATGAGTACATTTCATATGGAAGAAGAACAACATTGATATAGGTGAAATAAACCTGCTATGGTGTTATATATTTACAAATACATATATATGTAATCAAATTGAGAGCTATAGCAGGTCAGTCATTAAAAAAGGGTATTACATGTATGAAAGATAGTGATATACATTTGAGAACAAGAGTAGGAAAGTGATATAGTGTTAGTTGAGGAGCTAGCAAACAGCTCTTGTCTAAGCCTAGAATTTAGTCTTGATATAGTAAGGCCAAAAAGAAAATATGTGTGTTTCTGGTTACATGTTTCAAAAAAGTGTCTGTAGGTCGGAAAAACTTTTTTTTTTTTTTTTTTAAATTTTTAAATTTTTTTGGTTGCAGTAAAGTGTTTAATTGACACTGTTTGCATAGCTATTTTTTTTTTTTAAATATAACCCTCAGTTTCTTTTTTTTTTGAATTACGTCATCAGAATTTTGTAATAAAGTGTTCTAAGGTTGGTGGGTAAAAATAAGGTTGGTCGGGAAACCAGAAACACACATTTTTTTTGGCCACACACCCATATCTATGTATGTAAAGCATCTTGAATAACTATGCAATATAGATTGTTTAGCTGAGTGGCATGGATCAAATAGACTTCATTTCTTTCTGAATGTTTGATTTCATAATGCAGATACAGATATTAGTTGATGTAATTTTATGAATGTAGCATATCAGTGATTTTATAAATGTTTACATTTCAGTGTACAACATAAGTGCTGAAAGGAAGTGACCATTGTCTCGGACTCAAAAATATGTACAAGACTCAAATAAATGAAAATGACGGTTTGATTTTTTCAGTTGATATTTTTATGTAATTAGGAGTTACCATGCTAGTGCAGGTTTTAAAAAAAACTGACAGGGTATTGGCAAATTCCCTGTCAGAAATGGAGTTACCATGAACAGATATTTCTGTCAGGGGAATCGCCAATACCCTGCCACTTTTTGTAAAACTGTAGCATGATAACCCTTCTCATGTTTTGACCTGAAAAAAAAACTTACACGTTAGTTTTGTCGATATCGTCAACAAGGTTGCCAAGGGGCATGTGACCTCATAGTGAAAACTGAAGTGAAATGTGAATCCTCTTGCAGTTTTTAGATGTTTCACCAATCAGGATGCATCTTACAATTAGACTGCATTAAAATGTATGTTTATGTATAACATGCAAATTATATTATTGCCATGAGTATGCAAATCTTCTCGGTTTGTCCCACAGGTGACTCACTGTTCTAAGTTTTTGAAACCCATAGTCCCTTCTCAAGGCAGAAAATAACATTGTTATATCTCTCATTTCTTCCAATGGGTTTGATGCATAAGTGAAAATTGTGTAAAGCATCAGTAGATGCCTTCGCTATATAAATGACAAAAAGCATAGAAAATCATTAAAATTTGTATAATATATATATATATATATATATATATATATATATATATATATATATATATATATATATATATATATATCATGCAAGTGAAAATGCTTCTTTATGTTCTGTAAATGATTGATGATTGACTGTACATAAATTGACAGATGTACGCTACATGATATACATTTCATTTATGTATTTCAATTCTACTTTAAATATTTATTCTTAAAACATCTCTAATAAGATTTGAAATAATTAATCCTCCATGTGTTTTACTGTATCAACATAATGATACGATGTCATTGGTTTCAGGAGGCAGGCTTGGTGTAGTGGTTAAGCGCTTGGCTCGCGGCGCCGACGATCCGGGTTCGATTCCCGGATTGCGCCACTATGTTTCAGAGGTTGGTATTCTCCTGCTTCCGTGTCGCGATATAACTGAAACATTGTTGAAAGCGACGTAAACACCGATCAACCAACCAACCATCATTGGTTTCATACGATCAGGATAGATTTGGTTTATTTGTGTTTAATGTCAGTTTTAACAATTTTTCAGTTGTATGGCTTAAATGGAAGCAGGAGGCAACCACCTTTTTCAAAAATGTAATGACGCAATCCAGCGCTTGACCTCTACAACAAGCCAGCCCCCTTTGATAGTCATTTTAAATATAAAGTTACTGATTAAAATATATCACTATTCTAGTTGGTTGTTAAAATATGCTTTAATTATAAAGATTGAATTAATTGATGTAAACAAATGTTTATTTCAGTTACCACCTTGCTGTGTAAAGAAGAATGCTACATTAATGGCACACTGCCTTGATTAAGGTATGTATTGTGTACTTAAAGGGGTATTTGTGGTAGATTTTACCGATCTAGTGAAGGCAGTGACAAATATTGTTCTTCTATTGATAGTGGCTTCCACTCTTGGAATGATCACAATGTGAATTATATACATAAATTATATATACAAAAGAAAAGTCTTGTATGGTGAAATATTTAATATGAAAACTATACTATAGTGATACCAATTGAATGAGAGCAAGAAATATACACATCTACATCTATGTATAATCCATGTGTAAAATAAACTCTTATTAACTTTACATATATCATGGCATTTAAGTGAATGCGTTACTTGCCATGTAAAAAACTAATAACTTTGTCAAAAATAGTATTGGCAAAGTTTCTTGTCTTTGGATTGAGATTTGTCTGTAGGGGCTTGAAATCTCCTCTGTTAAAGAAATTGACGTGTGCCCTCTGTCTGTATTTTCATTCCATTCTAACGCTGTCATTGCAGTTCTCCTTCTATATTCTTTTTCATTATACGCAGTTCTTTTATCATGATAAATTAAACAGGTGTTATTAAAAGATTCAATTTAGTGTATATCCATATATTTGATATAGTCAGATGGTGATTTGTAAATTTCACACAGCTCCGGGTCCAGGCTGTAGTAATTTGATGGATATAGGGTCTGTCAATTTTGATTTACTTGGCACATAATGCTCATCAGTTCTACACCTAGATTCCACAGCACAATTAGTATGAATATTTTGATAATGAAACACAAGGTCGTCAAGATTTTGTTTGAGTTTTTACATAGAACCATTACAATTTTTCATGGCGTAATAACAATGCATTTCTACGGACGCTGCCTTACTTCTTAGTTCGGAATGCCACGTAACTCTATACTTGCACCTTGGTCATGTACATACCGTTTTCATCTCCTTTGCTATGCCTTTAACGGCGTGCCATGTATCATTTGCATTAAATACTGCTGGCTGTTCTTCTTTAATAAATTTATTAATCGTACCATTCCTGTCATGTCCATGAACGCTTTTAATTACGTCATTGTTTTTAAAATGCTCGTAAAGTTTTGGCACACCAAACATCTCATGCCTTTGGCTGCAGGGATTGTCAGTCCTGGTTACAGAAGTGTACCCATTCACTTTCCTGGTTTTTTTTCTCCTATTGAAATTACATCGTAAAATTTTGCATTTTTTCTCCAACTATGCATGGCAAGCGTTGGTGATAAATGTAACTCCTGGTTAGTCATCTCCGTCAGGTGGCAATGCAGATCTTTGAATTCATGAAAAACTGCGTCAGAGAGAGTTCCTACGCTAGTGGACTTCATGAATCTCTCATATTGGATATAATGATGTCCAAAGGTAAAAATTTCATGTATTGCGCACATGTTTGGGACAAATTTTCCATCAGGTAAACGGGGAGATGAATTGATTCGATAGACATGTTCTGGCTGGCACTCCACTGTTAGTTTACGAACATGTCCAAAATACTGTGTATCTTTCAAAAATAACATTTAGTCACATGTTTTTGAGTGTTCTGAAATGCAAAAGTTCATCATGACTGCGTTGGTGATCCAAAACATCTTTTCATAACAGGTGTCTTTATGACTAACCAGGTATGGACTGAAACATCTTTGAATAAGTTCCTTGTCTTCTGTAGTTCTGTTTATTTTTTATCCTTGATTAGGTAAATAAAAATTGAAAACTTCCTTCAAAATTTGCAAATTGTTTACAACTGACCTTTTCACCATAAAGTAATTTTGCTTGACTGATTTTGTTAAAAATGTCATCTTCTCTTCTTCAGTATCAAAATAAGATTTAACTATCCCCACAATATGTTGTTTCTCTCTTAATTTTTGTATCCTGTTTTGTCTTTTCATTTTTGGCCACTGTTAGATTTTTATACGCCCATCATATGTTATGGTGTTGTCCATCCGTCCATCCATCTGGGGTCATGTTTTCCAGACTTTTTTTCTGCAGTCTTTCAAGATATTGGATTGTAGCTTGGCATTTAACTTTATATCAACAAGGGTCAGTACTAGTTTGCATTTGGGTATGATTGCTTTGGTTTTTCCAGAGTTATGGCCCTTGAACTTAGAAATTTTCAAGGATTTTACAGTTTTCAGGACTTTTTTTGCAGTCTTTAAAGGTATTGAATTAAAACTTAGTACATAACTTTATATCAACAAGGGTCAGTACCATTTTGCATTTGGTTATGATTGCTTTAGTGTTTTCAGAGTTACGGCTCTTGAACTTAGAAGATTTCAAGGATTTTACAGTTTTCCTGACTTTTTTTCTGCAGTGTTTAAAGGTATTGGATTAAAACTATGTATATTACTTTATATCTTTGAGGGTCAGCGCCAGTTCGCATTTGGGTTTTATTGCTTTGGTTTTGTCAGAGTTATGGCCCTTGAACTTAGAAATTTTCAAAGATTTGACAGTTTCCAACTTTTTTCTGCAGTTTTTAAAGGTATTGGATTAAAACTTGGTATATTACTTTATATCAATGAGGGTCAGTAACAATTCACAGTTGGGTATGATTGCTTTGGATTTGCTTGAGTAATGCCTGTTGAACTTAGAAATTTTCAAGGATTTTACAGTTTTCCGGATTTCTTTATGCAGTGTTTCAAGGTATTGGATTGTAACTTGGCCATTCATTCAAATTGAAGCTAAGCAACAAGCTATTATGTCTTGCTAGGGGTTGCTCTTGTATATTTTTACGTCCAATTTTATCACAATATTCATCTCTCGAGCTTTTCATTTTCCTATGTATGTTATTTGGCATATCACCATGAGGAAATTGATGATAAAACAAACTTTGATTATATACTGATGATTGTTTATTCTAACATTTGAGTTTTATTTTCAAGTATTATGAATACCTGGGAGACCAGGAATGGGACTTAAAAGATTTAGTATACCTACTTCGACTTCTCCATATATAGATACATATGGAATTCACACGATTTGACTCTTTCTACGGGGTATATGTGACGGGTGTTGCTAGCAAGCAGGAGATGCTCACTCTCCCCGGGCACCTGATCTCACTCCATCACAGGGGTTCACATATGCTCTTAAAGTAGACATATTTTGTTATTTTCCATTTGTTTTTCATTTTCACTGATTTTGTATGTCCTATGGTTTCATGATTTTTGGATTTGTGGTTTGGATTTATCCATCATCTTTACATGCTTACATGCACCTATTATATTATGGACTAATTCATAGTTAATCTTTTGATAATTTGTAAAGTTGTCATGGATGCTGCAGTGGCATGGTATTTGGATACTAAATCTTTTTTCTTGCTGTTTTTTCTGATACAGAAACAATTCATAACTTTCATCTCGATTCCCTGATTTACTGGTTTAGTCCATTTTGAGAGAATATAGGACCATTAGTATTTGAACATCTGAATGATCAAAGATGAGTTGTAAAATAAATTACCATAATAAAACTTACCATCCCTTTCTTAGTACTTCTGATGCTTATATACTGCATTATTTGACTATGTCTGAGAAACGAGAAATCCCCTTAGATAAAGAAACTGGAAATTTCCCATTGAAACTTCATTGAAAATCCAGTGTTTTAGCAGTTATCATTGAAATACCATTAGAATACCATTGTTTCACCTTGTAGTCTCAGTAAACCAGTTATTCTAAGACCATTGAAATTCAAGTTTTATTATAACTGTGATTTTAATGCCTCAATATTTCCATTGATATACTATTATCTCAAATAACTGGACATTTAGTATAACAATTATACATTGATATAGCATTTATTTTCGAAAGCAGTTTTTCTCAATTCAATGGTTGTACATACACATAGTCTATAGGTATATTATATGTTCGGCGAGTTGTTAATTTCTGAACACAACTCAAGTTTACAAAGGATACAAATATACAGAAATCCGCGGGAAAAGAGTTACATGTATTTAAATGAACGGATGCATTGATTTAGTACGCCTATCTTGTAAACTTACGTTATATAATGATTGTGTGATAATTGGAACCCATCTACGATCTTCAAAATATTTCGATAAGGATCGTATTTGATCCGTGTTAACGAAGTGCCTATCGTTTATACCAGAGACCTTCAAAGATACGGATTTACTCTAATATGAAATACCGTACGTATCCGTCAAGCACCTATACATATATATGGTGCCGAAATGTACGGAAAATGCGATAACGGACCAGCGCTCACTTCGTCGATGTCAATTTTCAATCTTGCCGATTAATTTTCAGGGGCACTGTGCTTAATTATGATAAAATCGTCGTTTACATTTAGTTTTCTTTCAAATCACTTTGAATAGGCTGCTTTGTAAAGGTCTCAAGCAAAAACACTACCATTACTTCCCCCCTCCCCTTTTCCCACCCCACACACCATAACTATCATTGCCATTTTTTCTCAGTTATTAATACATTTTAAAACAATAATACAGGGAAAAGATATTAACGCAATACATTCTGTGGTTTAATTTCCATAAAAAATATTATTTCTGTATCCACACTACAGTACGGCTTCAGTCCAGACTGATCAGTGAAATCAGATATCGTCCATTCCTGATGGTCAAAGAAAGGTAATTAACGAGAGCCGTGATTGGCTGATGTGGTGTAGGGAGAGAGGGACTACTATTTCAATGTATCAGGAGCTGTGATTGGATGAAATTATTTGATCTATGTATAAATAAAGATTGATTCTGCTGTAAAATCATGAATTTTTATCTCATTTCGCTAATGTAAAGATTTAATTACCTAAGAAGGGGTGGTTGTTTACATTTGAATTTTGGCCAATTTTGGGGGGTATCCCCCTTCCAGCATGATTTTCTCGAAATTAAGGTGGATAACCTATGGTAAACTGTTAAAATTCTGATAGAGGAGGATCTGACAAACATTTTGATATGTGGATTATATATAGCTAAAATGTAGGATGTTGTGTAAATCTTGCTGGAAGTTCGGTAATTTAACATGGGACCCTATGGGAAATGGAATTACTATGCTTTGACCTATAGGCCAAATACTAAATTTCTCAAAAATGCAGTTTGACCTCATTTTCTTGTTCATGCAGTCCATTTAACCTAAAATCATATCAAATTGGCCCCAAATTTTGATTCAAAGTGCCTAGAATTTTCAATATTGAAATTTCTGGAAAAAAGGGGGGTGGTTTAAATTTGCCAAATTTTAACAAATTAATTTTGTGTATTTTGCATGGATGACTGATTTGATTCCATTGTGTTGGATATTTGAGACATTTGAAACAGTATTTACAGAATTTTACCCCAATTTTTTCGGATTTTGTGCACTTTTTACATTGTGGACTGTGAAACTTGAATTTGTAAAAGTACGCAATTCGATGTAAATTTTGGGGGATTTTCGATAAAAATTATCGTATGATCTTCCCCGTACACGTCAAAAACACACCGAATTAAGCCGAAATGTGTATAACATCATTTACCTCCAAAGTTCTACATGAAATAATAACATCATGGAATGTCTGTATTTTTGTACAGAAAATGGCATATTTAGCTTTCAAGAGTATTATTCAAAAATCAATATGACTCACAAATTGATTAAAATTTTATTAGAACATGTTTATTCAATGTATAATGAACAAAACTGAAAGGCTAAACCAGGTAAAAGTCATAAAATGTTATCAATTTACAGGCCCCTTAGACATGACCCCTAATCCAAATTTGTGCCCATTTTCAATACACTCCAGATGGGGGTAGGCATCTTTAAGGTGACATTTCTTATGAATTACTGCATGGATTTTCATGAAATTTGTGTCATTTTATTCAGAAATCAACACACTTTTGTTTGATAGCGGCTTTTCTAGTTTGATAAAGTAGTTAAATGCCTCTATAGGTCAAAGAAAGGTAATTAACGAGAGCCGTGATTGGCTGATGTGGTGTAGGGAGAGAGGGACTACTATTTCAATGTATCAGGAGCTGTGATTGGATGAAATTATTTGATCTATGTATAAATAAAGATTGATTCTGCTGTAAAATCATGAATTTTTATCTCATTTCGCTAATGTAAAGATTTAATGACCTAAAAAGGGGTGGTTGTTTACATTTGAATTTTGGCCAATTTTGGGGGGTATCCCCCTTCCAGCATGATTTTCTCGAAATTAAGGTGGATAATCTATGGTAAACTGTTAAAATTCTGATAGAGGAGGGTCTGACAAACATTTTGATATGTGGATTATATATAGCTAAAATGTAGGATGTTGTGTAAATCTTGCTGGAAGTTCGGTAATTTAAAATGGGACCCTATGGGAAATGGAATTACTATGCTTTGACCTGATAACGAACTGTATTGTATATCACGTTTCGAGAATCATGGGAAAATGACCTTATTAAACAGCCTAGTATCATTTGAATATGAAGCAGCATGCGATCGAGCGCCATGATTCAATTTGAGAAAACGTCTTGTATATCGTTGTGCACACGCTCTTGATTTACGTATTTGTAAAAGATAGTCAAACAATTGGCGATCATATTTACAAGATGAAGTGACGATGATGGAATAATACAAAATAGAAAGACGGATTTGGTTGCATATATAAATGTACCATCGCTGATCTCGAAGGACATTCTTTTCACTAACGTACCGGTAAGTACTGATTTTTTTTTGTTTTAAACTATCAGTGTTCTTCTGCTCAGATGTTTTATGTTAATTATTATTTGAAAACGTTGAATCTACATGGCTGGGCACTGTCTTTCTTTTAGAAAAAGAAACTAACAATGGAAGTGAAATGATTGTTGCATTATTTAACTTGAAATTATTAAACTTTATGCTTACGAGTAATATAGGATTGCATTTCTGTAAAGTTGATAATCCTCATGATAACTCGTCGAACCCATCACTTGTAAGTTATTGATATCAAAATTAAATGGCGCTCGGCGGGACATTCTCTGTCGCTGAAGAGGCCTGGAAATATGATACGGGTTAATTAGAAGAGAATGAAGGTCAATGATTATCGCAAGCTGACGGATGTGCGTACAAAATTTGCACCTGTTTTGAACGTATCGGAACACACAGATGATTAATAGAATGTTAGATGTAACTTACATAGAATTTTTCAAGAAATGAAAACACTTAGAATACTAGTGAACGAACGAGTCTGTTCGTGCATGTACTCTGATATACTTTCGTAATTGTCACGTTTTCTGCGATCTCGTGTGTTTGCAATTGTTAACAAGTAATTAGTAAGAATGCATTATGCCTTCGGTAGGAGCATAGTCAGGTGCGGATCCAGAAATCTGGGTTGAGAGGGAGGGGTGTTCATCCATATTTTTGTAACAATAACAAGAAAACAATTTTCGTCAAATCTTAGGGTCGGTCCAGACCCCCAGTGCATCCTTCTGGATCCGCGCATGACGGTGGTCGTGTGTAAGGTGGTCAGTAGAGAGTATGGCTCTTCCTTTTTTACCTCTTCTCACCTTGTCTCCCCATTCTTTTCCTTTTCCCATCTCTTACTCATCTCGTTCCTCTCCTAGACTACCCTGTCCACCCCATTGTACCTTTGTCCTGATAAACTTAAATTGGTAATTCATTTGTGATATTTATTTTTACAGATCTTTGCAACATGTCAGTGATCACCTGCCTCAAAACATTCATGGCAACTTTGCTTAATGAAATTGGAAACTACAGACAGAAAGTGGTATAGGATGTACCAAGATTTTAAAAGACGTACAGAATGAGAAAAAAGTGCGCATGTGTACAGAAAAACTGTGTGAAATGCTTGAATGCCTAAAATTGATACATGGAGAAGTGATTTAAACTAAAATTTATACATGGAAATGTGATTTAAACTATGTGATAAGCGTACAAAGGTGACATTTTTACAGAAAAAGTGACATGCACAGGAAGGAGACATGTATCCAAAAGTATTTTGAAGACTTTGTGGATCTTCATGCCATTATAAGTTACTTAATATTGTTGAGTGACAATCTGTGGATTAATCATATGGAATTCTGATGATGTTTTCAGGGAATTTAATTTTGTTCTATGCATTGATTTAATTTGTTTATATATGAACATTTTCCAAAATTCTGAAAAACAAGGTAGGTTACTGAACATTTAAATATGAGAACTTTCAATGGATATACATGTTCATTTTCATTTAGTAGGCTATACATTATCTGTTGGCAAGATGATCTTTCTATATCTAATTAAAGTTTAATATCAGTTCTTTGATAATTAACATAGTGGCATTACATGTGAAGAACATAATAAAACTTCTGTTTCTGTAAGTCATTGTGGTTTTTTTCCTTTTGTGGAATAACTGGGAAAGTAATGGTATTTCAATGGTTTTCTGAAAGCTGTATTTCAACATTGATTTTTCAGTTAAATGTGACGTCATTTAACTGGTTCTACCTAATTTAAATAATTCGCCGATTTCAATGGTATTTCAATAGACTTTGAATGGTATTGCAATGGGTTTTTACAGAAAACTGGAAAATCAATGGTTTTTACACATACATTTTACATTACCAGTTTGCATCTAATTAGTAGAACTGCAAAAGTAATGGGATTTCAATGGAAAGAATATAACTGTAAAAGCAATGGAAGTTCAATGGCATTGTTTTCTGTAAGGGTCGTGTTTGCTCTGACGGAAGAGCAATTTTACATTCTATGCGAATTCACCAACTCCAATAACTGGGATCTTAGTGCATCTTTGATTCGCAATGAATGGTATTACCCTGAACCAGAAAAACGGAATTTAATTGATCATAGTGTCTGTGAATTCTGTTTTTGTAAACCATGAGTAATACTGCACAGACAGTCGGGGTTTGGGAATGGCACTCCACCTCATTTACGCATTGCAGACATTAGAAAAACAAAGTACAGAAAATTTTCAGACTAGTTTCATACTCAAAAGGGATGGATTCATCTACAGTATATTGTAAAGTAGATATGTCTCCTCCAGGAATTCCGACCCTATGACCTTTGAGAAGTTTACATACTGAAAAAAATTATGCCTAACTGTGTATTGGGACTTGTTTGGGATCTGTATCCTAACCCAGATAGCAGGGAATACATGGAACATCAATGGGCATGATAAATATCTATGAAATATTCTGTAAATAATGTGACTAATGTGAAACATTCTTACATTATGTGTTGTAAGCAAATAAGAAGAAGAATAATGCAACAAATAGTTTCCTTGCATTCATTTATCTATTTTCAAAGCAATTCGGTATATAAATCATACATATTATGGTAAGTTTGGTTATTTTGTATTTCTTTGAACAAGCACGTGCTTTTGTTTTGTTTACATTCTTGTTCTGACCCCAGTAAGGTCAGATTTACCATAAGCAGATGGAGGTCTAGTTTGAATTTCGTTCGCTTAGATTGTTCAGTACGTAATTTCATTAAAATCAAAGATTTAATTTGAACAGCATTTTGGTACATTAGAAATGAAACCAGAATGAACACCCATTTCAAGTTTTAAACTAATTCTGGATTTCTTGATAAAAAGAATTTTCTTCTTGTTAGATGAATGTGCACAGAAGACAGCTATTTTCAATTTTTTCCAAGCCCACGTCTATTTATACTCACGGCCCCCCTTTAAAAACAGTGTTTATTCTTTATTTGTCAGTTCTGTAGTTAAAAATATTTTTTCAGAATATTTGATACAACTATATATTTATACAACTGCTGTGTTCGGTTTAGATGTCACGTTCTAACAATACCTGATATAGTATTAATTGAGGCCTTAGCAAGCATCCTATTGATTTACCATATTAAACTTAGATTTGAATCTTGATATATGTCCTAGTATCAAACCATTATCCGGCAACAGAAAAAATGTGTGTTTCTTGATACATGGTCCAAAAAATCGGGTGGGTAGGTCAGAAAATTAAGAAAAAAAAAATTTTACTTTTTATATTTTCTCCAACCTTGTTTTAATACTTGTTCATCCATTCTAAAGAAGCGGTTGTGTTTTTATTTTTCAAGAAAAATTTCTTACATTGAACAAATGAACTTCTCCAACTACATGTATTAAGCTTGGTAATACATCATGCCCCTTAGGCCCCTCTGCATGTATCTAAAAATTTTTCTTTTTCCTATTATTGAAATCATGATACAGATTAAAGATCTTCGTGAACGTTACACTTTCAGGTAAAGGAACAATAGAGAGGTTTAGTTACATGTGACATCTCCGTGTATGTTTCATGTGCAAATATATGTAATAAACAACTGCATGAAATAAAAACCGTATTTACGTAGCGAGGGAAAGATGACCACTCTCATCTACTAGAATTGCAATTATCAACACAAGAAAAGGAATTTAATTTAAAAAAAAGTCTTCTGTTTTGCAGTGTGTTGAATAGGGATTATGCAAATTTATTCAATTTTTTGCTTTCTTGGATTTTACAGAAATTGTTTTAACGTTTTTTACAACCTGAATAAGAAAGTATCATAATTGATGGGTAGTGTGTTTGTTGACAAAATTGAAATTGTCACAACTGCTTATATGGTCATCAGACAGCGACTATTCCAACTTAGTGTGGATGAATCAAAGTTTATATAAGAGCAATATATAAACACAACTGAAGATGTCTTAGAAATTTATAATACACACTTTTACTTTGAGATACATAATGAAATTTTATTAGAGACATAAATCAACATGGATAGCATACATGTACTTTTTATTATTTTATTTATGATTGTTCAAATTACACAACAGTAGATAAAAGGTCCAGCATTCTGTAATGCTTTATTTCTAGTTCTTGTTTTCTTTACTCTAACTGGATTCTCTCTCGCTCTACTTTCAGTTTCTTTCTGGTTTTTTTCAGTCTTCTTTTGGTCTTTGTTTTTTCTTTTAACCAGGTCATTTAAAATTATATTTGGTTGTACTTAAGTCATCGCCTTTTTCAGTTTCGTCTAATTTATAACATCGTTAATTTATTTATTTTTGTATGGAAACCCGTATCAAGTGCCACATGAAATAAGTCATAACTGATGTGTATGAGTCAGTATACCGTGTGCACTTGTGCACACATGTTAATAAGTTGTGCACACATGTTAATAAGTCGTGTGCATGAGATATAATTTATGTTATATGCCGTCATAACTCAGAGGGCATTCAGCCCCGCTTCCGTGTCTATGAAACATTAATTTATTTTGTTTTATTTTACATATATCAATGTTGAAGTATATCTTTTTATGTAATACATTTTAAAAATGTTTTGTGAAGGAATATATGTCACACTAAAGTTATTTCAGTTATATGTTGACGTAATCACATACAATGTGACTGCTAATCTGAGAAATGAAGGAAATTTTACGTTATATGCCTATATAGTAGCACGGGGCCCCGGTTTTTACCATTTCATCTGATTCTTTTTAAGACAGGATACTTATCTGCTGATGGAATTCAAACCCCTAACCTTTCAGTCATGTCAGCTAAGTTCCTTACTGACTAAATTGCATCTGTTTGAATAGCAAGAAAAATATAATCAAAATACAATTTTTTGTATATTATAATGCATAATTTTTCTTTTTCTGAGTGCTTTAATTCTTTTCATTCTCTTTTTCTCTGTCTTTCTCAATATTCCCTTTGCATTCTTCTTTCTTTAGTGCATCTGATTTGGTTAGCAGTTGTTCTTTTTTTGGCATACTTTTGCCATTTATCGGACAGAACTGTATTTATTTATCTCGTAGTCATAGATAAAATAAGATCTTGTAGTCTATACAGTTGTCCAGTCTACACCACTGCCACCAGACTGCTATGTCAAGTACATCATTTGTCAGTTGTTGTTCCCAAATGCGAATGTATGAAAATTCTTGCAACAAATAATTTTAAATTTCAAATTTGTTTGCATTGTATAAATTTACGTCTATTGATATAAACCAAGTTTATACAAGTCAAATTTCGGCAGATCCTATACCCCTTAGGAGACTTATCACATATGTTTTTAATTAATATCGTTTGATAACCTAGTCTATATTTAGAATATGGCCTTGTTTTGAAATACACTTCAGACAATAGAGCCATTATTCAGGCTTGTGGATAATTATTCTTTGCGAATAAATATTGCTTGCTTCAATGATAGAGGATTAACCAGCTCCATCCCTGCATTTCTCCATGGAACTGCTAAGGCATTGACATACTGTATTTTCTCATGTATTTGCATGTTTGGGATCATTATATGTGATTCTATTAATTGATTGTTTATTATGTAGTTTGACTGCATGTTATTTTGTTCTTATATAAAAATTTAAGAATACTATCTCCAAAATGTTAGGGGAATTTTCCTTTTCATTTGTCAGTTGTTGATCCCAAATGCTATTGTATGAAATTTTTGTAAAATTTGTTTTTATTGTATAAATAAAGAGCACAAAGAAGTGATGACATCATCATTACAAGTCGTGTCAAAACTTGTTAATAAACCTCTCTAATATATTTCCTGCTTGTACCGTTATAGTTTTCTCTGTGTGGGCACAAGGCCCAATTTCAGTTGCCAAAACAAATGTCCCATCTTATGAGATTATTAATCCACATGGAAGCCGGCGTGGCGTAGTGGTATCGCGCTGGACTCCTGATCTGGAGGCTGGGGTTCGAGTCACGCTTTGGTCATGCTGGTGTTCTGTCTTTCGGATGAGACAATAAAAACCGAGGCCCTGTGTCATGGTATGCATGGCACATTAAAGATCCCTCACTTCTTCGGGTTGGTCCGTTGCAAAAGTCAAAATTTGTATGCCCCGCATCAGGCAGATGCCCTCACCATATACGTGAAATATTCGTGGTGTGATGTTAAACAAAAATCAATCAATTAATCCACATGGACAAATCCAATCAATTAAGCATATCAGTCAAGTGATTTGTCTTACAGTATTTTCAATAAAGCATTTAATTAAAACTGTTCTTGTAGATATTTTTTTTCATAGTATTATGTTCAATATTTTATTCTGAATTACATCATTGGAATTTTGCAGTAAAAAGTTCTAGGGTTGGAGGGTAAAAATAGGGTTGGTTGGGAAACCAGAAACACACATTGTTTTTTTCTTGGTGTAACATCCATATCTATATATGTAAAATATCTTGAATAACTATGTTGTGTAGATTTTTCAGCTGAGTGGACTTCATTAATAAATAATTCAAAGATATTTACCCTAATACATTGAAAATGGCCTGAACAATGTGAATAGGAATAACATAATACAGTGGGCCAATACATAAAATTCCTGTATATTTTCTCCATATTTGTTTCTTTCTAATGAAGGTTTCAGCTTGCAGTGGCACTGATATGATACTCGAAGTTCTTTTAACAGTCAAACTTTTGAAGCAAAGAAACCCATTTAACTCATTATAAATAAGACAAGATTGTCGAGAATCTTGAAAAATCACACAGAATTCCCTTTTTCACTTCGAACTACCATGGACACATTTAATGCATCATTAAATCCAACATTGGAAACGGTTAACATAGATATGTATTTATGGAATTGGTTGCCAGGTTTTAGGAAATTTTACCAAAAAGTTTGTTTTGAAATTAAAATTTTATCTGAAAGGAAGAGGGCAGTACAAATAAATTAAGAATAATTTAATAAGATTGTCATTAACTAGTGGTTTTTGTATTGGCCCTGTTATTGATTCTCAGGATAGTTGTATAGGCCCTTGGCCTTCGGCCTTCGGCCAATACAGCTACCCTCAAATCATTAACAAGGCCAATACAAAAACTACCAGATAATAACATTATGTAAAGGAACACAAACACTCTGTATTGCAAATTTGCAATACAGAGTGTTTGTGTTCCTTTACTTTCATGCAACGAACTACCCTTTGAAGGACTTCTTCGAATCTTTATAAACATTATGCTTCTTTCTTAATGTTTGATCTCATAATACAGATCCAGATATTTGGTGTTGTAATTTTATGAATGTAGCGTATGATTGATTTCTTAAATGTTTACATTTCAGTGTACTTCATTATTGCTGAAACTGAAAGGAGGTGACTGTTGTCTTGGACTCAAAGATATCTACAAGAAGACCCAAATAAATGAAAATGATGGTTTGATTTTTTCAGTTGATATTGTTATGTAATTAGAGGTTACCATGCTGGTATTAATAAAAAAAACTGACAGGGTATCAGCAAATCCCCTGTCAGAAATGGAGTTTCACTGTGAGCTATTAGCCAAGCCTTGAAACAGATATATCTGTTAAGGGATTCGTCGATACCTTGTTGGTTTTTGAAAAAAAGGTAACCCTATTCTAATATTTTGACTTGAAAAAAACTTACACATGTTAGTTTTGAATGTGAATGATGTCATCGATGATGTTGCTAAGGGGTGTGTGACATCATAGCGAAAACTGCAGTGAAACATGAATCCCCTTGCAGTTTTAAGACATTTGACCAATCACAATGTGTGGTGCAATTAGACAGCATTAGAATATATGTTTATGTATTTCATGCAAATTAGATTATTGCCATGAGTATGCTGCATGATATTCCAGGTTGGTCCCACAGGTGACTCGCTGTTCTAAGTTTTTGAAACCCAAAGTCCCTTCTCAAGGTAGATAATGACATTGTTTTATCTCTTATTTCTTCCAATGGGTTTGTTACCTAAGTGGAAATTGTGCAATACATCAGGAGGTGACTTTGCTATATAAAAATCATTATAAGATCATTAAAATTTGTATAATGTTCATATATATATATCATGCAAGTGAAAATGCTTCTTTGTGTACAGTAAATGATTCATTTGATGATTGACTGTACATAAATTGACAGATGTACGCTACATGATATGCATTCCACTGATGGATTATTAGTACTATTAATATATATATTCTTAAATAATCTCTATCAAAAACTGAAATAATTTATGTTCCATGTGTTTTACTGTATCAGCATATTGTTAACATAATGATATGACATCATTGGTTTCATATGATCAGGATGGTCATTTGATTTGGTTATTGGTGTTTTACATGTCACTTTCAACAATTTTTCAGTTATATTATTAAATGGAACCAGAAGGCAATCACCTTATAAATGCAGTGGCACACTCTTGTGCTTAACCTCTACACCAAGTCTGCCCCTTGGATAGTCATTTGAAATATAAAGTTACTGATTAAAAATATATACCTATTCTTGTAGGTTGTTAAATATGTATTAATTATAAGGATTGATTTAATTTATGTAAACAGATGTTTATTTTAGGTACCACGTTGCTGTGTAAAGAGGAATGCTACACTAATGACACACAACTTTGATTAAGGTATGTAATATGTACTGAAAGCTAGTGTATATTCTTTATTTGCCAATTGTGTAGTTAAAGATAGTATGCACAAAATTGATTGTCTGGTTTTAATGAACAAACGTCACTCAGCTGGTGTGGTTAAGTGATTTATCGGTGTCCGCCTTCCCACTCACTGCAAAAGCAGCACCGTCAGAGGATACTCATTTAAAAATTTATAGATAATCCTCCATACAAAAAAACAAAGATCGGCAGGTTTCTTAAGATGAGAGGGCATAAAAAATGTCATCACATGTGCACACTGTTTTACCCACATTTGTAATAATTGCACATTTACACAAAGCTCTGTTTCTGAAATCGGATTCACAGAAATTCTAATCTTTCTACTTTTATGAATTTTTCCTGTGCTTTCTTTGATTCTTCTTTTCACAAGTCCTCATACTTAAAAGACCAATAAAAAAGTGAGAATAGATTGTTGTATAATAAATTTTGATATTGAAGAATAAGTGGAGTGAAGTAAGATGATGATTTATGAAAAGTATTCCTTAAAGATATATATATAGTCTCCTGAAGTGCCTACTATGGTCATCAAGTTATATAATGAATTTAATACTGTCATTTGACCATTCATTTATGTTAGATGGTTCAACTGTTAACATAAGATTTATGTTAGGGACGTTTCTCTGCTCAGATGTACATATCTTACACATTGCATATTGTTTACTTAGTTATACCCCAAACATATATAGGAATCTCCATGTCTGTGTCTCCGTCTGCCTGTCCTTCCCGATTCTTTTGATCTTTTGACTGGGTTGTTGGATCTAGATATTTCACAGGATTGTTGCCCATGACCCAAGGGTGTGTCATGACCTTGCCAAGGTCAAACATCAGGGTCACTGTGGACTTGGTTGTTAAAATCCTGTCCGGGCCATATCTTTTTATTGGCTGGATAGAGTATGATAATAATTCACAGGATTGTTGCCCATGACCAATCATGACTTTGACCCAAGGTCAAAGGTCAAGGTCATGATAGACACAATAAGTGAAACTTTATCCGGGCCATAACTTCTTCCTCTGTGCACGGATTTCAATAATACTTCACAGAATTGTTGCTTAGGACCCAAGGATGTGTCATGACCTTGAACCAAGGTCATAGGTCAAAGGTCAAGATCACAATAGACACAATGGGTAAAACATTGCTTTCATTGATTATTCCTCAAAATTCCTCCATTACACTTATACCAGTGATGTATATTGGGAAGAATTATTGGATGTTTGTACTTTGTTGCTGCGGGGGGTATTTGTCCCATTAGGACTGCTCTAGTTTAAAATTCTTAATTATTGAATAAGTGAAACATATTATATTTAGGAAAAAATTTTCTGAATATATATACTACTAAAAATACATTTATTGGGATTTAAATTAAACAAATTATTACTTTCAACATTTGAATTAACATAGGTAAAAGTTTTGCATGAAAAAATGAAGGAAAATTAAGCCAGGAAAATAGATTAAAAAATTTATGTATTTACATACAAATGTCAAATAAATTCATCTTAACCCTAGTCATGCTACATAAAATACACAGACATAGTGCTCTGAGCTGAATATTTTTCTATGTATTTTAAAAAATAAAAGCATGTTTTTGTATGCTGTTTTATGAAGGATGTTTGCATAATAATATAGGCATATCATATACCAAAATGTTAAGGAATGTTTGAAGTTTATGAATTTTGTAAAAGTTTGACCACAATTTATGCACGGTAAAGGTAAACTGCAGGTAAATACAGGTAAAATGACAAAAAGCTAGATTTAGCAATAAATATATGCATATATTTTCAAAAATACAATAAAAGAGATTGAAAATATTGAAATATGAAATAATAATATAATAAAAGTCACACACCAGTAGGCCAGTAGTTACTATTCAGGTAAAACTCAGGTAACATTTAATAGTATATAAAGTATATCTAATGACAGATGCTGATTAGGGTATATACTGCACCAAAATGATGCCCAGTTTCGTTATATAACTGAACTAGTTTGAATAACCGATTAAAATCGCGGTTTCAACGTCGTACCTGCAAGGTAGAATTGGCCAGGTGAAAAATAATTAAAAGTGCCAGAGTCGATATCTAGTGATCACCGATAAAAAGAATGGATCACGTTTACTAAACATGTTGTCCAGTAACAATAAGGCCCATCGGCATCATAATAATTAATCGGTAAACACCTTTATTCCCCCTTCCTTTTTGTGAAAATTCAATTACGAGAAACGGAGGTATGCTTTAAGTTGCCGGCATTTTCCGTAGACACTGGTCTACACACTGATAAGTTTCATGTGCCATTATAATCATTGTCATTGATAAACAAATTGAGGAAATCCAAAGAAGATCGACGGTCTTCAGTGATGTTTACAAACACCTGTAAAATCGATTAAATCCCAGGTCAACACGTGGCCGCCCGCCGTCACGTGCGCGTTGATTATTCATGAAATCTACCTGATCGTATATTTTTTTTAGTAATCATTGTCTTCAATTATATCTGCGACATTAAGTGCATCAAGTTCCACATCACTATCATCGTTTCCAAAGACTTATTTGAAGAAAGAATCGAGTTGTGTTTATAAATCCGCCATCTTGAAATACAAATTTTGATCTCACTTTTTCCCGTACCTTAATATACGAACCAATCAAATTGAAGGTGACGTCATGGAATTTTTTAAAGATAGGAATTCTGTATTCACATATAGAAAGTCTATTTATAACGTTTACAACGATTGGAAGGCTATAAATACGATCTAAAAATAAGCTGTAGTCGACCTAGTTGTTGCCCGGATTATTCCGGGTTCAGCTCACAGCGCGTGTATTCGATGCCCAGATTATTCCGGGTCCAGCATGACTAGGGTTAATATAATACAGAATCTTACTCAATAAGTCATTACTATGAACTCCCATGAAAATGAATGTATATAACTGAATCACTAATACACCATCAGATTATCATTCCAGGCTATTCCAAAAAACACATTCCAGGCTATGTCAGAATTCATAATTATTCTGATGATCTGATATTATGTTTGTAATTTTTCCAAATCTAAATGAAACACACTTCTCAATAATGTGATAAGAGTAACTCACTGGTAATAACAATATGTTATACACATAATTTTGGTTTTGGAATCACAGGGAAAAGGTCCATGTAAAAAAAATTTGTTGAATAAACAATGTATATTCACATAATAAAAAGTAGGAATGGGTGTCATAGAATCTGTTCAAACTGACAAGAAATCCTGGTAATCCATGTAGAAGTGAAAAAGATAATTTATAACTTCGATAAATAATTTGGAAAAAGTCTAATCAAATTTGGCAGGAAGTGTAATCACATACACAAAATGTGAAGAAAGTCATTATAAAAGCTGTCCATCAAGGACGTTATCAATTGATACTTATAAATTCATCTGTGAAATCCCTCTAGGCTAAATGGTTTTTAGAAGACTTATCTCTTGCTTTAAAATAAACTTCAAAATTTCATATATAAATACAAAATTTCATTTATAAATGCAAATTCACTGTTCTTACACAAACTTGTTGAAATAAAGCCGTTACAAATTTGGAACACATTTATCAAATATCTTTGTCTAAAAGAGAAAAAACCCAAAATGTATTATGTAAACACATGAAACTGACATACCCTAATGATTATAACTTCCAATGAGGTTAATGGAAGACTTAGTTTAGAAATGTGAATTGAAAGATAAAAGTTATTAAATGTTGAGAATATAGAGTATGAAATTAATATCAGTTTGCAGATGACATTATTTTAATGTTGGATGGTGTTGAGGATTCCTCTGTTGAAAAAATAAATACTGTCAAACTTTGATATCTTGAACACTGTTATCTCAAATACCAGGGATATCTCACAGTGGAATGTTGGTCACCAAAAATGTAGTTCACATTCTGATGATAATCGTCCTGGATATGTTGAACACTGATATGTCAAATACCATGCTTATCTGATCGAATACATTGTCAAGTCCAGAAGTTCTTATTTACTGGTTTTATCTCGAAGTTGGCTTCCAATTGACAATATTACTTGAGACGTTTTCCTTAGTTGACAGGGTGCGCGCATGACGCAATGAATTTACTGTGTCATTATACAAAGCTGCAGTAACTACATAATCGATTGAGTTGATGTGTACCTTGTTATTTATACTAATTGTTATTAAATGATGATAGCTGATCAAATTTGACCTTGAATTTAATACTGACAATAACCGAATATCATAAGCTGTGAATGCTACTAGATCAAATAAGAACAATATTGAAATTTAAAGATGGGAAATTTCTTTACATTGTTTATTAATTTATTAATTAATTTTAATTCCATATCCATGTGTATGCCTATTTATGTTTATGCAAAGTACATTAGCTTGATGTGTTTTGAATGAAATCAAATTAAAAAATGTTCCTTCATCTGGTCTTCAGTGTGAGTATGTCTATTCCTCCAGATTTGTAATTCTACAATACATTTTATATTTATAGATTAGGGTAAAGAAATGATATTATTTTAATTAGTTACTTTCTGAGTATTTTCAAAATAAAATCAGTGAAATTTCAAATTTCAATATATTACAAACTATTTTCCATATCAAAGCTACCGTATTTGCTAGAATATAATAAACGCACCCAAGTGTAATACACACCTAAAAATGACCTCAAAAATCATGAAAAAAATGTCGAACTCTGTATATAATATGCAGGGGAAAAATCCAAAACATAATGTCAATTTCCTGTTGAAACAGACAGAAGAAGTCTGTCACCGTATTTTCACAGCAAAATATTTTTTTAACTCACTCTTAGTGATTTTATTTTAGATTCTATATCTACCATACAAATGTATATATTCCACCCTTTATTAAAGGACCTTTTAAAGTGTTTGGTTTTGTATGATCTCTCTGATTCCATAAAAATTAAAAAAAACTTTGCATTTAACTTAATTGTTTCATTCTTAGGATATTCCAAAAACGAAGAACCTTATATTTTTGTGATTGCTAATGTGTTAAGGTTCATACATAGCAAAAAGGCATTATCAGGATACTGGTTCAAGATAGTGAAATACTCTAGACAATGAGGTATATGTACCACTATGGTAGGCCGTATCTTCATTGGAAGCATGATGTCCTATAACTTTTCTTTCATTACACTATTAATTACATCTCTTTCATACTATAAAATCAAATAGACTTGACATGTGATGTTTTTTTCAAAAGTTGGTTAGTTTCGCAGATGGTGTAACAGTTATAGGTCATCGTGCTTATATATATAGTATCCTGATAATGCCTTTTTGATTAGAAACTGAAGGCATAAAGAATACAAGCATTCTACAAATATTGAAAGAATGTATCATACCAATAAAAAAAAAGAAGTAATCCAATGTTGGTTTGACAGTCTTTATAAAATAGAAATACTTAATTCTGTGATACCCTTTTCTCGTTGTCATCGATTCAAAAGACCAACAATGTAATATTTATTTAAAGTACTTGGGGACATGTTAATAAGAAATAAAATTGCCAGCTTATTTTCTGTCAGGGTATCTTTCAGAAAACATTGAAAAATGTGGACACTGACGGTTGATCTTTTAATCCTTTGGCAGAAATATTAACTAACCCTTCCCCTTCCCCACAAAGGTTTTTGTGTTATAAATCATCTTCATGCTCGGTCTGATCTTATACCTATAAACTATTCATTAGAATATAATCATATTTCACACAAACATCACCTGGAAGAACTTTCAGACAAAGGTGAATTTTAATAGTCAAGGTCACTCGGAAGAACTTAAAATAACCCCCCCCCCAAAAAAAAAAGAGGCTGATACATAATGTCCTTCTGAAATCATATCTCCTAATCCGTTTATCAGAATTTGATTATAATTCACATAATTTTAACTCGTAATAAGAAAATTCGTGCAAAGGTCACTCAAGTTCATTTCTTAAAGGCCAAGGTCAATGAGAAGAAGTCAAAATCCTAGTAAGGGCTTATATGGTCTGTCAGAATTCAGTACTAAACCATTCATCAGAATTTGATCATACTTCACACAATTGGTATGTAGGACTTTCAAATACATGTCATTCAATGTCATTTCTAACAGGTCAAGGTCACATAGAAAAAAAAGAGAACTGATATACCACATAAATACTCAAAAAATAATCCATTGCAGTTTGTTTATGTTTTATGCCATACAAATTAGGTATGCACATTACTTCCAATGACTAATGAGAGTTGTCGAGATATGTTGCATTGACCGTTTAGTTACTTTAAGGCGTTACAGAATAAAAAAGGAAAATTTTTTTGTCCTTTTTCTGGGGATCAATATATACAGATGAATGAAAAGTATCAACTGTTCACCAACAGATAGGAGAATAATCCACCATCCATTCAGACCTCCTGAAAGGGATAAGGGAATATAGATAGGGGAATATTCCCCCATCTAGTCAAGATTTAATCCAATATATAGGGGAATATTCCTCCATCTAATTGTAGTATATAGATTTCATCAGATAGATAGGGGAATATTCCTCCATCTACATGTAGTATATAGATTTCATCAGATAGATAGGGGAATATTCCCCTATCTAGTCAAGAATTTATCAGATATATAGGGGAATGTTCCTCCATCAATACAGACTCCATCAGATAGATAGGGGAATATTCCTCCATGTAGTATGTACATTTCTTCAGACATGCAGATAGTCAAGAATTAAACAAATAGATAGGGGAATGTTCCTCCATCTATGCAGACTCTATCAGATAGATAGGGGAATATTCCCCCATCCATATAGACTCCATCAAATAGATAGGGGAATGTTCCTCTTTCTATATAGACTCCATCAGATAGATAGGGGAATATTCCCCAATCTATACAGACTCTATCAGAGAAGATAGAGGAATGTTCCTCCATCTATTCAGACTCCATCTGATAGATAGGGGAATATTCCCCCATCTATACAGACTCTATCAGATAGATAGGGGAATATTCCCCTATCTATACAGACTCTATCAGAGAAGATAGGGGAATATTCCCCTATCTAGTAAAGAATTTATCAAATAGATAGGGGAATATTCCCCCATCCATATAGACTCCATCAGATAGAGAGGGGAATGCTCCTCCATCTATATAGACTCCATCAGAAATACAGAGGAATATTCCTCATTCATATGAAGTATAGACCACATTAGATGTGTAATATTGAGAATATAGGCTGCATTACAACATTTTCTAAATTTTCTCAAAGGTCAAGGTCTAACTAGAAGTTACACTGAAAGTTTTTGTACTCGTTGATAGATCTACAAATCAAAATTCTTATCTGGACTGTACTTATGTAGAAGAGAAGTTACGCCTATTTGAAAAAGAGCTGTCTAATCCATCGAATGCTGATGGCCTCACTCATGTGAAAAGTAAGACATTAGCTCTTCTGGACATTTGTCCAAATGAGTTAAAGATAGAAATTTACTTTGTGACTTTGACTATAACCTAAATCCTCTGACATATTTTTCCTTCTAAACATGGGGGCATCAGTGTTTCATAAATATGCTTTATTTTCAATATTTGATCCCACTGGGTCACAGCTTGGTCATTTGAATTATTGTTTTGTAATCTGGCTTTCGCAGTTTCCTGTTCTTATTTACAGTAAGGTGATAAATTGATAATCATGATACAACGTTTTAAAACATTTATGAAATTCCCTCTTTATAACCCCTTCCACACGGTAATCAGCACAACTGGGACAATGTCAATAACTGTAATATTGTTTTGGATTCAAGCTAGATATTTTTGAATTAAAAATTATAATAAAGAAAATCTACTATCTAAATTTCAATATGAGACATGCTGATTTTTAATTCCAAATCCAAAACAAGGAAAAAATAAAATAAAAAAAAAGATAAAAAATAGTAATAAAAAAAAAAGTACACCCCCCCTTTCTGAAAAAAAACTCCAAAACACCCCCCCCCAAATCACACAAACGAACCCCCCACCCACTCCCCAAAAAAACAAAAAACAACCCCCCCCCCAAAAAAAAAACCCAAAAGCAAAAAAAAAAAAAAACCCAAAACAAAACAAGACAAAACACAAAACAAGAGAATACAAGCAAATTTATAGAATTGTGGTCCCCCCCATTCGGGGTTCTATCAATAAGGGTGCAGTGATATTGTCATGGTTGTACATGTCTACATGTATCTATAGTGCCATTGCGGACACACAAACCAAAATATCAAGGCCCCGTGTCTTATGCTTAAACAGTTACATTGAAGAAGATCAAAGGTCACATGATAAAAATTTTGGTACCAACGGAAAGGCATTGCAACTAGGAACACGGTTAAAAGTTATTACCAATGTTAAAGTTTTTGTGACAAACGGACAGACACCAGACAGATGAAGGAGATTTAATGTCCCCACGTTTTTGCGAAAAGCGGTGGACAACAAGCAAGCCAACAATACAGTGATATATATTTTCTTTCAAATGAATATAGAATGTACTGTGCGTCCGGATGCAAGTGTATTTATTACCGTTGCTTTTAAATTATTGTGTTTCTTCACTACTATGAAATACTGATAATGAGTATGAATACTTGTTCAAGTTCCTTACCGTTTTAATGATCCTCTTCTTTACTGCAAAACAAACGGCTTATTTCTTTAAATGGTCTACTTTCTATTGTGCATGCTTTTCTTTTAAATAAACAGGACAATCTAGTTAACTAATCTCATCAACGACATCGGGCAGATCGACCGCCAGCTGTGATAACGATTTCATACTAAAATTTATTTATAACGCGCGGCGCCTATTCGGTTAATGTCTATGGAATGGGTGTCCAGGACAGACTATGTCAGGAGATACAAGATACTGAATAATGCTGGAATTCAGATGCTGTTATATTTCATTCAAAGAAATAACTTTAAATACTGTGTCTGTTGTGGGTTCTTTATTTATTTTAATAATAATAATAATAATAATAATTATAATAATAATAATAATAATATTATTATTATTATTATTATTATTATTATTATTATCAAGGACTTCCCTGTTATTATTATTATGGACCTCTGAGACTGACAGTGTCAAATAATATTTAAATCTCCCGTTTATACATTATCCATGCCTGTGTGCAAAGAGATACTATTTCAATTTTTTGGTAACATATTTAAAATATTTAGGATATCTAGTACTCATGGCGTTGTTTTAGCATAGATAGTTCCCCGTATAGACCCCCCCCCCCCCATTTAATAGTGAGACCCATGATAAGTTTCAAATTCATTTTTAATCCATGAAAAATAATATTTCTAATATTCGAACCTAAACTGATTTAAAAGAGTAGAAAGCGCATTGGCACACACACAAAAAAATAAAATAATAATAATAATAATAATAAAAGAAAGAAAAAAAGGGGGAGGGGAGGTTAAGGTTATTTTTACTACGTCATTTTCTCTATCGGGAATATTACATCCTAGTTTAGTTCAACACGGAGTGGGATGGGGTGGGGGATCCAGACTCTCCTAGAAAGGGTAAACAGCGCATTGGCGCACAAAAAAAAAGGGGGGGGGGCTAGTTTGAGGTTATCTATACTACGTAATTTTCTCCGTAGGGAATATTACATCCCAGTTTAGTTCATCTAGGAGTATGGTGGACTGGCGGATCCAGTCTGGAAAAGCAAATGAACTTCTCTGTATACACCAAGGAATGTGACCCAGAAGCCGGCGTGGCCTAGTGGTATCGTGCCGGACTCCTGATCGGGAGGCCGGGGTTCGGGCCCCGCTCTGGTCATGCCGGTGTCTTGTCTTTCGGATGAGACAGTAAAAACCGAGGCCCTGTGTCGTGGTATGCATGGCACGTTAAACATCTCTCACTGCTTCGGGTGGGTCAGTTGCAAAGGTCAAAATTTGTATGCCCCGCATCAGGCAGATGCCGTCACCACATACGTGAAATATTCGTGGTGTGACGTAAAACAAAAATCAACCAATCAATTAATGTGATCCAGACAAATATTACATAAGGTACATTACTGAAAATGCCATACAAAGATCTATGTAACTGCATCTGGGCATGATCCAGTCAAACCGCTCGTTATGGAGGTCGTGACCTCAAACCACTGGGACACAAAAATACTATCAGCGTGCACAACAGACAATGAACCTCGAAAAGTAACTCCCCTACACCCTGAAGCAAATGGATATGTCGAGAAATTAATAAAACCTTAACGAAGATAATTAAAGCCGCAAACATTGAAAGACAATAAAAATTACGCACAAGAACTTCACCATTTTCTGAGAAATTACCGAACAACATCACAGTTGAAACTTCACGCAGTAGAACGTCTTTTCTTCAGAAAAAAAAATTAAAAGAAGCTACCTGTAATGTCGAAATTACCAATCAAAAGTCCGCTACGAAATAAAGGTACGTCCAAAGAAGACACAGAAACCAGCGAGATATCGAGATTAGTGAAATGAAGTTCTTGATAGAAAATGTGAAAAGTCATTCTATATCATGTAATATAAAATCATTGTCAAAATTTCTGTTTGAAATGACAAAGTATTTTTAATACGATCACATATAAATTTATTCATTAATGATACCGATTCATTTTGTACATATATCCAGAGACATAGGCTAGTTGAAAGCAGTCTAGGTCTCTGATATATCGTATTTGATCTAAATTTTCATGCAGTCAACTGTCATGTTAATCTTGTGTCAGTATTAATTGCTTTACAGAGATTCGGACATCGTGAACTTTAACACTTGTAGTTTTATACTGCTGTCTTATCTTCCGTTTAGATTAGCTGAAACGTGCATACACTTTCTATGACATTTAATTTAGAGATCAATCGAGAGACTCGTTACACTTTGTAAACGCACGTTATATTCTAAGATAATTGGCTAAATTGCTTCACTTTATCTGTGAGAATCGAGATCGAGACAGTGAACTTTTCACATTAACTGCGAACTTTATATGTTGTCGACACTAATCTATATATTTCCGAATATTTTCATGATATCTTATTTCATTTTAAGTAATCATAACTTTTCAATAAACAAAGAAATGTTAGATGCAATATCCAAATATATTAGACACGTGATTCTGTACCAATTTATTTGTAATGCATACCTACGTGTTACGCATACCTACACCAGCTAGCGTGTACCTCAGAGCAGCTTACGTACTATGAGTCTATGTACATATGTTACACCAATGTTTAATACATTTAGTATGTTAAACATTATTATAACAATCTAATACTAAATGTTTTAAACATTAGTGTAACACAAATGTTGATAGATATAGAAACTAAACTATCTTATATATTGTATATAGCAATATTACAGAAACTATATGTTTATCAATGTACCTACTTGGGAAACATATGTCTACAGCACTGTCTTTATTTAATAAGATAATTAACTTGGAGCAAACTTACAAAAATTCTTTCTATCGATGTCAATGTGACAAAACACATTGTAGATGAGTACAAAATTGTTACTCTTAGAATCTTTAAGATATTGATGAATCGTAGTAGGTATGAAGAACTCAAGTTTCCCTACATGTACATATGTTGCTGTTCAACCAGATTTGTCAAGGAGTGGATCCAAGGGGGGGGGGGGGGGCAGGGCAACATATACTTCAGAGTGTACCCTGTCGAGAAAGACTTGTCAAACTCGCTGCACGCACACACCCACCCACACACACACATATTTATATATACATCATTTTTGTTAAACGCTTTATTTATAAATCTTTTCAATCTTACCAACTCAGCTGTGTTTAAATCAAGTGAACAAATTATTTAATACTTGCAAATAATCATTTAAAATTAATACCTAATATGCGTTTATTGAATAATTGCAAAGTAACTGGAAATACGTGCTAATACAAGTAGGCGGGTGTAATAATAAAAATTGACCCCGTTATCAATGTTAAAAACAGACCAGTAAGTCAATTTTCAATGCTAAATTTGGTTCAAAAGTCATTGAAAATTGACACACGCCGTTAAATTTTGACTCCCCATGGGATAATTTTTCAACGATTTTTAATTTTAATTTTATGTTTATTATAACCTTGATAACTGAGTTTGGACATAAGGAATGTCTCTCACCATTCCTTCTCATTTCCCCTTCCATATAACCTTTGCCTCCTCCTTCCCTAACGGGGGAAATCGGGCTTCGCAATGGGTGCATATTGTCAGACGTTTATACATAGTGGTTGTAGATCAGCTCTTTAATGTTTTATGTAGTTTGGATTTCCAAAGTTTTGGTCTTTAACATCACTGAAGAGACATTAGTTGTAGATATGCGCATCCGGTGACTAAATTATAACGTATGCATGTATGTTATTATATTTAGTTCCCTCATTTACACTTCTTCCTAAAATAGATTTCCCCTGTAAAGGATATTCTTGTTTAGATTTCCTATCTTACAAGATACCATCATAACCCCTACTCCATAATGAGTGGGCGTGCAGGCCTGGTTTAATTTCATAATAAAACTTTTAACTTTAAATAAAAAAACTTCTTTCTCCGTGTGTGTATATCTTTTGAATTTAGAAGAAATGGGGAACATGTACATGATGAAAGGGGCGTTATAGAACTTTGGTTACACATTAAGTCTTGAATTTCTTTCATCATAAATTTCAATTGAAATTTATCTTATTTGAGTACGTATATTCATAGAACAGAACGTTTCAAAGACAACTATGTAGTGTTGTTATCACATTTTTTTTTTACAAAACATTATATTACCTATAAAATATTACAGAATTCCAACTGGGAAAAAGTAGATATATACATGGGGTCAAGATATGTGGTTTGGGGGTGATTTTATACTCGAATTGCATTTCTTAAATGGTAGTATTGTCTTATAAAATACTACAATTTATAAGGATGAAATTGCAATATTCAAAATGACTACTAAGTACTCCTTAAAGAGGAGTTTGAAACTTTTTTCATATTGAGGCATTAATTAATGTTGAAATATGAACACCCCTCCCTATAAAGTATCATTTCTCATAGACAACACCATGGCCAGTTGTTGATTTAAAATTCGCTTAGTACACTGTTTGAACATATTTTCAGTGGTAGATTTAAGGACAAACCCGGCGCTCCCCTCTTATATACGTATAGGTTATATATCCGTTGGAATTAATTAACTCTATTTTCCAATTCAACTATGCGTTGAGACTTTTACTAGAACGCTGTTCCCGCGGAATTCATTTCCGTAATAAATGACAACACCGAAGCAGTTCTGAAGTTTATACCTATGTTTTAATATCCGATCATGAAACGAGGAAAGATAAGTAAGTTTTTCGAAGTTGTAATGCGACAAAGAACATAAAACAAAACAAAACTTGCTGCAGAAGAATTGAATAGAAGGTACCTTTGTATTTACTCCCAAATTTTGTGGCAAATCTAGTTTATACAATACTAATTCTTTAGTTGATATTTGCTATGACATGTCAAGGTACGGTTATGTATAATATATAAGCCGGCGTGGCCTAGAGGTATCGCGCCGGACTCCTGATCGGAAGGCCGGGGTTCGATTCCCGCTCTGGTCATGCCGGTGTCCTGTCTTTCGGATGAGACAGTAAAAACCGAGGCCCCGTGTCGTGGTATGCATGGCACGTAAAAGATCCCTCACTGCTTCGGGTGGGTCCGTTGCAAAGGTCAAAATTTGTATGCCCCGCATCAGGCAGATGCCGTCAACATATACGTGAAATATTCGTGGTGTGACGTAAAACAAAAATCAATCAATCAATCATGTATAATATACGGCACCGTCCATTTGATATTCTGGGGGGAGGGAAGCCTGGGATGTTTTGAAAAAAAATTCTGCCCTGATTTTGACTAAAAAATATGATCTTGCTCAGTCACACAGTGAAAAAATAATCTGTCTCCAATAAATTACCGTAATCTAAAATCATACATTGGAAAAAATTAAGTGATAAAACTCAAATTTTCCTGGATAGCTTTGCTCGCCAGAATTATACATAACACAACAGTTTGTGTTATTATGATCTTTTGTTCTTCATCAGTTCAGTCATGGGCAAACCTACCATATTTTTAACTTGAATTTGATGGCAAAATCATCAGATAGTTCGGATTTCTATAGGTATTAGCTGTGCACCTCTTGTGGGGTGGGGTATCATGTATTCTATTAAAAATCTATACGATTCAACCTTATTGAGATGTTGGATGATACATCTAGTTACATGTACATGCATCTTGACGACATCTTAGTTATTGATAACCCAGAGTTTGAAAGATATATAGCTAACGTATACCCACCTAAACTTCAGTAAAACAAAGCCAGTATTTGTAATACAGAAACACTTTTCTTTGACCTATACATTAAGCCAATTAACAATAAAATTCATACAAAAATTTATGATAAACATGACGATTTTAGATTTCCTGTGGTAAATTTCCCTTAGTTGGAAAGTTACAGATATTCCTAGACTAGACTCCCATCATATGGTGTCCATAAAATTCATTTTTTTCGATTTGCCAGCGCCTGCACTAACGTTTTGGAGTTTCATACAAAAAAAATTACAAATAGTGTTTGAACTTCTAACTCTGGGTTACAAGTATCATAAACTTAGAAAAGCCTTCCGAAATTGTTTTACGTCCTATTCAGAACTTTTATCAAAATTCGGAAATATTACTTTATATCCAATGGAATTTCCCATCCCAATTTCTGCGTTGATCATGTGTACATAAGAGGGTTCTAACAAGTTTATCTAGTCGGGTTCCAAAATAGTGAAAGGCCTTCGTGATTTACAATAGTATGACCCAGAGATCATCAAAAAGACAATAATTCGTGCATCAACCCCTTCTACACTCTTATATAAAAATTTTGACTTGAACGCTGATTAACAGGCGGGTGGGGACTATGTGGTGGGCCTTGTTGAACCCTTTTTATATGGCAGGGGCATATAGTGTTGCACCCTGTCATTCCGTCATTTTGTCATTCCGAAACCTTGTCATCACAACTCCTCCCAAACCGTTCATCAGAATTTCACCAAACTTCACATGTAAGTAGGGCAGCATATGTAGATGTGCATGAAGGGAAGCAACTCTGCAAAGAAATTTTTTTCAGGAGTTATGGGACTTTGAAATTAGAAAATGTGCATTGCATATGGCTGAACCTTGTCATCGCAACTCCTCCTAAACTGTTCATCAGAATTTTCAGAATTTCACCAAACGTCACATGTAGGTAGGACAGCATATGTAGATGTGCATGAAGGGAGGCAACTCTGCTCAGAATGTTTTTTTCAGGAGTTATGGGACTTTGAAATTAGAAAATGTGCATTGCATATGGCTGAACCTTCATTGAATTTTCAAATATTAGTTCTGTGGCAATTATATTTCACTACCTGAGCTGCCAGGGGGGGGGGGGCACCTGTGTCGCACCGACACATTAAAATTCTAGTTCAATGAAGAAATGGTCCTGAACCTTATTCCTTCTTATTGTTAATAAGTACTCTTACATATCAATTAATTAAGGCAGAACACAGTTTACGGTTCATGAGGGGTGGACAGGGAGTAGTAGCAACCCCAGGTAAATTTTGAAGCGTATTCATATCTTTATGTGCTCAGTCTTTCCGAAAAATAGTTTACATCACTAGCCGGTAGGGCAAGTCCAGCCCAAATTTTTACTAGCCAGAGGAAAATTCTGCTAGCCCAGACAAAAAGTCTTTAATCTTGATAAATCTTAATTTTATAATTCATTGTTGTACACGAATTATTAGTCATAATCATTATTACTCTTGTCATTGCACGAAATTTTGCGTATTGAAAAGCACGTCATTCACGAGGAAGTATCTGCAATTTGCAAGACTAAAACGATACACTACCCTCAGGATGTGGGCATTATAAAATTAATGTGACCAATACTTCTTAAATTTAAAGAAAAACTTTAATTAAGGGACCGTCAGATCAAACTTTATCCATACTCATTCTGTAATTTCATTAAAACGTCATTGGGATATGTACAGTAACTTCTTTAATCTGCGCACATCCATCATTTTGTATAAGACAAAGATACATATATTATATGCATTCATGAATGCATTCACGAATAGAAATAGAAATTTGTAAACCACAACACATTTAATCTTCTTAATTTCATTACCTATCTGAGTGCAAGATTTCTGGTAAATCACTTGCTTGGTCATTAGATAGATACATTAAAGATAATTTATCTGACTATACTGTAGAGAGAGTTTACAATAATATGTTTTGATTTCAATTTTCAAAGTTCTATTTGCGTTTTTGAGAGATCGTTTTCTTTTTGTATTCAGAATTTCCTCTGATAAATTAATCTGCAAAAATCATGTAAAATTTTTCAATAAATCTGAGTTTTAAACCAAATCAAAATGTTCCAAATAAGATATAATATGCCATCATTGACGAAGTGTTTAAGAAATCAAAAACATTCGCTTATCTAAAACTGTACTGCATGGAGATATAGAAGATTATTTAACACTAGAGATTATAAAACGAAAGTCTAACAGCTGAATCGAACTAAAATTCAGACAGTTGTATCAAACACCGAGTCAAAAGAAAATATCGAGCCGAATTAAAATTGCAATGAATCGTTTCAGTCCTACCAGCAATGCGTTATCTTTTGTTCTCAAAAATTTCTTTTACTGAGATATCGATATTTTTACTAGCCAGTCGGGCTTTTTCAAAAGCAAATTTTACTAGCCCAAGGGAATTTTTGGTAGCCTCGGGCGTCGGGCTAGTGAGTTTCCGTAAAGACTGTGTGCTTAAAGTATTTGGATAGAGCTCAGTGAGATAAATTCAAGACAGTTTTCCTTTTGGTGATATATCAATTTTACTAAAAGTTATGGCAGTTTGAAGATGTCAAATTTTTACATTTTCGTAGATTTTTTTCCTTTTTATAATTCATGATTGATTTTGCGACTAAGACGGAACAGACATTTCTCACATTTTCAGAATTTGTGTCATAACTCTGTCAGTTTATTTTTCCTGGGTAGCCTCTTTCCTTCACACACCCCTACCCCCTTCTCTCCTTCCTCGTCCTCCTGCTTCCAGTCTCATCCTCATTTCAGTATATGGCATCATTATGCCCGACTTAAATCGTATTTACATAGCTGAGATAGGTTTGAGCAGATTTTTGTCAAAAATAACAATGTTTACGATCAAATTTGTATAACTAAATTTGTATAACTATACAACAATTTTTTATTGGTGAAAAAAATTCCCTTGCTCTGGCTCTTCCAAAAACGAAATTCCCTTGCCCCAAGATTGAGGTAAAATATAATCCGGTCCGGTTGGAAAACACAGCCCCTCCCGATTATCAAATGGACGATGGCTAACGATCTTTTGTTCTTCTATAACGATTTTGTACAAAATTTTGAGAGGAGAAATGAGAGACCAGGGGTGGATCCAGGATTTCCGAAAAGGGGGGGGGGGATTTACTTTTTCGAAATTGCGAACTGGACTTTGTTTTTAGCTCACCTGAGCCAAAGGCTCAAGTGAGCTATTGTGATCAATCACCGTCCGTCGTCCGTCGTCCGTCGTTAACTTTTCACATTTTCAACTTCTTCTCCAGAACCACTGAACAGAATTTGATGAAACTTGTTAAGCATGTAGTACTCATGGTCCCCTACAAGTGTTGTTGTTTTTCGTCCGGATTTATCAACAGGTGGCGCCACCACAGGCAAAAGTAGGTCAAAGAGTGTACCCTCCTTTGACAAACTTCTTCTTCAGACCGGGGGCATACAGAGACAAACTGAATGCATAGGAATGATCTAGAGGGATGTGTGAAGAAGTGTTGTTATTTTTGGTTCCGTTCCGAAATCAAATTTTTGACGTTTTTTTGACGTTTTTTTGTACTTGGTAGTTTTAATGCAGAAAAGAGGTATTTTTTTCTTTTAGTAAACATTGATGCATTAATTTGGTTTAATTTGATCATTTTGATGGTAAGAAATACTACTGCGAAAAAAATTTTTCAATATTTTATGTTTTGGATTTTTTATGAATTTTTTAAGACTTTCAAGAAAAAGGGGGGTGGGATAATTGGTGTAAACATTTCACATTTTGAACTTTTTCTTCGGAACCACTTGCTTGAATTCAATGAAACTTGGCATGCATCAAATACTCAAGGTCCCCGACAAATGTGGTCATCTTTGTCAGGATCCATGAACAGGTGGCACCACCACAGACAAAAGTAGGTCACAGAGGGTACCCTCCTTTGACAAACTTCTTATTCAGATCGGGTGCATACAGCGACAAACCGACTGCATAGGAATGATTTAGAGGCATATGGGAAGAAGTGTTGATATTTTTGGTTCCATTCCGAAATCAAATTTTTGACGTTTTTTTCATTTTTATTTTGGACTTTGTTATTATAATGCATTAAAGAGTTATTATTTTCTTTTAGTAAACATTGATGCATTCATTTGGTTTCATTTAATCATTTCTATGGTAAGGAATGCTGGTGCGAAGGAATTTTTTCAATATCTCGATTTTTGAATTTTTTATGAATTTTTTAAGACTTCCAAGAAAAGGGGGGGAACAATTTTTCATATCTTCAACTTGATCTACAGAACAACTTGAAGGATTGTGATAAAACTGGGTAGGATGCAAGTACTCATAGTCCTTTTCAAAGGTTTTGTTTTTTGTGCGGATCATCCAAATTGGTTTACAAATAATGCCACCATGTCCAAAAGTAGGTCTCACAATGGTACATATACCACTTGGTAATTGAAATATGGAGAGTAGCGGTTCAAATCCAGCTGTGGTCAAAAAATTTTTTTTTTTTTTTTTAAACATCTAAATAAGTTTTTAGATGTTTCTCAACACTCTACATATGAAATTAGGAATTTTACGTTTAAGACTTCCAAAAAAAAAGGGGGGGGGGGGGGGGGGTTTGGCCATTTTTCACATTTTCAACTTTTTCTACAAAACTGTTTGAAGGATTTTAATAAATCTTGGTAGAAATAAGTCACTTATGATCCTCTTCAAATTCTGTTGTTTTCGTCCAGACCTCTTTACAGGTGGCGCCACCATAGTCAAGAGTAGGTCACAAAAGAATTCCCTCGTTTAACAATATTCTTTTTCATACGGGCTGTATACAGAGACAAACAGAATGCATAGAAATGATCTAGAGGGATGAGTGAAGATGTATTGTCATTTTGGTTCCCTTCCAAAATCAAATTTTAGAATTTTTTTCGACATTTCTTTGGACTTGGTGATTCAATGCAGAAAAAAGTGTCATATTTCCTAGTTAATTGATAATGATGATTTCTTATGGACTATTGTGATCATAATTATGGTAAGGATTGTTACTTTGAAAAAATTTTGTCAATATCTCAATTTTTGGATTTTCTATGAATTTTTTAAGACTTCCAAATGAGGGTGTATAGGAACAATTCAATCACATTTTTCACTTCTGCTGTTATACCACATGAAAGATTTTAATGAAACATGGAATACATGAAGTACTAAAAGTCCTCTATCAATTTGGTAAATTTCATCCAAATTGGTTAACAGATAATGCCACCATGTCTAAAAAGCAGTTCTCACAATAGTACATATACCACTTGGTAATTGAAATATGGAGAGTAGCGGTTCAAATCCAGCTGTGGTCAAAATTTTTTTTTCATTTCTTTACACCTCTAAATAAGTTTTTAGATGTTTCTCAACACTCAACATATGAAATTAGGCAATTTTAAGTTAGATCTGGACAATATTTGAAACAATTGTTGTTCATGACCCAGACTTGAAATCAGTCAACAAAAGGCCCCACCTAAAGAAAATGACTAACTTGTTGCCCTGAATGACTTCTTGCAGAGACAAAGGAAATGCTTAATATCAAAATCACCTGAATGGATGTGCAAAAAAGTGCTGTTTTTTATTCTAGCCTGAAATAAAATTTGACATGTTTTCAACATCTGTGTCGACTTAGTCACATTAATGCAAAAATAAATGAATTCTTCCTTCATGCATGACTGATAATCTAGGTACTCAGGTGAGCGATATAGGCCCACTTGGGCCTCTTGTTTTTTGTGTTTTGTTTTCAATGTCTTCCTGCCCCTCCCACCCCCTTTCCTCATAAAAATTAAATGGTTGCTAACTAAGAAATGTTATGACTGACTTAAGCTGATTACACATTTATCTCCGAAATGGAGGAAAGGAGGACGTATATATTCTAAAAGGAGATGGTGGCGTAGCTTAAAACTTAAAATTTTGTGTATTCAGAAATCAAACAACAAAAACAAAAAGACAAAAAGGTAGGGACCCTCGGGGGGGGGGGGGGGGGGGGGCAGCATTAAGCCTCAAATGGGTCCAAGGTGAATCCCTGGTAAGGGGTCAGAGTGCGAGGTGAAACTCCTCGAAATTTCAGGGAATTTAGAATTTTGATATTAAAAATTCCATAAAAACAATGCCAACTGCTGTAAACAAGCATGACCCCAAGCGTTTTAAGCATTGGTCTTGCACCAGGGACTGAATGCTGTGTGAAAAATTTTGCTCACCCCCTAATATTAAACCTTGGATCCGCCCCCGAACACGTCTAATTAGATCGAAATTTGCCATTGCCAAACGTAAAATTTAGACGATACGTAACTGACCATTGCGCAAACAAGAACTACACAGCATGAATTGCATTTCAAGGGTAATTTTTAACGTTAAAATATGATCCAACACTGCGGGTCGATTTTCAGCGAGGGTGACATTTTCATGCCAGGGTCACATTTTCACGCGTCCGTGCGGTCAATTAATAACGGATTAGGTCTATTTTTAAGGTAAAAATTCGTCTCTTAAACCGTTGAAAACTAATTCGTGGGTCAGTTCTCAACGGGGAGGGGACTAGGTAGCGCAGTTGGTAGCGCGCTCGCTTCTCACAAATGCGACCCGGGTTGGATTCCCGGTGTGGTATGCGAGATGGTGGGGCTGTCACCAACCTGGCTTCGTGGGTTTTCTCCGGGTACTCCGGTTTCCTCCCACACAAATGACACCCTTGCACCAAGATCTGTGCCAACGAGCAAGATTTATATAAGTTGTTAACTTGTTTCTTAATCGCTGTAAAATAAATAAAGTTTAATTTCTTTTTTTAGTTCTTGACGGGGATCACTTTTTAATGTTACACCGGAATGGGAAGATGTAATTAGGTATAGACCTGTTCAGTTAGCGGGTGATCATGAATGCAAAAACTACAACATATTGTATTATTTACATACATGCATGCATAAAAACAAGTACTGTACGCGAAGTAACGAGTCATAAGTATTTGCAGTCCGAGATTTCTCTGTATCAGTCAGTGTTCGATACCTTTGGGAGCACAACCTGAGCTTATCGCCATATTTTCAACTGGAATATGAAACACAGCACTTTTCAGTTCGTCAACAATATGAATATACCAAGTAGATTTACACCAGATAGATTAACAACAACAAAAAAATATGCGAGAAAATTGGATTTCCCGTTTTTCATTTCGTGTTTACAAGATTCAATATTAAAACATGTTTTGCTTGGACCGCCTTTAAGAAGAAGACGGAAATTGCTGATTTCGAAGTATTTGCTTGTTCTATTTGTGGCGATAAGAAACAACGTACATTCTTATCTTAGATGTCTCATCACATCATTTATCACTCAAAGCAATTATCAATTATATGACAAAGGTCATCCACAAAGAAATTTAGATATCTGCAATGCCCGCGTGAAACTCAGGGACGTGGGGATCAGATAATGAATTACTCTGATGTGCGCACTTTTTGGATGTGAATATCTTGGTATATAGTGCCTATGGATCTAAACTTGACTGTTTGAAATTCAGTCCTTGTGATTCAAATGAGACTTCGTGTGCAGCAATTTATCTGTATCATAGAAATGAATATCACCATGACGTTGTTACATCTATGGACATTATGGATGAGGGTCAATATAAACAGATAGAAGATAAAATTACAGTTGTTGTTGCTGATAGTGAAGAAGAGATGTTCAAAGTGAATATTAATTTTGAAGGTACTAAACATTTACTATTTTGCATAAAATGTAGGGCCAAGTAAGGCAATGAATTTGTTTCGTGTAAATTGAACCAGAAACACAGAGCTTACGGCTTGTTAGTCTCTTCTCAGTTATACCAATATAATATTATTTTGGTATATTTGAGGCGCGGGATGTGTGTGTGTGTGTGGGGGGGGGGGGGGGGGGTATTGAGCCGAAAGCACTGCAATTAAAATTTTATTTAAGCAATATAAACTGTATCTTCATCTGATATTTTTTTCCTTACACCTGTTTTCATGATGTTATGTAATACATTCCATGTGAGATGTCAGCTCTTTCTACCCTTTTAGTAATAATATGTTTAGCCAGTCTAGGGTCACGTCTACACTTAACGGCATATCATCTCCTAAAAGGGTAGTTAAGATGCAGTTACATTTCCAGGAAGATTTAAACGTTTTATCTAGTTTGTTGATGTAGGAGAGATCAACTTTCTTGTCATATTCATTTGTGCAATGTAAAAAGTTTGATAACGCATGTTTTTAAAATTCATTATAGATACGTCTGTTGAAGCCAAAAATTATATACATATTAGTACTGCAGTGTATATTCATGATTGTATATATGTTGACAGTACTGTGATTTATAAAAGCCTTTATGACGATTAAGTCTCATCTATTCTTTGTGCACTCTGTATCATGTAACTTAAACAAATATTTTGTCTGATTTAATAAAAGAACACTCTAGTAAATGTCTCTCTCACACACACACACACCCATCTGTACACCCCCTCACACACACACACACACCCTCACACACTTACGATGATAATAACAACAAATAAATAAACAGTTGAGGATGGATATATAGATGGTAGACTATTCCCCTATCCATTTGATAAAGTCTGAGTGGATGGGAATCTATCCCGTATTTATTACATTGATTGATTATTGTTTTACGTCATTCCACGTTTATTTCACGTATATGGTGACGGCATCTGCTTGATGCATTGCATAGAAATTCTACCTTTGCAACGAACCCACTCGAAGAGGTGAGGGATCTTTTATGTGCCACGCCTACTGTGAAATGGGACCTCGGATTGTACTGTCTCGTCAAATGACAGAACACCGGTGTGCCCAGGACTGAACTCGAAGTCGGGACCTTTAGATCATTAGCCATTACTAAATCCACTAGGCCACACCGGCTTCATATTTATTAGAAGTCAGATTAGATGGAGGTATTTCTAATCATGACAGAAGTCTGTGTAAATGAAGAAATATTCCCCATCTAACAGATGAGTTCTGACTAGATGGGGTAATATTCCCCGATCTCTCTGATGGAGTCTGTATGGATGGGGGAACGTTCCCCTATCTATCTCATGGAGTCTAAATAGATAGTGGAATATTCCCCTGTCTATCTGAAGGAGTCTATATCGATGGGGGAATATTCCCCTATCTATCTGATGGAGTCTATATAGATGGAGGAACATTCCCCTATCTATCTGATGGAGTTTATAGAGATGAAGGAACATTCCCCTATCTATCTGATGGCGTCTGTATAGATGGAGGAACATTCCCCTATCTATCTGAAGGAGTCCACAGAGATGGAGGAACATTCCCCTATCTATTTGATGGAGTCTATATAGATGGGGGAATATTCCCCTATCTATCTGATGGAGTCTATATAGATGGGGGAATATTCCCCTATCTATCTGATGGAGTCTATATAGATGGAGGAACATTCCCCTATCTATCTGATGGAGTTTATAGAGATGAAGGAACATTCCCCTATCTATCTGATGGCGTCTGTATAGATGGAGGAACATTCCCCTATCTATCTGAAGGAGTCCACAGAGATGGAGGAACATTCCCCTATCTATCTGATGGAGTCTATATAGATGGGGGAATATTACCCTATCTATCTGATGGAGTCTATATAGATGGGGGAATATTCCCCTATCTATCTGATGGAGTCCATAGAGATGGAGGAACATTCCCCTGTCTATCTGATGGAGACTATATAGATGGGGGAATATTCCCCTATCTATCTGATGAAGTCTATATAGATAGAGGAATATTTAAGAAATGAATCCTATATTTTTTTGGTTGATTGAGGTATCAACCTAAAATTTGGACGGAAAACTGCATCAGTGCGCGAAGCGCATTGATGCAAAAGTTTTCCGTCCAAATTTTAGGTTGATACCTCAATCAACCAAAAAAATATAGGGATTCATTTCTTATCATTTTATTTAGCTTTTATATGAAAACAAAAATTAAATAAGTGTCCAAGAAACATAATTTATTATGGCACTACATTACTTTTTTTTTTTATCTCTGATACATGTGACGTGATCGCGCAGTAATACAATAACAGGGTAAACAACATTTTGAAGTCGATAATGGCGGCTAACACGAAATTCGAAAATTTGATCCTAGTGTCTATTGAAAAGATTAGAAGTGAAAAAGAATGAACAATTATTAAAAACACAACTTAATGAAACATGCATATGAGGATGATAATCTGCTACCTAAGGTATTTATATTTTAAATGGTATCAGTATCATTAGAAATGCAATGTATATTGACTGGTGCACGTGCGTGTCACAAGCCTGACAAGGTGGAAAGTGTAGGCTCAAGGACTTGGATCGGAGGCAGCACCTGGTCTGGTGCCCGTTCTGTATGCCCAGTCGGGTATGATACCGTAGAAATTTTAGTTATCAACGTCCACTGTCAAACGATCGGCTAGTAGCAGACGAGTACTGTTTTTATTTTGTACTTGACTGCATGTATTTCTAAACAGCACTGTATTGTAGCTTAATTGATAGACCTGGTCTAGTTATATTTTACATTTTTATTGAATAAGAGTAAGAAATTATATTTTATATTTAATAGTTTCTGAAGTGAAGTGCGATTTCTTTTGTACTTTGCATTCATAATATATAACGAAACAATTTTATGCAATCGATTAACAACACGGGAATCACGGTTCTATAAATAGATCGGGGTTTCGCATTCCAGAGGAAAGTAGCGCCGGCAATTGTGACATATCTGCACTCAAAATTTTGTTCATGCAGAAATGAACTAAATTTTTTAACCAATCAGATTCGCCGCAAAACCATGAACACAAAGAAAATTAAATGATTCCCCTATCTATCTGATGGAGTCCACAGAGATAGAGGAACATTTCCCTATCTATCTGATAGAGTCTATATGGATGGGGGAATATTCCCCTATCTATCTGATGAATTCTTTATAGATGGAGGAACATTCCCCTATCTTTTTGATGAATTCTTGACTAGATAAGAGAATATTCCCCTATCTGTCTGATGAAATCTTTATACTTTTAGATTAAATCTTGACTAGATGGGGGAATATTCCCCTATCTATATTCACTTATCCTTTTCACGAGGTCTGAATGGATAGGGGATAATTCTCCTATCTGTTGGTGAAAAGTTGATACTTTTCATTCATCTGTATATATTGATCCCCAGAAAAAGGACAGAAAAATTTTCCTTTTTTATTCTGTAACGCCATCTTTACGAAAACCAGCTCCAGCAGGCAGAAGCACCCTATAGACAACTCTTGTTTTGAATATAATTCCTAAGAATTCCCTCTTGATGACTTAGACAATCAAGTTGACTAAGAAAATCTACAGGGATCAATTTTCTTTCCAAATGTAGAAATTTCCCAAATGTGGGGTACACACATGAAAAACTGCATACATGAAACAGGCATATTTGTATGCATCATGTCATTACTGTTGTGATTTTCACCTCAAACAGATGGAGAGACAAAAAGATGACACATCTGTTTAGTTGTGAACACAAAATGATAAAATTTTCTGATATATACGATTTAATCCACTATGACTTGCATTTTTCTATGAATTAATACTTCAATAATTATCGAACAATCCTCAATATTATTTAAGATTTTCAGATGTAATACTTGTGACGTCACAAATGGATACGTCATTCGTTAGTGGGTTGTCAGCCCTCGGATGACGTTATCAACATCATCGTGATGCTTGAATATCAAACGCTTAAAGGACAAGTTAGGAAAGATAATCTCGTTTGTTGTGATGGAAGAGTTATCGTTAGAAGTGTATCTATGAACCTTAATAACACAAACTTTACTGAATATTGTTAATTTTCTTTTTTTCGATTATTCAAAAAGTTTTTCTATATCATTAACCTTTTTTGTCCAGTTTTTATCATAGGACAAGTTTTTATCATGGCCAATATAAATTCCTAGAGTTTTTACCCAAGATTCATTTACTTTAATTCCTTCTACATTCTTATATCTACCTTTTAGTGGGCCTAAAACAATGTATAATTCTGTTTTAGTTAGATGTAGATTCATATCTGAATACTTACTAAAAATGTTTATCTCTATTATAGCGTTCTTTAAAGAATTTTCATTTTTTTAAGGTAGAGTGGATGTTGAGTAATTTTATTTCCTCTTCTTACCTTCTTTTTAAATCCACTAATTTCATCATTTTTATTTATTTTAATGCATAGCATTTCGTCTACAAACCAAAAAATTATGACAAAAACGGGACAACCCTGACATATGTCTTTTTGCCTTTTACGTGTTTTTGAAATCCAATTTTCATTTCATACTCTAAGAAAAGGATTTATATCTAAATTTTGTATCCATTTTACAAAATTTGTATCAAAATTGAAAGATTTTAGCATTTCAAACAGAAATGGCCATTCCACAGAATCAAAAGCTTTTTGAAAATCAAGGAGTAATAGCACTGGCTCCTTTTTTAGATTTTTACAATATTAAAAAACATCCAAAATCAGTCTGGCATTTAATCCAATGTTTTGTTTTTGATATATTTTGACTGGTTTTTAGAAATGATTTTATCTAAAATTTTAATAGAATGAAAATGAAAGCTAAAATTTTGTAATTGGTATTTAGGCTTCCATGTCTCTAATTTCCAGGTATTCTTTGTCATCTTTTATATACAATAAAGTAATAATGGATAGTCTATGTGAATAAGATAATGATTCTTTCTCATTTGAGCTTTGAATAAATGAATAGAATAAGACAGTAATGTACTAGCAGAATGATTCTCTCACAAGATAAACAAACATTGGCACTAATTTTTAAAATTAACCGTGGGACACTGTCAGCCACTATCTATTAACTTCATTTGAAATGACATTGTATTTAAAAAAAAATCCATTATCAGTAATAACAAAATATGTATCTGGAAAATGTTATAACAATTAAGTGTTATTATAGGAAGATGAATGGTTCAAAGCACTATTATTTGGGTTTTTTCTGATAAGAATATAACTCTGAGCAGTAAAATTGTAAAGGAATAACCAGTATGGAAAAGATTTATTTTTGTAAGATGCTAAATACTTTTTCTCTAAACAATTGCAATATTTTGCAGGGTAGAGTTAACCAGAGAATACTAAACCAATCCACATTTAAGGAGGATAATACCTTAAGGATTTCACACAGAAATATATTGGTTCAAACATTGAAATTACCATGTCTTATCACACATAACTCAAAGGTAAAAACTATAAAAATAAAACAAGCAACGACTTTTTAAATATTTTCCATGTTATCACCTCCTCATGCACATATAGCTGCAAGATAAAATTATTAAAGAATACACTCTGTGTGCTTTATTTTTCTAATTTTCTCATTTTTTTTCATGGGATGGAGGTATACATAGCGCATGATGCATGTTTTTGGTCCTTTTTTGACCGGATTGCAAAGTAATTCCGGTCTATGAATTGGCGAAAATCGTCCATCCATCCGTCTGTCCGTACGGCGTCAACATTTTGCGTTAAGCATTTGCATTTAGCTTGGTTTCTCTCATACCCTAAAGGGTACTTATGTCAAAGTTAGTAGGTTTGTAGATACTTAAATGTTCTATCCAACCAATACAAAAATTTAGTGACCTTGACTCTACGCTTCAGTGAACACACACTGTTTTTTGCCTTTAGGGTGACCACTTGCATACATGTATAATTGTTAATGTTAATGCAAAGCAATTCTTGTCTATAAATTGGCAAAATCAGTCCGTCCGTCTGTCTGTCCATCTGTCTGTCTGTCAGTTCGTCTGTTGTCAACTTTTTGCGTTAAGCCTTTGCAATCCGGTCATACTGTCAACGACGGTTTCTTGTTTTGTGGTATACATCCATCCAACAAAATACAAACTAGATGCATTCCTTATCATTTAATTCAATCATGTTTTATATTCTCAGAAATTGGTACATTATGTATGCACTATTTTTCAACATCTGTAATTTTCTGCCGCAGTGGTGTGAATATTGACGTATATTGAGGTATACCGTAAATATTTGAATATAATACCAGTATCCTAGTATAATACGCACTTAAAAATGACATCCAAATCATGAAAAAACCTTTAACTCTGTGTATAATACGCAGGGAAAAGCGGAATGGAGTGACCAGCCATTATTCATCTTGTGATATCAACACTTTTCACTCATTCTCTCGTTCATTTCATTTACAATCAAACTCGCATAGAATTTAAATTTCTGAACTATTGTGGCCGTACTGGAAGTTTATAACTTTGTCCCAAACGACCGCTTCTTTTTCTCGATAGAACGAACATGCTTGCCCACATAAGATACTTGGTCAAGTAATTTCACTTGTTGTGTAACTCTGAATTAACCAATTAAATTTGCAAAACGTAAAAATGTAAACATTTTTGTCATGTCTTCTGAACCTTTTTGAAAAATGCTTTGAAGTAATGTATTTAATAATCGATTTTTATACGCCCGTCCAATAGACGGGAAGTATTATGTTATGGCGCTGTCCGTCCGTCCGTCCGTCCGTGCGTCCGTCCGGCCGTCCGTCTGTCCGGGGTCATGTTTTCCGGACTTTTTTTGGACGTCTTTCAAGATATTGCGATGAAATTTAGTATATAGCTTTATTTCAAGCGGCATCAGCACCATTTTGAGTTTCGTTAAGGTTGACCTACTTTTGACAGATTTATGGCCCTTGGACTTATAAATTTCAAAATTTTTTAAAAAATTCATTAAAAATCTATTTTTTGTCAAAACATTATGAAATTTCTCATGAAACAAGTAAAGTGTACCAACTGTCACATATGTTACGGTTTTTAATATCTTTTGCTTCATTTTTGAGAAATTGATAATTTTAGGGGGGGGGGGTTGGGTTGACCATATGTCTTATATCATGTTTTCCGGACTTTTTTTTGCCGTCTTTCAAGATATTGAGTTGAAATTTAGTATATAGCTTTATATCAAGCAGTGTCAGTACCAGTGCGAGTTTTGTTACGATTGACGTACTTTTGACGGATTTATGGCCCTTGGACTTATAAATTGAAAGATTTTTTCAGAAATTCATTAAAAATCTATTTTGTGTCAAAACATTATGTAATTTATTATGAAACAAGTAAAATGTACCAACTATCACATATGTTACGGGTTTTAAAATTGGGGGGGGGGGGGGTGATCATATGTCCTAGGTCAGGTTTTCCGGACTTTTTTTTGCCGTCTTTCAAGATATTGAGTTGAAATTTGGTATATAGCTTTATTCCAAGTGGCGTCAGTACCAGTGCGAGTTTTGTTACGATTGACATACTTTTGACGGAATTTATGGCCCTTGGACTTAGAAATTTCAAGATTTTGTTTTGAAAATTCATTAAAAATCTAATTTTTGTAAAAACATTATGAAATTTACCATGAAACAAGTAAAATGTACCAACTTCCACAAATATTACAGGTATTGATATCTTTTTTTTCATTTTTGAGAAATTTATAATTTTAGGAGCGGGGTGAGGTGTTACAGAGGGGGCTAGTTCTAAAAATTTCAAGTTTTTTTTTGCAGGTTAAGTTCCAAGATGGGTTGGATAGGGCCATTTCTGCAGGAGTTATTGCCCTTGGACTTATTCCTATGATAAAATGCTATGACACACAATTAACTTCAGTAAACGTCAGATGTTTTTCATGAAAATCATGCCAAATGTGAATTGATCCTGTCCGAATTAAGTGACGGGCGTATTATGCCACGCTGGGCGTTGTTCTTGTTTTTTTTCATTTACAAAACTTCCTTTTCTAAAACGCTTTAAGTGAGCTCCTAACATGTATTTCTTCCTTTAGATAATAATAATAACATCTCATCACTTAAAGTTTTATCCAAACTAATTTAAGACAACTTTCAAACTGAGTGGTTCATACGCTCCTCCTGGACATGTACAGTTATTTCCTTTTTTTCTTCTGAAAAAATTTTTAGGATTAAAATTTGACAAAATTAGTTCTAAATGATCTAATCATTTCTGTGCCAAATCATAATCATTCTTGTCGTCAAAAATTCCAAAATGCTCAAGACTTAGATTATATCAAAATTACCTGGACATAATACACACCACCTGGCTAGTTCGGCACATTTGTTAATACGTCAAAGACTTCTTTTTTATTTCTTCCGAAGAAATCGTCTTTTTAGATGCCTTTCTTGAAGCAGCCAGTAAAAACATTAAGAGAAATTTGAGCCTATGTATAATCGAAATTAAAACATCTTATTTATAACGTCCAATTTATCAAAACCCAACATATTTTTTCTGTCTGTCGCTTTGTCTGTCTGTCTGATCATATTTTTCTTGTTTCTGAGCTAAAAATTTTAACGCCTGCATGGGTTTTGAATATTTAACATGAGTTTTATCTAGGGCGCAAGTATGTCATGACCTTGAACCAAGGCCATATTTGCATGGTCAAGGTAAAAATCCAGATATACAGTAAATTTGTGTCTGGGTTGTATCTTTTTAAAACCTTTTAATAATTTACAGTCGTGAGAGGGGGTATTTGCCTTTAAAAACAATTTTACTCGAGAATACATGTACTTTTGTATCCACTTACTATTATTTGAAGGTAGCATTAACATGTCTCAAATATTTTTTAATGTTACGTATGATACTTAAAAATGATAGACTTATAGGTTGCCTTTTCTATAAATGGCAACTTTTCCTTTTGTCTGGTACTATATTGACTTATGGCATTGTTATAATAGTTAAAATAGCCATCATTATTGTGTGACATATCACACCAGCATTTCTCCTACCCTTGCACATATACATGTATCTGTAACAATATAAACATTTTATTGCAATGACCTAATTAAGCTTTAGCAAACGGTCTTGTACGCATACATCAAAGTGTATCATTACACATACACATACCTGTTCTAACCGGTTTGTCCGACTTATCATGTATGAAAATTAATTTGTTTTCCGTTCTTTGGAAAAATGGGATTTTTAACAAAAATACATCACAGTTTATATTGAAACATGTGTATTGAAATTGTTTTGTACATATTCAGAAAATATCTTTGAAAAATTTTTTAAAGATTAATAGGACAGCTGTTTAGAAGTGTCAAAATGTTTCATAATGTTTTAAGAACATCTTGTGAATGTTTCACAAAAATGCTGTAAAAACATGAAAGTAATATGAAATATCATTTTCGCTCAGAATGACATTTGCATGAATTTTATTGAGGATTTTCAATTTTCATATATCTTTTTGATATGTAATCAATATGCAAATCTTACATTCAGTTGATTATAAAACATGTTTAAAACATTTCTTAATAACATTTCATCACAAGCAATCTGTTTCCTTTTTTATATAAACGGAAAAACATTTCAGTGACGTTTTGTACATGTTTATCTGAAATATTTCTCTGGAGTCTCTTTATAACATTATAGACAAATATTTTGAGAATATTTTAAAAACATATTTACAAATTCCTTCGTCAATATCACCTACAGGTTATTTTTTATCTTAGCTTTACCAGAATGTTCGAAAAACATTTCAGAAATGTTTTGATATAATTTGAAATGTATAAAAACATTATTATAACATCATGCTTCATATGTTTCAAGAGAACCTCTTTGCGACCCTTTGAAAATGTTTTGTGCTACCTGGCATATGACACAACAATGTACCACAAGTATGAAAGTATAAGTCTTTATAAAGTCCTTGCAGTTTGAAAAATATTTTTCTCTCTATACTAATATTTGTGTAGGGTCAGGCTCACAGTCAATGTAGATGTCTGACCTGGAGATTTTATATAAGTAACTCATGTTGTAGCTAATACTTACCATAGTGAGGTCACACTCTCAACAACACAGTATTCAGCTGTGGAGGTACTAAGAATGAGACAATATATTAGATACTGTAAACTGCTTTATTTTTGTCGGTACCAATTTTCGTCAAATTGTAAAAAAGGCAATTTCGTCAGTACGTAAATTCGTCATTTGAGGACCCCGAGAAAGTAAATTTGTAAATGGAAACTCTTCTTTATAATGTACTTTTGACACTACAAATGTTGACAAAATCGATGACTGTTTGGCTATGATTGCCCATAATTAGATAATCAAACAAAATAGGATATATAATTACCTTGCGGCTTTTAAAGCAAGCGTGTTTACATGTCATGGATAGCAATTATCTCATTATAGACGCACTGTTTATGTACTAGTATTCGATTGGTATTCAGTCAGTACTTTGTGTTACCCAGTATCATAATGTTGCGTTGGCTTAAAACCGGCAAAATTCATGTGTGCCCTCCGTCCACCCCAGAGCTGCCCAACCCTATTGAGATATTAAGTGAGACAGATTCGATGCGGGATGCAGAATCCACAATGGCTTTTTAAACGAGGAACCTTTTAATCTTTTGAAGCCGGGATTTATTGACACAGTTTTAGATTTTATCTGTTTTAGTGAACTGACTATCTTTTATAATGTACATTCATGCTCTTTAAACGAGTAACCTTTTAATCTTTGTCACTTTCTTTACTGTATTTCAATGTGATGCAATAAATGATGCAATAAAGATCAATCATGTCACTGAGCCTGTATGATAGTAAGCCCCACAACCACCTTTACTTGGTCAACGGTATTTATATTCGTCAGTACATAAATTTGTCATTGAGGGCACTGACGAAAATGGTGAAATTTGGTACATGACGAATAATAGCCAATTTACTGTAGATACCTTTTAACCTTTTAGTGTGTCTGATTGTCATCACTCAACAAAGTTCCATTTGATTGTAGCTGAACGTTGTACACACTGCTTTATGTATAACAGTACGATCACATTATCTTAAATGTGTTACTTTGTAATTGTATTGTCAGGTCAGAGTTCAAGTTCATTGTCAGTACATTTAGGATTTTACTTTTGGTTCCATAAATATTGGTTATGAATAGTTTTCAAAGTTTCTGAAACCTGAGTAGAACATATTGTATGTACAATCAACAGAGCTGCATACACGATATTTACAGTGAAAGAAAATGAATGGGTAATTAATGATAAGAATTTTATTCTGAAGCCAGTAGAAAATATTGTATGTACAATCAACAGAGCTGCATACATAATGTCTTATAAACGATGAAGGAAAATGAATGGATAATTAACAATACATTGTAATGATTTTATTAATTCATTTAAACTAATTTGAATATGTTCAATTTTCAGAAGACATCTGTTCCAGAAATGGAGAAGACAAATAAATTTATAGGAATATGCAAGGGAGATACCGACTCAGAGATTTTGGGCATTGACATGGGCACAGTTATCTGGGCATTGACATGGGCACAGTTATCTGCAAAAACTCTTACTGCTCCATTGAAGCTCTTGATGAAAAATTTCCTTGCACCTTCACATTTGTATTCAAAGATGACAGAATTGCCAGGTCCTTTGAAAAGAAAATTAGGTACAGTAGATTCAAAGTTTATCAACTTCTGCATTTAGTGCAATGTCAGTGAACTAATAACTTAAGGTGATGTCACCTCATATATTTCTGGCATAAAATGATATTTTAAATGCACAAGAACTAAGTGATTTCTATTAATTCAGACATATTGAAAAGAACATGAGAACAAAAAGTGCAATGTCTTGTTCAATACAAAATACTTCAAAATTTAGAAAACTTATTATGCCAATTCAGGCCCAATGAAAGATGCAAATGAATAATTACAATAAATATAATAGCATATTATATTAGTACTTATGTAACTTCATATTTTAGTATATAAATTTTCCAACACCATCAAAAACCGTATTATTTCAGGAAATAATATACTTTATGTACATGATGCTGATTGACATTAACGGTGCATTCTTTGTGTAACTGTCCAACGCATTCCATTATCTAATTGACCAGTTGGTCATTCCATTGTTTATTGTTTAACTGACTAGTAGCGCATTCCATTGTAATTAACCAATCAGATTATATCTCATTGGCATATCGGCTGGCCTAATTAACAGAGGTCGCGCTCAGCGTCAGTTTCTTTGTTTGACTTGAGCTAATTGCACGATAACTTTTGATCAGCCTTAGTAACTTTTTACTTCACTCCTGTGGAATTATTCATCATACAGTTGCAAGTTTGTTTTAACCATATAGTGTGTACTGCAATACATTGTCTGGTTCAACTTTTTTCTACATATAAGTTGAATATTGGGACTTTTTCATATTGGTTGTGGATCCAAGCATAATGTTGAAAATATGTCTACTAAGACATTCGGACATTCGTCGTCTCGATCAGTTTATGTCCTACAATCCTGTGTTACTGAACCGGGGTTTAAAGGACAATTTCACCATGTTAGTGAAAGCCCGCGGAGGTCTCCGTCTTTCTGATAAATTTAGTTCGGACATTATCCGTTTCGCTGATCCTCCAGTTGTTGGGTCGCCGGATGTTTGCTTCATTCAGCTTGGGGGAAATGATATACAGCATCTTGGGGATGATGTTATAGTTCAAAAACTTATGAATTCAGCCGAATATTTAGTACACGGTGTTGGCGTTCAATATGTGGTCATTGGACAGCTGTTAAGACGATGTCCTAAAGTTGTTAATCTTTGCTACAACGAACATGTGATAAGAATCAACACAGAACTGTGTAGACAAACAGCGTCTAAACAAAATATTCATTTTTGGTGACACAGAGGAATCTGGACAGATTTTTCACATCTTGGAAGGGATGGAATTCATCTTGACACCAGACGTAGGGCCTCGGATCCATCATCACCAATGAAGAAGTACTGGAGAAGTATTCGTAATGCAGTAATCGTGCATACCAAGTCATTAAGGCCAGTACATGTATAATAATAATTTTGTTATCTAAGGAGTATGAATTAAATTCATATTCTAACTAAGTAGAGAACACTGAATTTATAGTCATGTTATATTTATAAGCTCTTAATTCCTGCTCTTCTTATGCTGCATAGTATGCAAATTGGGCTGTTTGTGAGAGCTGAGTTCTGTACATTGTAAACATGATATGTGTTGTGATAACACAGATATTTGAATTTGACTAAATCAAGTATTACGCTTCATTACATTGTGCTCGGTAAAGCACATTATGTACATGTATACTTTTAGTATTACATATTTAACGACCATGCTACGTATAAAAACATGTTCAATATATTAACAATGTGTTTATTGCAACATAATTTTCTGTGCCCAATATGACACCTTACCTGTGGATTGTGTATAGTACACACACCGGCACAGATTATACTTTGTGCTTAGCAGCATTTCACTTGTAAACGGGTTCACCAGTAACACGTGTTAAATTCTCTATTAGCAATTATCAATGTGTTCAGTAAAACAGTCATCTTTTCTAAACTACTTAGTATAGTACATGTTCTTGACATGCTTTTGTATGGCAATGATTTCCTATGCTCAGTATAGCACTCCACTGGTGTCACTTCACTTGTGTTTAGTATAACACATAATTTCCTGTGCTCAATATAGCACTTCACTTGTGTTTAGTATAACACTTAATTTCTTGTGCTCAGTATAGCACTTCATTTGTGTTTAGTATAACACTTAATTTTCTGTGCTCAGTATAGCACTTCACTTGTGTTTAGTATAACACATAATTTCTTGTGCTCGGTATAGCACTTCACTTGTGTTTAGTATAACACATAATTACCTGTGCTCGGTATAGCACTTCACTTGTGTTTGGTATAACACATAATTTCTTGTGCTCGGTATAGCACTTCACTTGTGTTTGGTATAACACATTATTTCTTGTGCTCGGTATAGCACTTCACTTGTGTTTAGTATAACACATAATTTCTTGTGCTCGGTATAGCACTTCATTTGTGTTTTGTATAACACATAATTTCCTGTGCTCGGTATAGCACTTTACTTGTGTTTAGTATAACACATAATTTCTTGTGCTCAGTATAGCACTTCACTTGTGTTTAGTATAACACATAATTTTCTGTGCTCAGTATAGCACTTCACTTGTGTTTAGTATAACACATTATTTTCTGTGCTCAGTATAGCACTTCACTTGTGTTCAGTACAACACATAATTTCCTGTGCTCAGTATAGCACTTCACTTGTGTTTAGTATAACACATAATTTCTTGTGCTCAGTATAGCACTTCACTTGTGTTTAGTATAACACATTATTTTCTGTGCTCAGTATAGCACTTCACTTGTGTTTAGTATAACACATTATTTCCTGTGCTCAGTATAGCACTTCACTTGTGTTTAGTATAACACATTATTTCTTGTGCTCAGTATAGCACTTCACTTGTGTTAAGTATAACACATAATTTCCTGTGCTCAGTATAGCACTTCACTTGTGTTTAGTGTAACACATAATTTCTTGTGCTCAGTATAGTACTCCACTTGTGTTTAGTATAACACATTTCCTGTGCTCAGTAGATGTGTATAGCACTTCACCAGTGTTTACCATATTATATAGTTTTCTGAGTTCAGTATTTAGCACTTTATTTTTGTGTTAAGTATGACACAGTATTCCTTACATGCTCAGCGGAGCACTAATTTCATAATTCTTTAATTACACATGTTATGTAGAACATATGCGCATTTATAATCAATATAAATAGCATATGTTAAGACTTAAGTTTGATAAACTTACTTTGTTCACAGTATTTTATACATGTTTCAAATCAGTTATTATCTGTTTAGTATATCCCATTTTCAGAGTTAGAAATGCCTCCTCGTAAGAGAAAGCAAAGACAGACTTACAACCCTCCCGCGGGGCGGCAAAGATCGAAAACTCCAAAGTCTCAAGTAGCCACAGCTTCGGCGGCAGTTGAAACTATGTCTATAGCAAATACTAATAACACCGTCCGCTACACAAGTAGCAGCCAGTATAGACTTCAGTGCCTTGGCACGTGATATCATTCGGCCAGAGTATATCGACACAAAACACAACATCAGAGGCCATGAATTCATCCGTAACGGTACCGGGAACACCAGAGGTTAGCATGGAAGCCTCGGACATACAGAAGTCTGCCAACACAGAGGAAACTAACTCACAGAATGTTATTAATTTAATTTAAATCATTTTTGAAGGTGAACCAGAGCAAAGTGTTAGTACATGTACTATTGGTTTATGATTTATCAGATGGAATACCCCTCGGAGCGGAAGTAATTTCCAAATCAAAACAGAAGATCTGGTAAATGAGTATATTGATTTAAAACAATTACTTCCTAACCAGGAGGACGAACCTATTTCAGTGTCTATCCCATTACACACTATCAATTTTAAACATCCTCAAAAAACTAGAGCCCCTCTTTCAGTGTATGAATGGACGGACGCGTTCCATATATTTATTTGTATTTATTTAGAGAAATATCCGAATCAGACTGCAAATTTATTGAATTACTGTAGCATTGTTAGAGACATCCAGAAATGTGCAGGTGAGCAAGCTTGGAGGGACTACGATGAGTCGTTCCGTTGACTTCGTCAGTCAAACAATCTGCCCTGATGTGTACGCACGTGCGTATTTGGCATAATGGTAGCTACGCCAATGAAATGCAAATATCTCACATATATTGGATGACTTCTTCTTCATAAATCCACCTAATAAGAATGCAAAGAAGACCTAACAAATTTTCTTTATCTTTGTTATAGGTGTACCGATAAAAGTGTCTAAAACTTGTCTGCCCTGTACATGGCTAACCATTTACGGCATCGAGGTTGATACATACAAATGGAATGTCGTCTTCCTAAAGAAAAAATTGTGAAGATAAGCAGGAAATTACATGATATATGGGACAGGAAAAAGGGTAACTTAAGGAACTACAATCATTAATCGGCCTCTTGAATTACACTTGTCTTGCCGCAGTACCTGGTAGAGCATTTTTGAGGTGTTTGATTAACTTAATGTGCCATGTAAAGAAGCCTCACCATTTTATTCGTTTAAATAGTTCAGCCCGAGCCGACATAAACATGTGGTCTCAATTCATTGAAAATTTCAACGGTAAATCTATGTTCCTCGCCGATGTCTGGTTACCTTCTGACAGTTTATTATTTTTCACTGATGCGTCGGGATATATCGGCCTACGCGGCCCAAGTTGGTTTGCCGAAAGATGGCTACAGGCTTTGCAAAACTAGCTATCAGATCGCTGTGAAAGAGCTCTTTCCCATTGTGCTTGCCATGGAATAAAGGGTAGGGGGCTGCTTTGCAAAACAAAAAAGTTTTGATTAAATCAGATAATAAAGCGGTCTTTGACGTAAATAGTAAATCTTCGCGAGACGAAAGCCTTATGAAAATGAGGCTTCTGAGACGCCTGGTTCTCATCTCTCTGTCTCATACATTTTGTTCAGAGCTGAATACATTCCGGGGAAAATAAATACTCTAGCTGACAATTTGTCTCATTTTGAATTACAGGAAACATTCAAACTGGCCCCATGGCTTTCAACAACTCGGACAAAAGTACCAGATCATTTATTACTAATTGAATACGTCAGTACAGCAGCTATTGTCAGCTGCGCTAAATCCATCTCAAAAGCGGCTTATAAACGCAGTTATAACATGTCTATTCAATGGCTGAACAAACCGCTATCTTTACCAATCAACAGAAGCCGGTGTTGCCTAGTGGATAAGGTGCTCGGCTCGTGATCGAGAGGTTGCGGTTTCGACTTCCGCCCGGGGCACACCGGTGTTCTGTCTTTCGGATGAGACCGTAAAAACCGAGGTCCCGTGTCACGGTAGGCGTGGCACGTAAAAGATCCCTCACTGCTTCGGGTGGGTCCGTTGCAAAGGTCTAAATTTGTATGCAATGCATCAGGCAGATGCCGTCACCATATACGTGAAATAATCGTGGAGTGACGTAAAACAATAATCAACCAACCAACCAACAACCAATCAACAGAGTGACCAATGCAATTTTATAGGTTATTTATTTGCATCGGGTCTGTCTCCAAGCACTATTTCTTCTCACATTATGTTTCTTCTCAGATAAAACAAGCCGTGTCATTTATCGGCCTTGATCCCAAATTATATAAAGGTCATAGTTTCCGTATATGCGCGGCAACCCACGCAGCTACTATGGACATATCAGAAAATGTCATTCAAAAGATGGGACGCGGGAGTTCAAACACCATGCGGCGATATATTGGACTTATTTCCGTTATTGTGTAAGCAAATCTTATCAATGTTCTTCCTTTAACCATGTATATATGGGTCCAGCATTTGGCTGCCCTTCCTCCTTCACTTTCATTAGATGTGTGTACAGTTAGCAATTTCATTATGTTTGTTAGTATATTGTTCACATGACTTATTTCGTATGCATGATATTTCTGCTGATGCAATGTAATTTGCTCTGGCTCACCTGTGTTTCAGAAATTGTATTCCACAAACCATGGTATAGCATAATATTAATGAGTGACACTGCGCTATGCAATTTGCTTGACTATGAAATGCCTGGTTGTGGTTCAGAAGGTGTCTGCCACTTACCCTATCTTGTTTTGGTACTGAAGTACCAGGAACATTATTTGACCTTACGTTGTTCAATTTGAGCTGGGTTGATTAGCTATACAATTGTTTTTGCTAACCTGTTGTGGTTCAGAAGATGTCTGCCACAAATACTACGTACATTATCTTGCTATCGGAAATATTATTTGACATTATTTTGAACCGTTTTATTTCGTTCAATTACCTAGTATTTTACATGTATGTGCTCAAATGTTGTGGCTCAGTAGTTGTCTGCCACAATCATTAATTTTTGCTCTGTATTACACAGTTCGAGTGTTTGTCAATCTTGTAATCGCGGATCCCTGTTGATCCCGAATTGTCGTAAATGTATAACTTTATAATTCTATTAGTTAGCTGTAGTTCAGAAGTTGTCTGCTACAAGTACCTCAGACATTCATGTAGCTTATAGATGAGAAAGTGATTGGTGTATTTCATTTTTGTGATTTTATTATTCTTTTGGGTGGCTGTAATCCTGTGCCGTGTGTCGGCTCAGTATTCATGGCGCATTTTTTGGGTACGCCACCCACATTTTTTGTAGATGATATACACTCTATGTGTTTTTCATGGTACACAGCGATCGCCTCTAGTCATTGTGTGTATTGTAGTTTATAGGCGATCGCCGTGTTAGACATTGTTTGCTTAATGATTACGTCATTCATCTTTAGAATAAATGACATATTTCATTCAGTCGATCTTATCTTGTTGTTAATCGGCATAGATGACATAAAACCGTATTATTTCAGGAAATAATATACTTTATGTACATGATGCTGATTGACATTAACGGTGCATTCTTTGTGTAACTGTCCAACGCATTCCATTATCTAATTGACCAGTTGGTCATTCCATTGTTTATTGTTTAACTGACTAGTAGCACATTCCATTGTAATTAACCAATCAGATTATATCTCATTAGCATATCGGCTGGCCTAATTAACAGAGGTCGCGCTCAGCGTCAGTTTCTTTGTTTGACTTGAGCTAATTGCACGATAACTTTTGATCAGCCCGCCGGCCACCCCTTTCATCCGCTTTTCTTTTGGCATTACATATGTATCCGACAATTAGATGTATATCATACAGAGTGTTATCACATTACTTTTAAATAATACTGATAATAATATCATTGTTTGGCGCATTTTTTGGGTACGCCACCCACATTTTTTGTAGATGATATACACTCTATGTGTTTTTCATGGTACACGGCGATCGCCTCTAGTCATTGTGTGTATTGTAGTTTATAGGCGATCGCCGTGTTAGACATTGTTTGCTTAATGATTACGTCATTCATCTTTAGAATAAATGACATATTTCATTCAGTCGATCTTATCTTGTTGTTAATCGGCATAGATGACATAAAATACATTTTAATTCAGAATTCTACATATATAATATTTAATTTTTATCAGTAAGGTTAATAAATAACGGAACATCTCTCTCTATAATGCAAAAGAGTTCAATTGTAGCTTTATAAGTGTTAATTACAACTCAATAAAAAGTGGCATTCATCCTCTATTTCATTTTTATTGTATTTAGTATCAGTAATACATAACCTTTGTTTCAATTCAACATTAATATTATTCACCTTTCTCTATGTTCATACATGTATAATGATTGAGATTCTAGATACTGTAATTTAATGCATTTTGATGTAGGTTTTGGTGGAATTTAGAAATAGTTCTCATGCAGACAGATGTACCGGACTACCAGTATTGTGTGCTCATGACACAGCTTTTTATTCACATTTAATTATTCACTCAGTCACATGATGATCAGGCAGCTTTTGTATCATATGTTGAGTATTTTATACGAGTACTACTTATAGCAATAGCAGTTTTAGTGTTCTTTATGTTCTGTTTGTTATTACTCAAAGAATAGAAAGCTGGTGTCTTTCCCTAATGACATTATCAGCCAAGGTTTTTATTGAGCATGTTTAAATTAATTTGAATATGTGGTGGGATTAACATTGGTTTTCATTTGTCAGTTGTTTGTTGTAGAAGGTGACAGCTATAAACATATTTATGTCACTATCATTTTCATACTGACATTTGACCCTGGAAAAAATTACACCTAATAAGCTTTTTCATTTACCATCATAGTAATTTTTGCATGTAAAAAGCATTCAAATTGTATTAAGTCAGCAACTGCAGATTTTTGTATTAATGGCTACCTGCTCTATGAATGAATTTTAGGCATTTCAATATCACATCTTAATGGTTGTTTGTTCTCTACCTGTCTGTCTGCCACACTATTACAGTTTTACGTTACATTGTCACATTTCTAAGTCACATTTTATCGACACATGTAGAACAGGCAGCATTTGTGATTTTGTCAATATTTTGAAGCTAAGAATCTTTCATCAACTTTTATATTATAATTTACAGAAGAGATGAAGTCCAGGTACCAAATTCTGGTTCAGTGCTGGTTTTGATAAGGATGGCTTTGTGAAAAAGCATATCAGTGATTATATAGGTAAGAATATGAAATATACATTAGTATGTAATTAAGTTTTACGGTGGACAAGTTTTGACATGGTTTGAAGATTCAATGAGACTGTGTAAAATTTTAGGTTTTCAAACCTTAGTGCACCACATGATCACATCTAAGCCCTGGATGAAGTTTTGAATTAGCCATTATCTAATTTCAGTTAACAATATCCCAGTTAACACAAAAATGTTTTTAAAACATATTAGAAATGTGATAGATAGTGGTTCAAAAACATTTTTAAAGATCTTCTTAAAACATCAATTGTGGTGTTCCACAAATATAACTAAAACATTTTAAGAAAACATTTGTCAAAATATTTTATGTATTCAGCTAAAACATATAAGAAAATGTTTTGTTGAAATGTATAATAAACATTTTGAAATGATGTTTCATCTGAAATGTTATAAAGTATTTCATATAAATGTTTTGTTCATTGTTCATTCGTGGTGTTCCAGAAGCATTTAAAAATGTTTCCTTAAAACTTCATACAACAGTTTGATAGAATATTTTCAAAACATTCTATACAAACATATTCAAACAAACAAAAACATTATAATTATATATTTTATTGAAAATTCTTTGAATAAGAAATGACATTGTACATGTAGCATGGAATGTAGTTACTATCCCAGACATCATTTGGATTTAGTGGGATTTTGTTGGAATTCTAATTTTTATACAAACCCCCCCCCCCCCCCCACCCCCCCGCAAACAAAGTTTGGGGGGGGGGTATATAGGAATCACCCCGTCTGTCTGTCTGTCCATCTGTCCATCAACCTTTGTCCGGGGCATAACTTTTTTATTCTTTATCATATGATGATCATACTTGGTACATTCGTTCCTTTGGAGATACCGGTGTGTCATGACCCTGAACCAAAGTCGTGGGTCAAGGTCATATATATAGTTCTATGCCCTATTTTGAATTTTTTAAGTTTGTTTCCTGCTGTTGGAGAGGATATATTTTTCTAAGATGACATATCATTTGCATCCTTGTATAACCTTCAGATGAAGAAGTAGAGATTGGGGCACAGTATGCATAGTGATTTAAAATATCCCTCATTGCTTCTAAAAACTTTGTTGTATAGGTAAATATGAAGAGGCCATGCACCAGGGTGGTGCCTTCGTTCAATATTGAAATGAAGTAATCTTAGTGTGGCATAAAGCAATAAATAAAAAATCATGACAGACTAATCTGATTATACCATATGACAAGTTTACTTCTTAACATTTTAGTGTTGCAGTGGCGTGGTTAACGAAAGGTTAACTGAACTGAAAGGGAAAGTGGTGTACAAGTTAGCAGCATTATAAATCCAGCAGCATGCAATGAGCAACAACAACTCTTGCAAAGTTAACCTAAAAGCCATAGAGTACATGTAAGTGTAATCCTTAATGCCAAATTGTCTGTTCTTTCTTGTATATGTCAGACTTATTCCCTTCACAGTGTGGAGCTCATAGAAAAGTTCCCTGCAAAGGGTTTGATTTGAGTGTTATTATACTTTTCTATGCCCCCCCCCCCCCTCCTCAAATGAAATTTGAGGGCATTTAGTTTTGGTCTTTCTGTGTGTCTGTCCATCTGTCTGTCTGTGGCAAAAAACTTTAACCTTCATCATATTTTAACTTTTGAACCTTTACAGGTAGGGCTTTCATTTTTCACATGTGCATTTCTTGTGATGAGTCCTTTACGTTGCTACCACAGTTTTTAATCTAATGACCTTGACAGTGACCTTTGACCTACATTTCCAAAATCTTAAACCTTTATCTTAACTTTTGAACCATTACTGGTAGGAATTTCATCTTTTGCATGTGCATTCTTTGTGATACATTGTGGTACATTGTTGTTAGTGCCATAGTCACTTGACACCAGTTACTTTCATATTTTGCATTACAATGCTAGCCCTGTTGTGTTTCTGAAATTAAAATGACCAGTTCATTTTATTATATGCCCTTACTGTTCAATAGCCTAGGGAGTAGGTATGGGAAGTAACTCTATGATATGAAAGAATCAGAAACAATTTCAAATCTTCTTATTATATCTTTTGTTGGAAAAATAATACAAAATGGTGTGAAGATTAAACCAATACCTGTGTGTCCTCCATATGATACACAGTGCAAATGCGTCCAAAATGTGCACATCTGTGTACAAAAAAACCCTTGTTTTTAAGTAAATTACAAAACAAACTTAGTTAATAGGATAAAAAAATCATCTGTCTTTCAGGAAAGACTGTGGGTTGGAGAAGTGTCTGCCAGAAGCCCAGTTTGAAGGTGTTAAGATCAAGGAAATCTGCAAGATTCTAACTCAGCAGTTGAAACTTAATCAGAGCTTAACGCCACCTGGACAGAGAAATCTTTCATCATTACAAGCCAAACTACACTACAAGAAAATTGTCAATTAACTTAAAACTTTTGGCAGTCGTATTTTCGTGGTTACATTACCGGTAAGATATAGATGCTTTGTTTGTTTTATGTTTTTATTGGTATTTCAGTGATATCTTTACTTTTGCGTATTGATCAGTTGTTGTAGACATGATTATAGGCAGCAAACTCTACTCAAGCAATGAAAGTTCTGTAATCTACAAGGGGTATTCAGTCCATTGATATTGCACTTGAATAAAAATTGATACATCTGAGCTGTTTACTTGCATTTTTTTAAAGCAGTGTGCAGTATTGCACATGATCAATTGATCAATCTCAGCTGTAGGCATTAAGAATATTTCTAAGATAAATATATCATTTTCTGCCTTCCCTTTATGTCCTTTAGATGAGACAGTATAAACTGAGGTCACATGACACTGTATACACATAAAATAAAATATCCCTCCCTGCTTCAGGGGCATTTATTGTGTAGGTAATAATGATGAAACATTATTTTATCAATTATTCCACGAAAGATTTATATCATATAAAGTCAGGAAATAGTGAAAATAACTAGTAACTTCTGTGTGTTGTCTTATAACTACAATGCAATTCATATGAACTCTTCCTATCATTTGTTATATTTTCTTTCAGGACAAGAAAACCGAAGCCATGGTATTGGTTGGACCGAAGTCTGGAATAGTCCTGATTACTAATATAAAACAGCATTTTGTAAGTTTTCTTGTGTATTTATACTTGAAAGGCTTACCAGCCACTGTAAACTGATCAGAATTTATTATTTGCCATGGTTGTGTGTTTTTGCAAACTTTTGAAAAACATAATGTGCATAAAATTTTTATACCCCCAGATTGATAAATCAGGGGCATATTGTTTTTGACCTTTCTCTTTGTCTGTTGTCAACTTTAATCTTTGCCATAACTTTTGAACCATGAAAGATAGAGACTTCATATTTAGCATTCATACTCCACTGAAAATGCCCTTTCAAAATTGAATGTTTGTACCCATGTAACTGCCTTAACTTATAAGACTGCAAAAGATTATTCCAGACTGACTAAGAATCTTTATACAATTAAACATTCTTTTACATCATACAAAGTCTTTGACATCTTTCATGTTATACAATAGGAGACTTAGTGTGTTTCATTCAGTCATCACAAATGAAGTGTATGATAAATTAAGTCCAATGTCAGTCTGATCTGATCTTGAGAACCTGACCTTGACCGAATACTTAAAGGGCATTTAGTGACTGTGTTTCATAAAGATACTGGAGAATAGATGGATGTGACACTTTGTATATAGCTGTATTTCTGTTACAGATATCCATGCTTGCAGACTTTGACCAAATTCTCAGCATCAAGGTCGTAAAGGAAAAAGACAACATGCAGAAAATAGAGATAACAATTGCCAGTGGTGATGAAGAAGCCACTTTAAACTTTGGTCTCTTAAAGGATGATGCAATGAAATTTGTAGGAATGGTGGAGGCTATTTCAAAATATTTGTTGATAATGAAAGGTGTATTGTGGAGAAACCAGCCAGCAAGCAAAAGTATCTATCCTGATGGTAAGTCACTTTGTACTTTCTTAATTATAGTTTATATTTTTGTCCTTATTGTTTGTATTTTTGTCGTTATAGTTTATATTTTTGTCGTTATAGTTTATATTTTCGTCCTTATTGTTTGTATTTTTGTCGTTATTGTTTGTATTTTTGTCGTTATAGTTTATATTTTTGTCGTTATAGTTTATATTTTCGTTGTTATAGTTTATATTTTTGTCGTTATAGTTTGTATTTTTGTCGTTATAGTTTATATTTTTGTCGTTATAGTTTATATTTTTGTTGTTATAGTTTATATTTTTGTCGTTATAGTTTATATTTTTGTCGTTATAGTTTATATTTTTGTCGTTATAGTTTATATTTTTGTCGTTATAGTTTGTATTTTTGTCGTTATAGTTTGTATTTTTGTCGTTATAGTTTAAATTTTTGTCGTTATAGTTTATATTTTTGTCGTTATAGTTTGTATTTTTGTCGTTATAGTTTATATTTTTGTCGTTATAGTTTATATTTTTGTTGTTATAGTTTGTATTTTTGTCGTTATAGTTTATATTTTTGTCGTTATAGTTTATATTTTTGTCGTTATAGTTTGTATTTTTGTCATTATATTTTTGTTGTTATAGTTTGTATTTTTGTCATTATAGTTTATATTTTCATTGTTACAGTTTGTTGCCATCACTGTAAAAGTATTATTTTGAGTGATATAGAATAAAGATGAAACAAAATGTGTTTTCTAATTCAAATATTGCCCTGATATATATGTTGTTGGAGATGATGCCAAGTGTCAGGGAGTAGAGAGCATCTGATGTGATGATGTTTTAGTGTTAGAGACCTTCAGTTTATCCTATACAGATATACCTGAGACTATGATAAGACAAACATATTAGAAGAATATGACTGTACAGATGAGAGGAGAAAAATAAACAGTATATTTTAACAAGAATTTAGACTTGTAGCTAAACTTGTTTTGAGAATACTCAAGATTTGGAAAAGTGCTACACATGGGTCAAAACTTTTACCTGAGGGTTTGATATGTATGTGGTGACTGTTCTGAGTTGTTTTATTTATTTGGGGATGTAATAGAATGTTCGTTGTTTAATGTCACAAAATTGAAAGACTTTTTGCTTTCTGTATGAGTACTCCTTTCAGATTACCAACAATTACCATACGTATCGTAGTCATAAACTTTGGCATTTTGTTAATTTTAAGTTCTGAACCTGCTGTGTTTCATTACAAACAAACACTGTAGCTCAGTTGATAGATAGCATGCATGGCTCAGGTCGACTTAAGCAACTCATCAGAGTTCAATCTTCCAGATATGACACCATAAAAACTAGATATGTCGATGCACCATTAATGCCCCCACTGGCAGCAAAGTTACAGTCCAAGGGCCATAGTTCCTGTAAAACTTTTGAGACAGAAGCCCCGTTACAATGTGCACATCTACATATTGTGATCTGTATTTGTATAATAAAGTTTTGTTGAAATCCTCATAAGAGTTAAGGAGGAGTTATGAAGACAAGGTGAATTTACTATATATGTATGAAAACGTAAGTCCAAGGGCAATAAATCCTGTAACAGTTTTTGGACATGCAGTGATGGAAAAGTGCAATACTATATGCCCCAGCCATATATGGCAGGGGCATAAAAAGGCTCCTATATTGTTAGATGTTGGCTTGTAAAAGAATTGCCTCACTGCTATTGATGGGCCCATGGCACAGGTCAAAATTTGATAAAAGAAAAAAAGGTACATGTACAGTGCATCAGTTAGATGATCAACATAAGACATTAAGAAACAAACAAAAATAGAAAGTAAATGGTAAAAATGACTGTCATGAAATTACTAAATTTAAAGAACATGTTACCAATACCAATGTCCACTAACAGAGATGTGCAGTATATAAGTATAGTACATGCAAACTTGACTGAACTTTAGCCTTCTGGAAATATTACAAATATTGATGGTATGAAACCTGTGTGGGTCTACGGCTATTCAGCAGTTGATGACAAAATATATCCATGGTTCATGACATTTAATATAATCAGCACACTTATAGACATGTTTATAATCTGTATAATTAGATAGATAACATCCTTGCTGTGCTTTAGTCATTCATGTAGACATAAAATTTAATATAGCAGATGGATTTAAACTAAGTGGAGGGGTTAATGAGGTATGTCTGGTTAATAGTAGGTTGTCATTAATGTTTAGACAAAATGGAAAAAAAAAATAAATAAGTGAAGGAACACAAACACTCTGTATTGCAAATTTTCGGCCTAATGACCTTTATCAAGCAATTTAAGAGATGACTTTAATTTAAGTCATCTCTTAAATTGCTTGATAAAGGTCGTGAGACCGAAAATTTGCAATACAGAGTGTTTGTGTTCCTTTACTTTTTTATGTACCGGACTTCCCACTGAAGTATTTCTTCGAATCTTTATATGGAAAAAAAAATGTTTTAAATATGGAATGTAATATGAAAATTTTAAATATTGAAGTTCAGAAAATTATTTATGTATGATTATTATTTTACATAAATAAGTATGATATTTTAGCTTTCTTGGAGCTCATGAGGTTCATTGGTTAATATCATTGACTCAGAGTTAGAAGGTGTGTGTTCAGATCTTGCCAGTCTCATTTGGTTAAATCACCTTCAGCTCGCAATTGGAAGGTTGATGTTCGAATCTAACCATTTTCATAAATTAAGGTCATTGGTTTAGAATTAAAGTAGTCCATGATTGAATCTCGCCAGTCTCGTTGATTGAGATCATTGGCTCAGTATTAGTAGGTCTGTGTTCGAATATCATAAGCCTCATTGGTGTCCTGATCTGAATTATCATCAGATTTATAGGTTAAAATCATTGGCTCAGAATTAAGCAGTCAGTGTTTGTATCTTGCTAGTCTCATTGGTTAAACATCATTGGGCAGGAGTGGATGGTTGGTGTTTGAATTTCAAGTCTCATTAATTAATATCATTGACTTAAAATGAAAAGAGTCCATGTTCGAATTTCGCCAGTCTCTTTGATCAAGATCATTGGCTTAGAATTAGGAGGTCTGTGTTCGAATCTCATCAGTCTCATTGTTGTCCTGACCTTCAACTGAGGGAGTACAAAATGAGAATGGATGTCACTGTACATGTTGACATATAGAAATGTAATCACTGATCAAGTAGCTATAGAAACTGTATAGGGGGGAGGGTGTTACAACAAAAATTTAAAGTGGAAATAAATATATAGACTTTATACATGTATTATGGTAGAATATATGTATTTGTGTAAGTTTGAGATAGAGAATTCTAGGCTAGCCCAGTAACATTCAAAAAGTGAGAGTTTACAGAAATCTTAGTCTCTGTGTCAGGGCCCAGTGCCCATTGTATTAAAAAATCAACAATTAAACAAGATATAATAAGTAGTCCTCCAAAGGGAAGTAAAATATACTAAAAGAAATAATACAATAATACAAGTTTGTTTATATTAGACATGTAAAGATGGAATCGTTACATAGATCTACTGTACTATTCTAACTACATGTATTGCTTGATAAAGGCCAGGAGGCTGAAAATTTGTGGCAAAGAGTGTTTGTATTATTTCTTTTAACAATTAAACAGTCAACATGTTTAAAGAGTCAGTTGTAACCTTCAAGCAATATATGCTAATGGCAATCAAAAAGTCTTTGGAGGTTGTAAATTTAATTCCATAATCTGACCTGTCTAGATATTAATTTGGTTAATCCCTAATAGGATATAATCCCAAATTAACAACATAATCATACCCTTTAATTTAATTGTGTGAGCTCTGTCATGCAGTTTATGACACTTTGAATAAATTACATAATCAACATACCATTTGGTTTCTTTAGTTCACCTGAGCCGAAAGCTCAAGTGAGCTATTGTCATGAAGCACTGTCTGGCGTTCTGCGTCCATTGTCTGTCATCAGTGGACACTTCACCTTTTCAACTTCATCCCGAGAACCACTGAATTTGATGAAACTTGGTAGGGATGAAGTATTCAAGTTCCCCTACAAGTGTTGTTCAGATCCCTCAACTGTTAGCACCACCTCAAGGAGAAATAGGTCATAGCAGGTACCTACCTTTGACAAACTTTTTTTTTCAGACTGGCTACTTGCAGAGACAAACTGAATGCATAGGAATGATCTAGAAGGATGTGTGAAGAAGTGTTGTTGTTTTTGGTTCCATTCCAAAATCAAAGTTTTGATCGTTTGTCAACATATTTTTGGACTTAGTGATTACAATGCAAAAAAGTGTAATTTTTATCCTTTAGTGGACAGTGTAACTTTAATTTGGTTTCTTTTAATCATACATGTAATTATGGGAAGGAATTTAACTGTGAGAGAAGTTTTTGCAAAATCTGAAATTTTGGATTTTTAATGAATTTTTTAAGACGAACAAAAAGTAAGTGAGGTGGCATTTTTCTACAGTTTCAACTTCTTCTGCAAAGCCACTAGAATGATTTTGCTGAAACTTGGTAGGAATGAAATACGCTTGGTTTCTTTCAAGTATTGATGTTTTTCATCCAGATCTGTGTACAGATTTTGGAGCTTTCATCTGCTGTAAATTATTATAGATTTAAGGGTTATGAATTTAAATTTGGCCTGCATTAACAATTGCTTAGTGTTGATGGTGATTCAAATTTTACACTCAGTTTCAGTAAAAAATTACAATACAATAGACATCGAGGAATATCTATTTTTATCCACAAATTTTTTCAAACTTGATTGAATAAGCAAATTATGTTCAGGTGAACAATATAGGCTCTCTTGGCCTCTTGTTTGTATGGTTGTTTTATGCCCTGGATCAATAGATTGGGGGCATATTGTTTTGTCCTGTCTGTTTGTCTGTCTGTCAAATTTAACCTTGGCTATAAGTTCTGAACTGTGGGGGATAGTGACTTCATATTTGACATGCATACTCAACTAGTAAGGCCCTTTCAAATGACACCAAGGTTGATGACCTTTTGACTTTGACAATGACCTTCACCCTAAAATAACTTTTTGGACTTGGGCTATAACTTTTAACTGTGAGGGATAGAGACTTCATATTTGACATGCGTACTCTTCTAATGAATCCCTTTCAAAGGACCTTTTGACCTTGACAATGACCTTCATGCTAAAAATAACTTTTTGGACTTTGGTGCTTCTGGGGGCATTAGTGTTTCACAAACACAGCTTGGTTTTTTTTTTAAAGTTTAGCATAGATTTTTGAGTATAATAGGACCACTTGGCTTTTTTTTAGTTTTGTTAGGACTGCATGGAGATATAAGAACCATCCTTTTGTCTATCAACAGAAGTTGTTGCATGATAACTAGATTTTGTTTAAAGAAAGACCATTTCATTTATCACACTTATCAATACAAATTCTCAGTATGATGTGAGCTTGACATCTTTTTATAATAGAAGGTCAGAAAGTGAAATTCAGACCTAAGAACTGAAGAGTAATGCTTTGACATTTCTGTTGTAACACAATTACATGTACTATTTCCCTTTATGATATGAGGATAATACCTGTTAATTCAAGGTCATTTTAATGCCATAGGTCTACAAACCAAGGGGGTATAAGAGGTCTACATACAAACCAAGGGGGCATATAGAGGTCTACATACAAACAAAGGGGGCATAAGAGGTCTACATACAAACCAAAGGGGCGTATAGAGGTCTACATACAAACCAAAGGGGCATATAGAGGTCTACATACAAACCAAGGGGGCATATAGAGGTCTACATACACACCAAGGGGGCATATAGAGGTCGACATACAAACCAAGAGGGCATATAGAGGTCTACATATACACCAAGGGGGCATATAGAGGTCTACATACACAACAAGGGGGCATATAGAGGTCTACATACAAACCAAGGGGGCATATAGAGGTCTACATACAAACCAAGGGGGCATATAGAGGTCTACATACACACCAAGGGGGCATATAGCATTTAGTGGATGTCTGTCCCACTTTCATTAAAACGGTCATGCCATTGTGATGGCAAGTGAAAGGATTTTCATATTTCACAAGTGTATTCTTTGTGAATCATGAACCCCTGACCCACTTTTTCCAAAAATGCTGCAGCTTACAAGCATTAGTGTTTCACAAACACATTTTGTTCACATTAAGTGTATGTACAATATGTATGAGTAATATTGTAAAATTATGGATACAATCATATCATTCTAGGTAAAAGGAAACTAATACAAACTGGAAAAGTTGCCTCTCTGTCAAAACCTTAAGTCAAAAGAATGCCATGGACCCAAGAAGAAATCTTTTCAGTCAAAAGAAATTTTCCCATTCTGTTGCACTGGGAAAGGTTCCTGTGAAGGGTGAGATCACAATAGTACTCCACAGAATAAAGCTCTTTTATAGAGAAATTGGAGAAATGTTAAAGATCAGATCTACAAACTTATAAAGAAACATAAGAAATATTGATTGACAGTGACATACAATGTAGTTTCCAGGGTCTCATATGAGTAATATGTGCCCCTTGGGGCTCTTGTTTAAAAGAAAAATAATTAGTTGTAGGTGAGCTGGTTCTTAATCATTCAGTTCCAGGATCTCACCTTATGATAAACAACATAGAGGAAACCCATTAAGACAATTAATTTGACATTTAAAGCACATGCATATACATGTAAATGAAAGAGGTGACATTGAATTACAGTCCCTTTTTCAATACGTCATATAACTATATATTTTTTTTCTTTATAAAAAGTATAAACAGTTTATTTTATGTTTGTATTTAATGATGTCGGCACTTGTTTATATCTATGTAAATTGACTTCAAGGAGAGGGCTTTATATAAGAATTTTCTTGTTGCCCATTCCTGATCTTTTATTGTTTGTAAACATTTCCTATGCATTTTAATCGATAAATAGTGTTTAAACTAATACGTCATATATTTAGCAAGGTGCAGCAGTTCTTACCTATATGTCATATACATCTTACAGATTTACAAAGATTGTTTTGATATGTATGTATATGCATGTGTGTGTATGTGTATGTAATAATTATACATGTAATTATTTATTTAAAATATTTCCTGAAGTTTAATATATTTATTTGTCATTGTGTGATAAGACATCCCATTGTGAATTGAAAACATCACGCGAGATAGGTGTTACAATTGTGACTGCTTATGTGTTGTATTTCTGTGTAATATTAAAGTCAGTAGTCAGTGTGTAAATTATTGTCTTTTGTTCACTTTTTGTATTATTTCATGATGTAAATGTTACTTGTATGTCTATGTCTGTGTTTCATAATAAAAAAATGATAAAAAAAAAATTGAGTAGGCAATTTCTATGCTTCCTGAAAAATTATAAGTAAGCATATATTCCCTGTTGTGTCTGTCTGTGCTCATATTTCAGATACCATTTATCCAAACTTGATCATACACTACCCTCCATAAATAAGTAAACACACATATTTTTCATTTTTTTGGAATAAATTTGACAAAAATGAAAGAAATAAATATAATTCAGGTATTTTGCTGTTAATATTCCCTGAAAGAACATGTTTATAATGAAAAAGTGAAGTTTAATAAAACATTTTTTAAAAACCATATACAAATGCAATACTAATCTATAATGCACATTTCAGTCTAATATTTTGTGTACCCTCCTCTTGCCCTTATCTCAGCTTGAATACCTTTAAGCATGCTTTGAACAAGTGTTCTGCATCTCCTGGCAGACAAATTGTCCCAACATTCTATCAGTTAAAATCTAACATTCTAAAATATTGACTTATTTGTTGTCTGTATAGAAAATTCCTGAGGTGGGTACTTACTTATGGTGGGTAGTGTACTTCACACAAATATACTACAGGTCGGTGGCTTGGAGACAAAAGTTAGTCGAGGTCAAATGAGAGAAAATGTTAAAAATTTATTATATTAGTATTTCATTTCATCTAAATATATAATCATATTTCACACAGTTGTTCTTCAGGTCAATTGCTTAGGTTTAAAGGTCATTCAAGGTCACCCAGGAATATACCTGAAAGGTGAGGGTCACATAAGAGAAAAATGTTAGTATGGTATACAGTATTATTCTTAAATTTTAGATTAGTCATATTATGGTTCACACAACTATTTTGCTGGTCAATAACATGGGTCATTGGTCACCCAAGGTTATACCTCAGAGATCAAAGAGAGAAAACTGAGAACAGTACTGTCATAATTCTAATTAGCTGCAGTTTGGGGAATATCCATCAGTTTTACTGATATTCTTGTTTAATAAATAGAAAATATAGAGTTTTAAAGTACATGTATTTGGTATTTGATAAAATAAAGTCCAATGGATTATTAGTCCCCACTACTCTGTCTGTCTGTGAGGCTGAGGTTGTGATAATTTACAGATCTCTGTTACACGAGATATGAATTTCAACAGTTTGTCTTCCGAATGTCACTATGCACAAGTTTCTCTTACAGATGATTCATTAAAAAATGAAAGTAGACTTGTTTACTGGGTATTTTTGTCTTCAGAGATACATCTAGTTTGAAATTCGTTTTTCACATGACCTTTTCAGATGTTAATAAAACAGGCAATGCATAAATTATCCTTCGTTTGTTAAATTGTAACAGGTTTTTTCATTAATTTTTTAACAATTTCCTCCGATTTTGTAAAGACTGCGAAAAACTTCAATGTGTGCATAGGAACCAAGGACTTGAAAACATGTTTATAAGTCCTTGATAGGAACTAATGAAATCTCGGTATAAAGAAGAAAAATTTGATATATAACATGCTATATTGTGTTGTTCGGTGTAGAACCCTTAAAAGTCGAAATCCTCATACTTGATTATGTATCATGGTGAGTAGATGATCCTTTTTGAAGGCACAACAGCAGTTTTGGGTCATAAATATTTTACAAACCTCGCTTGTTATTCATTTAATATGTTAATATCATTATTGATGATAAAAAAGTTAAAAATGCAAATTTGAATAAGGCGCTGAAATGGCATCTATTGTCATAAACAATTTACTTTTTATCGCGAATACCTTCATATTAAACACTTTTATTCTTATTGATTTAATATTTACTATCATTGTTTAAAAATGTTCATGTTTAAAAATAAATCTTTCTAACAGGTTCAGGGGCAGGCGTGGTGTAGTGGTTAAGCGCTTGGCTTGCGGCGCCGACGATCCGGGTTCGATTCCCGGGTTGCGCCACTATGTTTAAGAGGTTGGTAACCTCCTGCTTCCATGTCGCGATATAACTGAAATACTGTTGAAAGCGACGTAAAACACCAATCAACCAACCAACCATCTAACAGGTTCCAATTTGAGTGAATGAAATCTGTATCCCAAAACTCTCTGACACTAATCATTATCATTAGAAATGAACTTACATTTCATCTAATTTTAAGCTATATCCCCACCACTACCACCACCAACGCCAACCAAAGGGATAAGACGTACTGGTTTTTCTAACGTTGTCCGTCTGTCAGAACTCATGTCCAGGATATATCTTTCAAGCCGTACATTCTATCACTGTCACATATTAGTATGTTTATCACGACTCAAAGGTTTACATTTTCTTGACTTGAGGTTATGTGGTCAAAGTCAAGGTCACTTTGGACTTACCTAGTGTAGAGGAATCTGCATATCATGTTCGGGCTAGATCTCCCAAGACTGTGGGCTATAAATCTAAAATCGCATCTATTATTTTTATATTTATGTCTCCTTCCAACCAGTTGTTTGGGTGATATAAAAGTTTATAATTCCTGCCAATCACAGCAATAAAAGAATAAAATATGCTGTCATATATTCATTTTACCATTTTTGATATGCAAATGGTAAGGTTGAGGTCGAGTGGGGAAGAAATCTTGGTGGTTTTGTTTGTTTTGTTCAAAGCAACATCAAGTTTATAAAAAGGTACAGAACATAAAGCTTTATAGTACTATTCGCCGAACCCTCACGTCACTTTAAAAACTTTAGGTCAACAAGTTTACTCCCTGGCGAGACCTGTACAGGCCAGAACAATCTCGCCACCATTAGGAGAATGGAAGCAGAACTGCCGTTAATGCGCAAATGCTTTACTCTTAATGCTTAAGTCGTTCTCATAGGCTAGCCTGCCCGTTTCATATGCTACATGTAGGTACCCTTAGATGGAGAGAGACAATGCAGAGTGAATTAACTTGCCCATGGTTACAATGGTAACGCACCATTTAGCTGGAATAAAACCCAGAACTTCCGGGTCTGAAATCTACCGTGCTTACAACTGCTCCACCATATCCACAAAGTGTTTGAGAGTTTGAAACTGAATCTACAATATCCTTTAAATGCACTAGGGTTGTTTACAGAACAAAGATCTGTCAAAGATATCATGGCTCTAGAGAAGTTAAAATACATCAGGAGCAGTAGAATGCAGTAACCAATAGTTTTCATGCCCCAGTCTACCGACCACGGGGGCATATGACATTTAGGTCGTTTGTCATTCCATCTTGTATTTTGTTCCTTTTTACTAAAACAGGTTGTAATATTATAAATAGAACTTGATGTGAATGCTGTATAACTCACAAAATCAGTTCATTTATTTCTCTATGTTAAAGATACACCAGGTATTTACAGTATATACAAACTCTGACATAACTTCCTACCTAAGTCCTTTCTATCAATGAATAATTTTTCGCTTAAACTATTTTATTTTAGTAGAGAGGAACGTTGTTGCACACAGATCCCTGATTTTTTTTTATTGTGCGAAACACTAAAATGAAATATTACATGATTTCATTATGACGGATATGAGTTATACATGTATCTCCAACACAAGACCAAAGCAATACACGTTATCATACCCTGATGCATGCATACAAAAATCACAAACCATGATGATTCAGCATCAGAAAGTTGTCTTTTTATCATCTTTATATCGCCTCATTGTACTACTTGATGCTTTTATAAATACTTGTATGTCTATGAGTTTGTAAAACTTGCGACAATATCAATACATAAAAAAGAGAATAATGAGCACCAGACTTTAAACAATATTATGAAAAGTAATTTTCTTAGAATTTTTTGGTGGGTCCAGACACCCGATCCACCCCTCTGGATCCGAGCATAAACTTCTAAACGGTAAGATGGACAACGTCTTTAAGTATTGAGTCTTTTAATTAAAAAGAATTCTTTTTTTCTTCCATTTTTGACGGTATCTGACGTAAAACAATTATAACATCATAAATTTCCTATGGAAACCTAAATATTTGCACCATCATTTCTTAGAGTTTTTGACCAGTTTCCATCGAATAAGATGACGTAACAATTTCTTTATGTCAGATACCGTCCCAAATGTGATTTAAATCTGTGAAATGAAAAGACCGAATTAGCAAGTGCATGTTGTTGGTTGTTCCGAAAAGTTATAGTCAAAAGGGTCCAGAAATAAAATGTCCTACACTAAAAAGTTAAAGCCCTCAACAAAATGTCCCATTTTTCTTGAATTTTTTTTACCAAAAAAGGACTAAACTTTGCAATTTTTGACATTAATTTTGATTTCAAAAAGGATTTTTTTTTCACCTAGTATTTAAATTGTACTTGCTACAGGTGAGTAACTAGGACGAATGATTTGCCGTTTGTCTGTAGAGATATTAAAATTATTTGATACTTAATTCTGAACTGAGGTTGTTAGCCACTAAACACTTAGCGTTTCCAGCCCTTGTCACTTGGAGGCCACCTCCGAGAACAGCCACAAAAATTTTCTGAAATAATTTGGAATAAAATGAAATGAAAATGAAAGAATTAAAAAAAAAAAACGTCGCTCTGATAAACAGAAGAAATTTTGATGATCAAAACGGGTTCAATCTTGAATTGCCTTTAGCGTAAAATATTCTTTAATGTTTCCCTTTGAAATTTTAACAATGAGTCTTTATAGGTTAAAAGTATCGTAGAAGCAAATGAGTAAAATAAAATAAGAAATAAATAAAATAAAATGACCAAAAAATTTATAACAATACAAAATAAAATGAAGAAAACCCCACCCCTTCCAAATTGATTAAATAATGATGTAACTTATGGTGGAAAATATTTTAATTATCAATATCAGGATAAGTAAATTTGATATTAATAAATATGAAAATAATGAAGATACAACTTTTGAATTAAGCCCTATTCAGAATTGGTAAGCAGACAGAATAGGTCATTCCCATGCAGATTTGAAGAATACAGAATACACAGTTTGGAATCGGATGGTGTTTACCATACAAAAACTGAAGAATGAAGAAAGTATTATTTGGAATCTGACCAGTACCACAAGTACAATGGGTCCATGAAGAACTGTCGTCACATACGGTTATATATATAAATATATATATATATATATATATATATTATATATATAAATATATATATATATATATATATATATATGAATGAAACTGAATGCGTCTGGTCAAATTTCACTGGACAAAAGTATATGACCTATCAAATCCACGAATTTCACATTGTAAACACCTCCATAAATTATCATATCCTTGTTGTTTTAATACACACTATTTTACTTGAAAGTGTTTTCTTAAGTATCCAAAGAAGCCGATATGGCCTAGAGGATGAGGTGCTCGTCTCGTGACCTAAATGTCCTGGGTTCGATTCCCGCCCTGGGCATGCCGGTGTTCTGTCTTTCGGAGGAGATCATAAAAATCGAGGACCTATGTTGCGGTAGGCGTGACACGTAAAAGATCCCTCACCGCTTCGGGTGGGTCCGTTCAAAAGGTCAAAATTTCTATGCTATGCATCAGGCAGATGTCATCATCATATAGGTGAAATAACCGTGGACTGACATAAAACAATAATCAATCAATTAAATATTAAAAAAAAAAAGCAACATAATGGCTTGCAGACATTTTCTCGATAACTGCGGTCTTACCATTTGTTTATGCTCAACAGACATCCCGGGTGGTTAGCCACAAAATTTGAACGTACTGAACATTGCTCAGAAATTGTAGGAGATCACTTTTCCTTCAGGTTTTTAGCTAACTTCCGGAAGGGCTATTGCGGATATATAAATTGTAAGACCGCATTTACCAGAAAAGGTCTTTTATTTAGTAATCTGAAACTAAATACAATCAAACTACAAAATACAGTTACATTAGATCGAAAACCAGCTCTGTTATAAACCAAAAAATTTGAGAAATTTCCGTTATCCTCTCCATTTACACAACATTTGACACGTATGTATATCGGGTAGGGAAATACGTGACAAAAACAATGGACTCTGGTGTAACGGTGAGTATGAATTGGTAAAACATGTTTTATCAAACTTCATATACACAGATGCATAAGCGCACACTAAGTATACAAAGAAAAGAAAAAGATAATTAGTAATATTGTAATAAGTAATGTGGCTTTACACAATGAACATGCTTTATGTCACATTAGTTGCCCAATATGGGTTGATCGAGGGGACCCAGCAAGGGAGTCGTAAAGAATTTTACAGTACTGTGAAAATAATATCTTTTAATCTGAAATGTACGTCCTTGGTCTAAATGCCGTCCGTAGAGAGAGTGGAAAATAATATTTATTAGTAGAATATTACTTGCAGATCGTTTTGTCAATCACTTGTTTATATCCAAAAAAGCCGGTGTTATATAATAGTTTTTCCCCCATAGTAGTTTTTCCCCCATAGTAGTTTTTCCCCCCGGAAAAATGGCTATATAGTAGATTTTCCCCCATGGCGGAAAAACTACTATATAGTAGTTTTTCCCCCATAGTAGTTTTCCCCCTTACGTAACGGTTTGGAAATTACACACATTTCGTCTGTATCAGTCAGATAACATTTGAAATACAAATGTACTATAGTAATAGCCTGTGGATCAAACCGATGGTGCTATGGTTAATAGGTTTCTGTATACTGTTAAGTGTTTTGTTTGACTTGTGCGTGTGTGTGTATTTATTTTCTGTTTTATTTATTTATTTACAAGTCTTTCTTTTTATATATTTACTAATGTATGCTATTTTCTTCTATTATTTCATTGTAAAATTTGTCGCTTTACTTGCGTATAGATGTCAATCATGACGTCAGACTGTGACTCAAGATTCGATCCCAGGCAACTTTTGTAATACATCATAAGTAAAATAGGAATTTATCAATCTAAATGTTCCAATGACAAATATTAGAATTGAACGTGCAAGAATTCCTTGATCCACGATTTGCAATCTACGACAAGGCTTGTCTAGTCGCAGATGTTGTAAATAATGATCACAAGAATGTGATTTCCTTGTCCCTTACGCAAAGTATGAAAGGTTTCATTTTAAAGTATCTATATGCTAAGTTTCAAAGCTCTGCACCCTTTCGTGTAGAAGAGATAGTCAAGGTTAAAGTTTTTGAAAAGTAGGTCACATTTCAAGGTCAAGATCATTAGGTCAGAAGTCATGGGCCCAAATTAAAGATCTTATCACAAGTAATCTGTATATGAAGTTCAAAACCCATTTCTCCTTTTGGTACAAAATATACAGCCAAAGTATACGTTTTTGAAAACGTAGAACACCAAAGGTCAAAGTCACTAGTTAAAAATCATGGTCCCAAATAAAAGGTCTCATCACAAGAAAACTCTATGTGGAGTTTCAAAGCCTTGTACCTCTTGGTACAAACGATATAGTTAAGGTTTTTGCCACAGAGTAAGAGTCACAGACAGGTCAAAAACTAGATGCCCCCGAATTTCATTCTGGGGCATAAAAACGAACTTGTTTTTCTTTTTTCCATTTGTATATATATAGTTTTTTCGGATTAAATAAAGATATCTCGAATGAAATTCTAGTAGATAAATCTTTGTTCTAAATATATGCATTTGTATTTCGAAAAGAGATTAAAACTGAAGACATTTCTACTTAAGAAAATGAAATATCTCTAAATCAATTGGATATATCTCCAAGTAAAAAGTTGAGATATCTCTATTTTAAATGGAAATCTATTTATTGTTAACAATGTCACAAGCTGGATTTACTTACATGTATGTGTGAAAAGAAAATCCGGAATTTCACATTGGGTGGGGGGGGGGGGAATCCACTATATAGTAGTTTTTCCCCGGGGGAAAAATGGCTATAAGAGGGGGGGGGGGATATGGCTATATAGCCAAATTTCCCCCGGGGAAAAAACTACTATATAGCCATTTTTCCGGGGGGAAAACTACTATATAGCCATTTTTCCGGGGGGAAAAATGGCTAGGGGGAAAAACTACTATATAACACCGGTGTTGCCTAGTGGGTAAGATGCTCTGCTCATGATCGAGGTCCCGGGTTCGACTCACGCCCTGGGCGCACCGGTGGTCTTTCTTTCGGATGAGACAGTAAAAACCGAGGTCCCGTCTCACAGTTGGCGTGGAACGTAAAAGATCCCTCACTGCTTCGGATGGGTCCGTTGCAAAGGTATAAATTTGTATGCAATGCATCAGGCAGATGCCGTCACCATATAGGTGAAATAATCGTGGAGTGACGTAAAACAATAGTCTATCAATGACTGTTTATATCCAAACTAAACTGCTTCCATATCATAAAGTTCAATAAATGGTATGTAACAAGCGATTTTGAACATCCTTTAGCCGAATGAATTTTTCCTCGATTTGTATTTTCAGATTATGTAAAATTCCATTGACTGAAAAAACCCCAAAAGAAACAAACAAATTGCTACACGACTTATATCGAACCTTCTGATATGGAAACATTATAGTTAGGATGTAAACATGTGAATGGCAGAGTTACCGTATAAATACATTGGGTCGATTTCTGGACAATAGAAGATTGTATCTTACATTTCATTGAAACAGTTAAAAGTATGAATGCATACTGAAAATTATGCATGTACTGCTAAATATATGTATGACTATCGCAGGGTCGTAGGATGCATTTCAAAAGTGAAGGGGCCAAACACTGAATTTCGCTTCGTAACGTGATAAAAATGACCCACGATCGGCCAAAAAGTGCTTCTCCCAGTTCTATCGGGCTTGGATCGTAAATCAGGCGCGATCCAGCCGGGGGCACGTGCCCCCCCGGCAGTGCCCGCCGAAGGGGGCACCATAATCTATTTTAGGGCCTATTTTACTGCATTTCTGTCTAAAATTTCGCTGGCTCGCTTCGCTCGCCAGTTATTCTCTCATATTTCTTTAAATTTACATTTGAAAAAAATCGTTGACTCGCTTCACTCACGACCAAATTCATGATAAATCTCCCCTGATCCCCGTTTATGATCCATATATAATATCTTCCAAAGGGAAGCGAAATATATGTGCAATCCAAATTAATATCCAGCACACAAATGTTCGGTCACTTGGCCTCAGGCGAGTAAAATCGTATAGCTACTTGTACATCGTGTAGCAAATGTTACAAATGTTTGAAGCTACTCGCTGTACAAGATGGATTTTACTTATCCATACAATTTTACTCAAATACGTCTTGTACATCGTGTAGCTTCGGTACAAATTTTTGAAACGCTTGTACTGAAGCTACACGATGTACAAGATGGATTTCACTTATAGCCATTTATAGAATAGTTTATTTTCACAACGTATTTTGTATCTCCAAAAGTCTCAAATACAGGAGCTTCCGTGGAGGGGGACTTTGCACCTTGTTCCCCCTACCAAGGATCTACCCTGCATCCACCGGGGACCTATGGGCAGTCCCTATACCCTGCGCCGAGTTTTACGCCTCCTCCAACTGAAAATCTGGATCCATGCCTGATAAAATTTCCGTGAATTAAAACAAAAGGGGCCTAATATGGCACACACGATTTTGCAAGATTTTTGTCATATCTTCTCAGGGAAACCCATCCCCACCTATAGGAGGGAGGGAGGGGTGAACATGATAATATTTGACCGAAAATATTACGACAGTTTTCTTCCGATTTCAGAGTTTTAGCGGAATATTTGAAGTCAAGAAAATGTTGATGAATAATGCAAAAAGAACGCCAGATTGCACCATTTTGCCTCATTTTTGCAAAATTTTCTCGGGGGAGGCCCCCCGAACCCCCACCTATTTCGACCCTTTGGGCCTCAATTATGAGGTGCCTCCCCCCCGGCACATGAAGTTCTGGATCCCCCCCTGTAATATGGGAACTTTATTTATGCATAAAAGTATTTATCATGTGCCTCGTCTCGTTTCATAATACGTTAAGATATCTATTATAATTTATCTTGATAATCCGTAACGGGCCCCGTTCGGAACCACCTTGTTTCCAGGAAAGTGTACGCACCCCCGCTGGCATATCAGAATCACTCTTTATTTGACTGCATACAGGATTTTTATTCAATATTTGGGCAATTGAACCTAGACCCCAAGTCTTGTATGGTACAATATTGAGGTATCAGGGGCGGGACGTTAAGCACTGTCTGTCTGTTCTTCTGATCGGTTCCAATGACCTAACGTCACACGATGAAACTCCCGAGTCATTGTCGGAATAAATTCGGCGGCTAATACACGGTCTATCTTGCAAACTGGGTGTTCACCGGATTGTGGTGATGCAGGTCGTACACCGCTTACTTCCACCCGCCAGATTCGTTCCCCAATTATTGGTAACGGACGATGCGTTCACCGTGGTGGACGGTTCGCCACATCCTGGTTGGTGACAAATGGTTCGTGTACCGTGGCGAATTGTTAGCCGCATTCTGGATGATGACGTACATGTATATGGTACATTCACAGTGGCAGATAGTGTGCCACGCATTTATCTCTGGGCGGTGCGTTCACGGTGACCAATTGTGCGCCACATTCTGGATGGTTACGAATGATATGTTCACCGTGATGGATGGTTTCTCACGTATTTACATCATGATTTCTGTTGGTGCCGTATGGTGCGTTCACCATGGCGAATGGTGCTCCACATATTCATATTTTAGTTTTTCTGTTTATGACGAACGATGCGTTCACCGTGGGAAACAGTTCGCCACATTCTGGCTAATGACGTATGGTTGTGTTCACCGTGGCGAATTATGTGTCACGTATTGATATTAGTATAGTATAGTTTATTAATTAAAAAAAAATTACAGCTTATAGATCAGTTATGCATAATGAAATACGATAAATATTAGTACAAGGTCAATCACATGATCATATTCAAAGAATGGAATCTAAATATAAGAAATATTACTTATAATGACAATGATGATGATAGTGATGATAAAAATACACTGTAATAATAATAATGATAATAATAATAATAACAACAACATTGTCAATTTACAAAGATTTTCTTACTAAAACTGCTTGCTTGAGAAATTTCCTCAGACTACAAAGATCTTGCGTATTATTTGTACTTAATAACAAAATTAATTTAAAGACAGAGGGTCTTCCATAAAAATAAGGCTTCAGATATTTAAATCTCAAATCATTATACAAGGGATATTTCAAAATAAAATGAAACTCATCTTCCATGTCTGTATCACAGGATGGACATATACATCTCTGTAAAGGAGTCTTTTATATCTACATGTACATGCCCCACTAGATAAACAATGAGAAGATTGATTGATTGATTGATTTTTGTTTAACGTCACACCACGAATATTTTACGTATATGGTGACGGCATCTGCCTGATGTGGGGCATACAAACAACGAGAAGAAAGACGTATCATATTGATAATTTTCTTATACTGATTGCATATAGGTTTTGTTAAATATGACTGTAGAGTGACTTGATCAACTAATGCATATGAGTAAAACATTTAGACGATGCGCTTATTTCTGAGATTAGCAATAGTTGTTCTCTTGGTGACGGAAGGTGCGTTCACCGAGGTTCACATGGCTATCTATATTAATTAAGTTTACCTTGTATGCGATAGTTGGTATACACTTCTGAATAAATTCAACATTTTCATTTGAATATTTTACTTCCTTATAAGTACCTCTACAGGATGAGGTGGTCCCAACAACAAACACGCCAATACATGCAAAGCGGCCACACAGAACCACTTAGACGCCACACCTCGTGCCGATAGAAATCATGTGCCGTCAGTAAAAGAGATCAAGGGTTTCACGACCGCAACCTGGTAAAATACACACTCCATCTACTTCCAATTTGACAAATAGCAAAACCCCTAATCGACATTGAGGCTACGTTAACGGTAAATACATCAGTCGGTTCTAATAAGCAGGTCGACATGATCAAATTCCTTATTCAAGAATTCAGACTGGGGTTATACGTCCACATTTTCATAGAGAAGAAAAAAAGAAAAATTAAAATGTACCAAATCTCCGAAATAATTACATCTAAAATAAACGATGAAGTTAATCCTGATAGAGTCCGTGGTCCGTTCCAGTCCAAAGTCTTTCCAAATCTGCAAATTAGTCCTATCTGCTGCATTCTTAAAATATACCTGGGCATTTTCGTCTGATACATTATGACTTCATATGTGTAGAATTGACAAATGTTCAGTACTCTAGTTTTAACGAGGTAGGACAAAACTCATTGTCCTAGGATATGGGACCCTCATGACAAAAACTGACATTGACTTCGAATCATTACCACCCATCCTGAAGGTCATTTCTCGGAATTATTGGGGTTTAAGGGGGTAAACTAATTATTTTTACGACATATGCTTGCCTTTTGGCGCTTCAAGCACATGTGCAATTAGGATTGCTGAGTCCAGGCTACATAAAGTTACATAGTCCATAATTTTAACGACTTTCTATTCCTAGGCCCTAGTACAATATGCCTAGTGCAGCACCATTGGTGTTCCCAACAAGTCTGAAAAAAATGAATACCCCACAACTTGTATCACTTTTGTGGGACTCAAACTCGATTCAGTAGTCACGGAAGCAGGAGTCTCCTCCCTCCTCCCCCTCAGCAAACTACCTTAAGTCAGGTCTTTCCCATAATTCGTAAGCAAACATCAAAAAGAAGTTCGAAAGATTGCCTTACAAAAGCACAAGAAAATCCGGTCATAGAGAAAGCACAAGAAAATCCAGTCAGAGAGAGGGTTCAAGGGACTTTATTTAAAGTTGGAATTTCTACGATAACAGCCGGTATCGGGATGTACAAGCCTCTGGCGACAAATAAACGTTTGCACAGCGAACTTGCAACCTACAATTCAATACATGAACATTTAACTTACTCGATCATCGCGATATCTTTTCCGAATAAGACCTATAACCTCTGCCGGCTGTAATTCTATCTGGAAACACGGCAAGATTCTCCACTTCGCCATTTAAATGTGTATACAGTATGATCTCAGATCTCGCAGAACGCGACTTTGCATTCGTGGACCTTCAGCAGCTTATCGCACATCTTCACTAGTCAAGGGGATGCGCTACATAAACTTCGAGAGAGAAGTTTGCTTAGCGCATCCCAATGACTCGTGAAGATGTTTACCACAGGGATCTGGAGCTATGCATTTTGAGTCTTTATGTTAAGAAACATCACTAATAAAGTCATTATGACTCGCTTTTAATCGAAACATCATTGTGTGATTACATAAAGATGTTTCGATTAAACTCGCAGCTCGTCGCGAGTTTTCAGTGAGTTATAATGGCTTTATTAGTGCCATCTCTTATCATAAAGATTCAAAATACACAACTGCAGACCCTTGTGCAGCTTACACATTTTGATTTACAAAAACACGTGGCGACCTCGAATTCGGCTTCTTTGCAAACGTGTAGTTTAGATACCGGGTAATCCTCTACTGATACACAGTTCCTGCAGTTTATGGGATCCGTTTATCATCATAGCTATCCATTTGAATGTCATTTGACACTTTAAGAGACAATCGGGATTTCTTGAAGACTATCGTAGAAGTGAGCGCTCTTTAGCAGTAATCAGCGTAAAATTGACGCTTGAAACAAATTGTTGAAATCGGCGCTCACAGATTAAAATAACACGAAACACACAATTTCAGCTAAGTATCTAACTCAGCATAAATGGATTTTAGGTAACAATTCGGGTTTTTTTTCTGTTTCGATTTAATAAGGGCCAAGTAGCCGAAACTTTGAGTGTTTCTTGTTATTTGTCTATTTATCATTTCCCTTCAGAGGGCTTTTTATTAATGCTGTAAAGGATATTGCATTATTTAATAGCATCAATTTTAATGGATGTTTGAAACCTTAAAGGAAAGTAAATAATGAAAAGTACGCGCAAATTGAGTACTCATAGACTTTTATAGAGAAATATAAACGCTCTGAAATCGGTCTGTGTTAGAAGAGGGTACCTATAAAGCTAGAAACGAACCAGGAACGAAACAAACATTTTGAGAGTATTGCTAAATCAATATAAGTCCCCCACTGGTCCCAACAAATCCAGTCAGTGACATAGGTGTAAGAACCGGGGGGGGGGGGGGGAGCAGTGGGCCCGCCCGCTCGCCCACTTTTTAACGTGATTTTTTTTGGGAAACGTTAACATAGATGGCGACAGCCTACATATTCGTCAAAAATATTCTCTCTAACATACAAGCTCCCTATTTCTATCAGCAAATTCATTATTGCATATCAAACGGTAGATGAACTCATTCAGTACCGTGATTTTTGGCCCCCACTTATGATTTGCTTCCTACGCCACTGAGTGGTAGGTCAGTGACAGCCAAAGGGTAACAGACATTTTGAGAGTTTTTATATGTGTTAATCAGCTTTAGTAGCTAACTTTTTCTTTGTTTTTTTTTAATGTTTGTAATTTTGCTGGCCCCTTATGGTCATTGTCATACCGTTAAGTCAGATAGATATCTTTCTTTAATTTCTTTTTTTTTTCCTTTTTTTTTTTATCTCGATTGAGAAACTTGTTTTTCCATCACAAAATAAGAGAGTCCAAGCATTCTTCGTCAAACTGCCTTCATACGTACTGTAATTTAGTGTTACAGTGATCTTGAACAAAGGGAAACAACTCTTGAAAAAGTAGGTCTTCCGTGACCAAAGTCGATCCCAAGTCAACTTGATATTTGTAAGCATGGCCAAGAAATGTGTGGAAAAACTATGGAACGCCAAATTAACATATATTCAAATAATTGTACCTATCTTCAAATAATTGCACCTATCTTCAAATAATTGTACCTATCTTCAAATGAATTGAAGATAGGTACAATTGAATTAAAGATAGGTGTAAAAAAGTGAATTATGCAAAACTGGAAAATATATCAAGAAAGCTTTTGATTCAAGAAATACTCTATTATGAAATTATTGCAACTGTGATTAATTTATCATGACAGTGATTAAACCTTGTTATATTATTTATGTTGATTTTATATGTATATCTATATGCTGTATTTGCATCCGATGAATAAACTATATATATAGATGAATTAAAGATAGGTGTAAAAGAATTAAAGATATGTGTAAATAATTATACCTGTCTTTAATTACACATATCTTTAATGTAATTGCACCTATCTTCAATTCAATTTAAGATAGGCTCAATTAAATTATACCTATCTATAATTCATTTGAAGATAGGTATAATTGATTTAAAGATAGGTGCAATTGATTTGAAGAGCAGTTATTACTGTCAATATAGGTTCAATTCAATTGCACCTATCTTTAATTCAATTATACCTATCTTTAATTCACTGCATTTGTACCTATCTTCAAATCAATTGTACCTATCTTCAAATGAATTAAAGATAGGTATAATTGAATTAAACCTACCTCTAATTCATTTGAAGGTAGGTATTATTGAATTAAACCTATCTCTAATTCATTTGAAGATAGGTACAATTATTTGAAGATAGATACAATTATTTGAATATATGTTAATTTGGTGTTCCATAGAAAACTTATTTTGCACAAAGGGCAATAACTCTGGAGAAAGAAGGTCAACCGTGACCATTATCGAACTTGATCTGTAACGCAGTTTTATAAAACTTTTCTTGGTCATGCTTACAGATACCAAGCTGAAACGTGGTAGCAAGCTTCCCCATGAGGAATTACAGATCAAATTCGACTTTGATCACGGTTGACCTACTGACCAGAGCCGCCACTGACCTACTTTTCAGCTCCTTGCGGATTTGTTGGCCAGTGGGGGACTTGTATTGCATTAGCAATACTCTCAGAATGTTTGTTATTCTAGGTTTCATACAAACAAGAACTGAATATCTAATCTAACTATGGTGAATTTAGAATACCTTTGATATTGGTAAAATAGTTCAGTTTTCTTCTTCAATTCTATATAGGTAAATTGATCTTCTTCATGCATCCATCATTTCCCATGTTGACACCCTCTCCAATTTCATAAATACACCAACTACAGTTGTATTAGATTTTGAGGAGATATGACAATTCCTGTCCAATATGCACATCTTCATACATGTACGTTGTTTTTTCTTTGTACCAAGTTTCATCAAAATCCTACAAAGGGTTTAGGAGGAGTTGCAAAGACGAGGTATTTTGCATAGGAATGTCTAATTGCAATCGTCATAACTCCTCATAAAGTGTTTTGGACAACATTCCTCTTCCAATATGGGCGTTTTCATACGGTGTTCTTTCTTTGTACCGAGTTTCATTAAAATCCCCTAAAGGGTTTTGGAGGAGTTGCAAAGACGAGGTCTATAGCATAGAGAAATGTAAGAAAATCTGTCAAAGGGTAATGAATCTTGCAAATGTTTTGGACAGCATTCTTCTTTCAAAATGCACATATTCACAGGGTATTTTTTCTTTGTACCAGGCTTATCAAAACACTAAAGGGTTTAGGAGGAGTTGCGAAGCCAGGGAATTTAAAGAAAAGTTTAGTGCAAGGACCGCAACTCATGTAAATGTTTTGGATAGCATTCCTCTTCCAATATGCACATCCGCATATAGGGTTCTTTCTTTGTACAGAGTTTCATCAAAATCCCCAAGAGTTCAGGAGGAGGTGCGAGAATATGGTTCGGACAGATAGATAGACGGACAGATGGAATAGCATTATTCGCCCACATTTTTCTACTTTCTAAATTAAGAATCGTGTCATCTCAAGCCTAGATGGAGAACAACGGTCATAATAACTGCATCAAGCAGGAGGATTAAATCCAAATTTTCTCACTGGCGCGTGTAAATAATTTAACTACCAAGAGCATTAATTCAAATGAAAAGGCCCAATTAATCAGTACAACAATTCTTTAAGAATCTTTCTCATTGCATTTGTAGCAGGAAGGTTGAAAAATCATTGGCCAGACCAGGACTCGAACCCAGGACCTTCCGCTAAGAAGGCGGATGCTCTACCAACCGAGCTATCTGGGCCGATGTCCCAGTCTGCCACACACCTCCCCTGCCAATTTGAGGTTTCCCGGAAACCTCACACCGTCCTCCTCTCACAGTGGCATACAGCCTCTGCCAACTGATGAGAGTTGGTGGAACCTCCAAACTGTAGCAGGAAGGTTGAAAAATCATTGGCAAGACCGGGACTCGAACCCAGGACCTTCCGCTAACAAGGCGGATGCTCTACCAACCGAGCTATCTGGGCCGATGTGCCAGTCTGCCACACATTGATGCATTTATTATCTGAATGCTGCATTATTACAATAAGATGGCTCCACTGCATGGCTGATGTAATAAACCATACACCAATGTGATATGGATCGCGGTCCGGATGGCTTAGTGGTTGGAGCGTCCGCACAGAAAGCGGAAGGTCTCGGGATCGATACGTGACAATACATCTAAAGCACTAGAATACCACTGAAACAAATAGTTCTATTGATACTTTTTAAAACTTAACATAAATTAATTGGATAAAAAATTAACGAATACGATTTACTTCTAATTTTAATACTTTGTTCATTTCCATAAGATAAATGCTTTGTTTTTAGATATACGTACCAATAATATATAAATTTTATTGTTGGATTCGTACTACTTCCTTGTGGCTCTTCGAGTACTCGATTTCGTAAGTTCTTGCTGCCAAAATGGCAGTGCTTAGGAAAGACATGCTCCATCAATTTTGGAAATGTCATATTCTTTTTAGGAAACATTAATTTATCCATGCCTACGTTTAGCAAATAGCGCAAAGAATTTATTTCCATTTGTTTACAAACCGTGTGTCCAAATATTACGAAAATAGAAAACATAACTTCTCGGATGTTTCGCTATACTTTTGTGTCCTACAAGATAGCAATCTTGCGCACCCTTGATTTGACAGCTGTCCACGGAACTGAACTTGGATCCGCCACAAGCTGGAAAATCCTTTATTTCGAATGACAGACCGTGTATGAAGACTCACGGGTGGTTATATACTAATATTGTATTGTATTGTTTTATTAGTCTAAGCAAATACAGCTTATAATTATGGACAAAATACATGATATGAATATTATAATTAATAATATAATAAATAAATAGAACAAGGTCAGTTTGAGAAAAGTGTTGTTATACATAAATTTGTCTAATCTCAAAGCAGTTTTTAATATATTTACCCAAAGCACATAATTCTTTGATATTTTATGTTGACAATAGTTGAATTGATTTAAAGACAGAGGGTCTAATATAGTAATGCTTTTTCAAAAATTGTATTCCTATATGACTGTAACGAGGACATTTTAAGTAAAAATGTTGCTTGGTTGGTTGGTTGATTGGTGTTTTACGTCGCTTTTAACAGTTTTTCAGTCATATCGCGACATGGAAGCAGGAATCGAACCCGGATCGTCGGCGCCGCAAGCCAAGAGCTTAACCACTACACCAAGCCTGCCCCTTAAGAAAAAAAAATGAAATTCGTCCTCAATATCTAAGGTGCATAATGGGCATAAACATTTTTCTAAAGGAGTACTTTTATATCTACCACTACCAGTCTCAATATACAAACAATGTGAACACAGTCTTAATTTACATATAAGCTTTTTGTATTGCATAGGAATTCTTTTTGTTAAATATGATTGCAAAGTAAAGGTATCAATTAGATGTTTATAAATAGAACACTTTGTGGAACTGTTCACATCAGAAAGAATAGTCTGTTTATGATTATCAAAATACGTTGCTTAGCAACAGCATATATATACTCAGTCTTTAACCAACATTGGTTTAACCACAAATCCAATAATCCAACATTTGACAAAATATCTTTCACATTAGCTACTCAATAAGTCGTTAGTAGAGTGAAACATTACCTTTGATTTATTTGTGTACTATGATAAACAAGAAAAGTCATTGACTTTGATTTATTTGTGGTTTATTATGGGTGACAGATCGTGTAGAAAATAAAGCTGAGTTTGTATATAAACCTGGACCGTCGCTCACTGGGCAGATTCACCTTTGCTAGCATGTAAGATCACTTGTAACTTTGGTAACTTAAGACGGTGAACTGCGTAATTCTCTTGACCGACCATATGCCCTGATAGCTTGTATCGATTTTGTAGATCGGGATATTTCATATCAAGTTTTCTCCAAAGCATTATGGAGCTTTGTGTATATATTTGATCTGATATCTTTAAAATCTTTGATATCTTCTGATATCTGATATTTTTAAACTGCCGAAATAATGATTATATCATCATACATTTTGTAACATTTTACAAGCATTCTAAACCGATTTAAGCAGCAGAAATTTTTAATATCCAGAAAGTTGGTTGGTTGGTTGATTGGTGTTTTACGTCGCTTTCAATTATATTTCAGTTATATCGCGACATGGAAGCAGGAGTTTATCAACCTCTTTAACATAGCGGGAATCGAACCAGGATCGTCGGCGCCGCAAGCCAAGCGCTTAACCATTACACCACGCCTGCCCCCAATATCCAGAAAAGTAATTTGATTATTACACTTGAGTAGTGAATGAATTCGTGTAATATAGAGAATGTTACACTTTCTTTTTCACACAAGTTAAACAAGTATAGATCGATTTTCCCACCTTTCCTCTGATAATGTCAATACATTGTGAAAATGATATATTTACTACACTTATCTTACACTGTGGTGTAAATATGTAAAATATAAAAGGTATATATATATATGTCATATGAGCAATGTGTTTTGATTACTGTTACATTTAATTGGGCTCTTCCATACTGCTTAGAGAATGGGTACATGGTCTGAACATCCAAGAAGAAGAACGACATTTCATCTATTTTTTCCCTAATCTATATGTAATTTAATGTTCCTCTGGATAGAGGGTCGTCCTTTGCTTAGCTTCGACTCGGACAGCAAAATTTTAATTACGTGGTTAAAAAGATCAAGATAGCGGACTCTCAGTTCCTTAAACTTTTGATTTCCTATTTGTTAACACTACCATTTGTTGATGCCAATCTGTGCTTCATAAATCAACTGTATTTATGATGATACTTCAAATCAGAGTGAATTATTCTGGATTACTTTTTTTCGCAAGCCAAGGCTCCGTAACGAGCTGGGATTACTATTCATTTGAAACTTCCCTGCTCGGAATCACTCAAAAATTTCCATCATGAAGATTCTTGGGAAGTTCCTTTTGACTAGGTTTTATGTACAGAAAGTCCCGGCTTCGATTCTGAGTCTCGTCAATACGACAGCAGGTATTGGTTAATTTCTGCCTCCATGTTAGGACATGATTAAAGAGACACCACCGTATACAGCTTGTATGGTGTTGCTTAATCATTTATTTATTGTTGGCTAAACTAGATACCACTGTGATGGTAACAATTTTCTACTTTGACCTTGGGGTCAAGGTCATAATAGTGAGTTTTGATGGGACTTTGTATGAAGTTTGGCCAAGATCCATCCAGCAGAGATATAGCCTTGACAACAAAGTAGCAATTCAATGGTCATATAATTATGCCTTTATTTAATATTCATGTTTTTAATTCATTTAGGACAAAACAATAATAATATGTCCCTCCGTTCAATCCTCTATAATTCTATAGGTATACACTGTAGAATCTGCCTCATACTCAATATTGAGGCAAGTTAGGTAGCCTGTTAACTATGTAAGGAAATATCATAACTATCTATGTTTTTTAAAGGTAATTTCAAAATAGATTATCAAACTGATTAAACAGTTAAAAGGTTTCATTAAATATTTACTATATAAAAGAGACTTTGGCAAAGTTTGCTCAAAATTGCCGAAAGTAATATAAAAATTATTTGATTTTTCATCAATCGCCACACAATATAGAGTATTGCAACTACAATAACATCAGCATGTTTACACGCGCACTTTGTGATTGTTATGATGTCATATGATTATGACGTAAGTTGCCCTCATAAAAGTGCCCACATCGAGAGAAATGGATTTGGGAACTCTATCAATCAAAGGACAGTCATACATGAAGGCCACTTTTATAAAAGGACAGTCATAGGTAACGCTTTACATCAAAGGACAATCACAGGGCACTCTATAAATCAAAGGACAATCAGAGGCCACTCTATAATTAGTTACGATTTGTCCTTTAAGTTTAATATTTTATTTCTACAGCCGTCATCATTCTGTTCGCGTGGATAAAAGGTCACGTGAACGTGCATAAGCATATGATTGGGTTTTTTTTTTCTTGTTTCGGGGCATTGTGTAACATGCATTTAAATATTTAGAATTTTGATAATAATTTCAATATGATCAGTTTCAATAGATATTATTCGATGAATTAAATAAAACATTATGAAAAATTGGCCAATATCGAGGCTGACGAGGACTGCCAGTTCATTTCATCTCTCTCTCTCTCTCTCTCTCTCTCTCTCTCTCTCTGTGTGTGTGTGTGAGAGAGAGAGAGAGAGAGAGAGAGAGAGAGAGAGAGAGAGAGAGAGAGAGAGTTGCAGGACTGAGTAGCTGGGCTGACAACAGCATCGTTCGAGATGCTCCGAAAGGAGACAGTTATATTCAGACAGTTCTATTAATTATGGTGCCGGGTTTTATTGATTAAAAAGTGTGTGAGCACCATGATGTGGCTGGGGTAATATTATTGAATCTTTTTTTTGTTTTTATGTCATAAAAATTCATTTTAGTAACAGAAATATTCGAATATTTTTTCGGTGAATGACTGTGTGTGGGGAGGGGGAACACGGCCTCCTCTGTTCTCGCTCTCACGTCCATCATCTCCAGCGCTCGGGTCGGTCATGCGACATTCAGATTAATCATTGACACTTAGAATCGTCCATGTAGGTGCACCTTGGCATTAATTAAGACGTCGTAATAAACTAATGCAAAATAATTATGAACAGATCATGAGTGTCGTATAAGCATGTTTCAATTATTGTATATATATAGTGTCTTATTATCTTTTAAATTCTTTATTAACCAGAAGGTACAGGTATACATATATCAAATACATCAACAAAGCAAATAACAGGTCTAACGGTATATATATACTCAGTATTGACACGATTAACACGTGAGCACAGGTGAGTAGGTTCTCACTGAATCTCATGCGTGTTCAGTTTACTTTCGGCCATAGAAGAAAGATTTTATGTTTGGTAGTCTGCAACATTGATTTCTCAACTCATATTGCTGCACTTTGGTGAGTAAAATAATTGTATGTCATAATATATCGTAAATATATACTATCAGCAAATATAGTCTCGTGAAGTTCGTGATCTCGGTCTACCTGTCTCTTTATAACAGCCTCTACCCCCCCCCCCCCCTCCCCCTTTCCGAACATTCTTTGCACATTTTTGTCTTCAGATCTGAGAGATTAGAATTTTTATTTTGCTTGAATTATGGTGATTACATTTTTTATTCGTAGTTAGAATTAATGTTGCTCTAGTTGAATTGCTGTTTACTTCTGAAATATCAACACGTGTCATCCAGACACGTGTCTTATCGCGTAATTTTATGTTATTCGATAACGAAAATGTATAACAAATTACAGTTTTGCGTAAACAACGTTAAAGTTTAATCCTGCCTAATGAAATTCACAAGTCTAAAACAACATTGCATACGAGTTTAGTGTAAATATCCCCGAATATGCGTTATTTAAATTATAAAACATTTAACAACATTTTGAAAAAGAAGGTATTTTGCTCTTTTTTTTTATCTTACATAAGCATCCAAACTCGATTTGATGTCTGATTTAAATTTTGTTCAAATGTGTTATTTGAAGAGAAGTGTGTTGGGGGAGGGTAGAGGGGAGGGGGGAGACATTGAAATGTTTTTGAGAGAAGGATAGGGGCAGGGTTGGTGTAGTGGTTAAGCGCTTGGCTTACGGCGCCGACGATCCGGGTTCGACTCCCGGGTTGCGCCACTATGTTTAAGAGGTTGGTTACCTCCTGCTTCTATGTCGCGATATAACTGAAAATTTTTTAAAAGCGACATAAAACACCAACCAACCAAACGAAAGAAAGATAACTCTAGCTGATGATTATTTTTTCATAGAATATTTTACTTTTTTCTTGGGACAACCTTTCATTACTGCATGAGACATGAATAAAATTTCGTCACCGTATGCGTGAAATAACCATAGAATGACGTAAATCAATCAATCAATCAATCAATCAATCAATCAATCAATCAATCAATATATTGATTTTATAACACTTTCATAGTTTATCCTTTTTATGGCTGTGATAATTCTTTCCTGTTTCTTGTAAATTGGCAATTACACAACCCCCCCCCCCCCCCCCCCCCCCCCGCAACTAACACATACACATCAGAGTTTGTAGTGTTTTTAACTTATTGTTGATTTCACGGAAATTAAGTACAAAGTTCGGTTATTCCAATAAATGTAAGTTTTAAAAAAGTGGGAAATGGGTTGGGGGTGGGGTTAAAGAGCCATCTATTCGCATACTTTAATGAGTATCTCTCTCTTTTTATGAAAGAAGAATAGTTTTAACAAATTTTATAATTATTCGGAAACTTAAAAAATTTGCTCTTATCTAAAATAGAGAGTTTGCAATATTTCAGTTAACTAATTTAATGTTTAAGCCTATGGATTCTGTTTTGAAATGTGTGGACCCCGCCCTATTTTGTTGCGTGAGTGTCTGCTTATCTTGAATCACTTATCACAGTGTATGACTAGCACTGTAAGCGGCAGGTCCAGGGTGCGAGTCCCAATCTTGCCACGTTTTTTTCTAGTCTGTTGTAAATTCAACGCTAGCGGTATGCCCAGTCAATATTTTCGACCCTCTTAAAGTCAGTTTGTTGTGTTTTGCGTAAATGTTAATTTCCATTTCTGTCGAATTAAGTAGAAAAGGTTTCATACCGTTTTCAGTTATGTATCAACATTTAAAACAGTTTTAAGAAATTATGCAACATGATCATAAATCATTTCAAGTTAGATATTGTTTCAAAATGAACTCTTACTCACGAATCTTAACTGGGAGAGGGACTCACTCCCTTTTTAGTTGTGTGGTAGTCTGGTTAGCTTGGATCATTTATCTCAAAAGAGAACATGTATGGCAGGCAACTGTAACCGGGTTCGAGTCCCAGTTTGGCTACAGCTTTTTCTGGGGCCAGTTGTTCGAAACTTTAACCACTGGCTAACCTAACCAGTGATTAAAGATTGAGAGACAATTTTTATTTGTAAGATTTCTGTGTAAAGTTCTTATTTACATTACAATGGGAATTCCATATGTTACAAATCAGTACACACACTAGCACTTTAAGTCTCATCATTTCAAAGATTTGTAAAGCAGATAAAATTTAACCATTGGTTAGCTTACAAATGTGATTTTGAAAGACGGCATGGCTCAGTGGTGAAGTCTTCGGCTCAGGTCAGTTCAGTTCAGTTTATTCATTGCTTTGTGCCATCTGGCACATCAGCCATGATACAATTACTCAAAAAATGACATACAAGGTGAACATAATATACACAATTATTAATATATATACAAATGTAAACACACACATATATAAATATACACATACATATAGATACAACAGAACATACATACAATTACACAAAAAATGACATACAAGGTGAACATAATATACACAATTATTAATATATATATACAAATGTAAACACACACAGATATAAATATACACATACATATAGATACAACAGAACATATATTCATTAACATACGGTGACTGCGTGAGAGTTAAGGATTCTCATAAAAGAATCTAACTGAGCAAAAGTCTAAAGGGGTGTGGTGCAATTTATGAATTATTTTTTCTGCTAGAAATAAACATTTTCCTCAGTTGCGCAATTCTATCAAATTATGTACACTTAATAATTGAATGAGTTTAAAACGCTAGGTCGTCTAAAATGATACAATAATACGTTTCGATGTACAAGTTTCGTATTTGGTGAATTTTTTGACATTTTAAAATGAATTGAAATCCATCCTCTATATCGTTTAACCTGCATAACGTACAAATTCGATTGCTCCTTAATTCATTTCTGTATTGACCGGATTCTACGTTAAGATTGTGCGAGGATAGTCTGAATTTAGTAATAGATTTTGTATTTATTTCATTTCTGTATTGACCGGATTCTACGTTAAGATTGTGCGAGGATAGTCTGAGTTTAGTAATAGATTTTGTATTTATTTCATTTCTGTATTGACCGGATTCTACGTTAAGATTGTGCGAGGATAGTCTGAGTTTAGTAATAGATTTTGTATTTATTTCATTTCTGTATTGACCGGATTCTACGTTAAGATTGTGCGAGGATAGTCTGAGTTTAGTAATAGATTTTGTATTTATTAATAGATTTTGTATTTATTAATAGATTTTGTATTTATTTCATTCATTGATTCGGATAAGCAATACTGAAGTCCAAAATTATCTGCCAAGTATTGATCGTGATCGAAAGGTCTCAGTTTCGACTACCGCCACGGGCAACACCGGTGTCCTGTCTTTCTAGCAAACAAGTGAAAACCGAGGTCCCATTTCCCCTCGCTGCTCCTAGTTGGTCTGTTGAAATAGTATAAAATTCTATGCAATGGATCAGACAGATGCCGTTACCATATACGTGAAATAATCGTAGAGTGACGTAAAGCAATAATCAATGAATCAATATTAACAATTGCGATCAAAATAAACATAACAAAAATGGGGATCTTCAAATCATTAACCGGGTAAATATCTACCTGCTTTTCAACTATTTGTCGTTGAAAGTATGTTATAGGGACGTAGACTTAGAAACCAGGAGGGGGATAGGTGGGAAAGGGCGGCTCCATACTTTCCCCAAATTTAGAAATACAAAACAAATGATAATTAAAAATTAAATGACATCTTTAAAGTAGTCGAAACCGGGCGTCCCGGTTACGAGCCAAACACTTTATCCACTTGGTTACTCTGGCTTCCATAAATTTCGAAAATATATTTTGCACCCCACATATTTTTCCCTTTTTTAGCCGGAACGAATGTCCAGAGAGCTAATGTCATATCCCTAGTGTCGGCGTCGGTGTCGGCGTCGGATGCATAGGCAAAATCATTAACCTGGGCTATAACTTTTGAACCAAGAGGGGTAGGGGTTTCGAACTTCACACATTTATACATTGTTGAAGGTCTTTTCATTTGGGACCATGGCTTTTGACCTTGTGACTTTGACCTTAAAGTTTGACTTTCTTTTCCAAGACCCTGGCAATGGCTTTTGAACCAAGAGGGGTAGAGCTTTGAAACTTCATTATTATTATTATTATTATTATTATTATTATTATTATTATTATTATTATTATTATTATTATTATTATTTTTTTTTTATTTTTATTTTTATTATTACTATAATTATTGTTATTATATTATTGTTATTGTCATTATTAATATTCGTAATCGAGAGGTCCCGGTTTAGACAACCGCCCTGGGCACACCGGTGTTCTGTACTTCGGATGAGACAGTAAAAACCGAGGTCCCGTGTCACAGTAGGCGTGACACGTAAAAGATCCCTCACTGCCTCGGGTGGGCATTTTCGACTTTTTCAGAACCGCTTGGAGGATTTTGATGAAACTTGTTATACATGAAGTACTAAAGATGTTCTACAACATTAATCATTTCGTCCAAATCCATCGACACCATGGTTAAAAATAGGTCTCATATGGTTTCAGTCTTTGAAAATTTTATCCTCCAGAATAACTGTATGGATAATAAAATTAACATTATCTGAATGATCTAGATGGACGGATGTTTCAAATTTGTTCATTTCGTTGAACTCGGATTAATTATTTTTAAGTGGTTTTTTTTTTTTACATCTTTTTGGATTTTAATATTTTTGTGCAAAATAACATAGTTTGCATTAATATTTTGCCTATGGTTGACTTTTATTGCACTCCATTGATCATTATAACCAGAATATAGTATAGGAATGTTTTCTGAAAGAATGTTTTTTTTTTTTTTTTTTTTTTTTACAAAATTTCAATTTCTGTATTTTCTTTTCGTGAATTTTTTTAAGACTGCAAAAAATGTAGTATGGGAAGGGGTATTTTTTTTTTCACATTTTCAAATTTTACTTTGTCACAAGTGAATAGAGTTTGATGAACCATTGTATACATGAGGTAATATAGGTCATCTACCATTTTTTCATTTAGTTCCAACCAATCATTGAAGATAATGCCGTCCATTTGTTGTATCTCTTGAAGTATATACTGTTAAATATAAGATTAAAAGTACGGATTAATCATATAAAAACTTTGCCTTTTTACAATTTTTATGTACACGTAAGATAATAGTTTAATTAGATACTAACTTAATATTTTTCAAGAAAAAAATATTACATTTAAGATTGAAAGTAAAGCTTGTGTTGAGGATACAATATCTGCTTGAATTCATTTTTCAAATAACATACATGGGTTTTCCTTTTTCTACTTCAATACACTCTAATTGATTGCTGTCTTTTATCTATACACCACAGCAGGAGAGAGATGGGATGATTGCATTTATATGGATTGTTTTATAATTCATCTTGTAAGCATTAAAGATACTAATAACTATCTTTATATCTCTTGTGTACTTCCTTCATACTCATCTTCACATTGTAAATTTTCTTGATAAAAAGTTTCATTCAAATTCATTAGGCTGTCTCGGAGAAGTTGCAATGACAGTTTTGCATCGACACACAACACACAGACACACGGCACACAGGTAAAGTCTTTTAAACAGAAGATTGGTTCTAAATAGCCAATCATGAGAATGATGGGATCCGAAGCCAAGGAAGGATCAACGCCGGCAGAAGACAAGCAACCATATATCCTCTCTTTGGTAAGATATTAGTTAAAAGGAATGCTAACATAATATTTATAATGAAAAATCAGTTAGATTTTTTTAAAATTGAAAAATAAGAATTCTGTGGAAAATGTAATACAGTTTTTCTTTGACTGCATTCTTAAATTATAGGTTTTTGTGCGAAACATATACATCGTTTCTGTTTCTTCACCTTCATACATTTTGAATTGATTAATTTCTTTGAATTCCACAGCCCAACATGAGAGAGATGAGGATATACCCAGCCGCCCAGGGCTCGTCTCTGAAGTCTTCAATCGTCATTTGTTGAAGCTATGGCACCTAGCGGAGACAATTGGCATGCAGAGATGTGTAGATGACAAAATTAAAAGAATACATCATCTAATTGGTAAGAAATGAGAATTCTCTGTTACTTTGTTACTTTACTGTATGGAATGTTTATTGAGTGAAATATTCACCTCAAGCATTGAAGATAACAGTGTCTATTTGGATATCTCTTTGATAAAGTCTTTTAAATATACGATTTGAAATATATACATAAACTTTGTTGTTGTAGAAATTGTACGTATATGATTTTCTTTCTTTTTGAATAGCAGACCATGAGGATGATCGGATCCGGAACCAAGGACGGATCAACGCCGACAGCTGCCCAGCCGCCCAGGGCAAGTCTCTGCAGTCTTGAATCGTCATTTGTTGAAGCAGTGGCACCCAGCGGAGACACTTGGCGTGGAGAGATGTGCAGATGACGAAATGAAAGAAAGAATACATCATCTGATTGGTAAAAAACGAGAATTCTCTGTTACTTTAGTTCTATCTTTAGATTCTGTTAGACACTGTTGAACAACACTACAAGATCATTGCACCTATATGGTGGTAGCACCTGCCTAGTGCATGGTTTTATAATTTTATCTGATGAGCCACCCGAATAAGTGCAGAATAATTTAGGTAACAATGTATACCGTGGAAAGAGACTTCACTTTATACTATCTCATCGAGATACAAGTGAGGCACAATATAATGAAATAGGGCAAAAGAAGGCATCAGCGGAAATTTACCCCGAGTCCCCAAATCTGAAGAATTTTGCGACACTAAAGGACAAAACTTATAGAATGTTTATTGAGTGAAATGTTCACCTCAAGCATTGAAAATAATAGTCTCTATTTCGATATCTCTTTTGATCCAGTCTTTTAGATATACGATTTGAAATATATACATAAACATGATGTTGTAGAAATTGTATGTATAGATTTTCTTTGTTTTTGAATAGCCGACCATGAGGATGATGGGATCCAGAGCCAAGGACGGATCAACGCCGGCAGATGCCTAGCCGCGGAGGGCACGTGTCTGCAGTCTTGAATCGTCATTTGTTGAAGTTGTGGCACCCAGCGGAGACACTTGGCGTGGAGAGATGTGCAGATGACGAAATGAAAGAAAGAATACTTCATCTCATTGGTAAAAGACGAGAATTCTCTGCTAATTTAGTTCTATATTTAGAGTCTGCTTGACATTGTTTAAGAAGACTACAAGACCATTGCACTTATATGGTGGTAGTACATGCCTAGTGAATGGTTTTATAATGTTACCTGATGACACACCCAAATAAGTTCAGAATATTGTACGTAAGAGGGTATACAGTTGTGTTAGATTTCACTTTATACTATTTCATCGGAGATAGAAGTGAGACACAATATAATGGAATAGGACAGAAGGCGGCGACAGCGGAAATTAAAACGGTGTCCTCAAATCCGAAGTATATTGCGACACTAGAGGACAAAAGGTATAGAGTGTTTATTGAGGGAAATATTCACTTCAAGCATTGAAGATAATAGTGTCTATTTGGATATCTCTTTTGATCAAGTTTTTAAAATATAAGATTTGATATATATACATAATTGTGCTTTTTTGTGGAAGTTTTATGTATATGATTTTCATTGTTTTTAAATAGCCGACAATGAGGATGATGGGATCCGGAACAAAGGACGGATCAACGCCGGCAGATGCCCAGCCGAGGAGGGCACGTGTCTGCAGTCTTGAATCGGCATTTGTTGAAGCTGTGGCACCCAGCGGAGACACTTGGCGTGGAGAGATGTGCAGATGACGAAATGAAAGAAAGGACACATCATCTCATTGGTAAGAAGTGAGAATTCTCTGTTACTTTAGTTCTATATTTAGATTCTGTTAGACACTGTTGAACAACACTACAAGATCATTGCACCTATGTGGTGGTAGCACCTGTCTAGTGCATGGTTTATAATTTTATCTGATGAGCCACACGGATAAGTACAGAATATTGTAGGTAATAATGTATACCGTGGAAAGAGACTTCACTTTATACTATCTCATCGAGATGCAAGTGAGGCACAATATAATGAAATAGGGCAAAAGAAGGCATCAGCGGAAATTGACCCCGAGTCCCCAAATCTGAAGTATTTTGCGACACTAGAGGAGAAAACGTATAGAATGTTTATTGAGTGAAATGTTCACCTCAAGCATTGAAGAGAATAATCTCTATTTGGGTATCTCTTTTGATCCAGTCTTTTAAATATAAGATTTGAGATATATACATAAATTTTGTTGTTGTAGAAATTGTATGTATAAGGTTTTCTTTGTTTTTGAATAGCCGACCATGAGGATGATGGGATCCGGAGCCAAGGACGGATGAACGCCGGCAGATGCCCAGCCGCCCAGGGCACGTCTCTGCAGTCTTGAATTGTCTTTTGTTGAAGCTGTGGCACCCAGCGGAGACACTTGGCGTGCAAAGATGTGCAGATGACGAAATGAAAGGAAGGGTATATCATCTCATTGGTAAGAAATGAGAATTCTCTGTTACTTTAGTTCTTCACTTTATACTATCTCATCGGAGATACAAGTGAAGCACAATATAATGAAATAGGACAAAAGAAGGCGACAGCGGAAATTGAACCCATGTCCTGAATTAAGAAGTATTTTGCGACACTAGTTGAGAAAAGGAATAGAATGTTTATTGAGTGAAATATTCAACGCAAGCATTGAAGATAATAGTCTCTATTTGGATACCTCTTTTGATGAATACTTTTAAATATACGATTTGAAATGTATACATAAACTTTGTTGTTGTAGAAATTGTATGTATAGGATTTTCATTGGTTTTGAAAAGCCGATTATGAGGATGATGGGATCCGGAGCCAAGGACGTATCAACGCCGGCAGATGCCCAGCCGCCCAGGGCACGTCTCTGCAGTCTTGAATCGTCATTTGTTGAAGCTGTGGCACCCAGCGGAGACACTTGGTGTGGAAAGATGTGCAGATGACGAAATGAAAGAAAGAATACATCATCTCATTGGTAAGAAATGAGAATTCTCTGTTACTTTAGTTCTTCACTTTATACTATCTCATCGGAGATACAAGTGAAGCACAATATAATTAAATAGGACAAAAGAAGGCGACAGCGGAAATTGAACCCATGTCCTGAATTCAGAAGTATTTTGCGACACTAGTCGAGAAAAGGAATAGAATGTTTATTGAGTGAAATATTCACCTCAAGCATTGAAGATAATAGTCTCCGTTTGGATATCTCTTTTGATCAAGCCTTTCAAATATAAGATTTGAAATATATACATAAATTTTGTTGTTGTAGAAATTGTATGTATAAGATTTTCTTCGTTTTTGAATAGCCGACCATGAGGATGATGGGATCCGGAGCCAAAGACGGATCAACGCCTGTAGATGCCCAGCCGCCGAGGGCACGTCTCTGCAGTCTTGAATCGTCATTTGTTGAAGCTTTGGCACCCAGCAGAGACACTTGGCGTGGAAAGATGTGGAGATGACGAAATGAAAGAAAGAATACATCATCTGATTGGTAAAAAATGAGAAATCACTGTTATTTTAGTTCTATATTTAGATTCTTTTTGACGCTGTTGAACAACACTTCAAGATCATTTCACTTATATGGTGGCAGAACCTGCCTAGTGCAACGTTTTATGATTGTATCTGTTGACCCACCCGCTTAAGTGCAGAATATTTTCTATAATAGCCGATACCGTGGAAGGAGACGTTACTTTTTACTATCTCACCGGAGATATAAATGAGACACAATATAAAGAAATAGAACAGAAGAAGGGGACAGCGGAAATTGAACCCGAGTCCTCAAATCTGAAGTATTTCGTGACACAAGAGGACAAAAGAGAGAAAATGTTCATTGAGTGAAATATTCACCTCAAGCCTTGAAGATAATAGTTTCTATTTGGATATCTCTTCTGATCCCGTCATTTAAATATAAGATTTCAAAATATATATATAAACTTTGTTGTTGTAGAATTTTATGTATAAGATTTTCATTGTTTTTAAATAGCCGAAGAAGAGGATGATGGGATCCGGAGGCAAGGACGGATCAACGGCGGCAGATGCCCAGCCGCCGAGGACACGTCTCTGCAGTCTTGAATCGTCATTTGTTGAAGCTGTGGCACCCAGCGGAGACACTTGGCGTGGAAAGATGTGCAGATGACGAAATGAAAGAAAGAATAAATCATCTCATTGGTAAGAAATGAGAATTCTCTGTTACTTTAGTTCTATATTTAGATTCTGCTTGACATTGTTGAAGAACACTACAAGATCATTGCACTTATATAGTGGTAGAACATACCCAGTGCATAGCTTGATAATTTTCCCTGATGACCCACCCGAATAAGTTCAGAATATTTCACGTAAGAGTGTATACCGTTGTATGAGACTTCACTACAAGTGAGGCAGAATATAATGAAAAAGGACAGAAGAAGCGACAGCGGTAATTGACACCGAGTACCCAAACTTGAAGTATTTTGTGACACTAAAGGACAAAAGATAGAAAATGTTTATTGAGTGAAATAATCACCTGTAGCATTCAAGATAATACTTTCAATTTTAGTATCTCTTTTGATTAAGTCTTTTAAATATAAGATTTGAGATATATACATAAACTTTGTTGTTGTAGAAATTGTATGTATAAGATATTCGTTGTTTTTGAATAGCCGATTATGAGGATGATTGGATCCGGAGCCAAGGACGAATCAACGCCGGCAGATGCCTGGCCGCCCAGGGCACGTCTCTGCAGTCTTGAATCGTTATTTGTTGAAGCTGTGGCACCCAGTGGAGACACTTGGCGTGGAAAGATGTGCAGATGACGAAATGAAAGAAAGAATACATCATCTCATTGGTAAGAAATGAGAATTCTCTGTTACTTTAGTTCTATATTTAGATTCTGCATGACATTGTTGAAGAACACTACAACGGAAATTGACCCCGAGTCCTTAAATCTGAAGTATTTTCCGACACTATAGGACAAAACATATAGGATGTTAATTGAGTGAAATATTCACATCAATTATTGAAGATAAGAGTCTCTATTTCTCTATCTCTTTTGATCAAGTCCTTTAAATATAAGATGTGACATATTTACATAAACTTTGTTGTTGTAGAAATTGTATGTATATGATTTACTTTGTTTTTGAATAGCCGACCATAATGATGATGGGATCCTGATCCAAGGATGGATGAACGCCGGCAGATGTCCAGCCGCCCAGGGTACGTCTCTGCAGTCTTGAATCTTCATTTGTTGAAGCTGTGGCACCCAGCGGAGACACTTGGCGTGGAAAGATGTGCAGATGACGAAATGAAAGAAAGAATACATCATCTCATTGGTAAGAAACGAGAATTCTCTGTTACTTTAGTTCTGTATTTAGATTCTGCTTGAAATTCTTGAAGAACACTACAAGATCATTGCACTTATATGGTGTAGTTAATGCCTAGTGAATGGTTTTATAATTTTCCCTGATGACACACCCGAATAAGTTCAGTATATTGTATGTAAGAGGGTATACAGTTGTGCTAAACTTCACTTTATACTATTTCATCGGAGATAGAAGTGAGGCACAATATAATGAAATAGGACAGAAGAAGGCCACAGCGGAAATTAAAACCGTATCGTCAAATCGGAAGTATTTTGTGACACTAGAGGAAAAAAGTTATAGCATGTTTATTGAGTGAAATATTCACCTCAAGGATTGAAGATAATAGTCTCCGTTTGGATATCTCTTTTGATCAAGCCTTTTAAATATAAGATTTGAAATATATACATAAATTTTGTTGCTGTAGAAATTGTATGTATGGGATTTTCTTTGTTTTTGAATAGCCGACTATGAGGATGATGGGATCCGGAGCCAAAGACGGATCAACGCCGGCAGATGCCCAGCCGCCCAGGGCACGTCTCTGCAGTCTTGAATCGTCATTTGCTGAAGCTGTGGCACCCAGCGGAGACACTTGGCGTGGAAAGATGTGCAGATGACGAAATGAAAGAAAGAATAAATCATCTCATTGGTAAGAAATGAGAATTCTCTGTTACTTTAGTTCTATATTTAGATTCTGCTTGACATTGTTGAAGAACACTACAAGATCATTGCACTTATATAGTGGTAGAACGTACCCAGTGCATAGCTTGATAATTTTCCCTGATGACCCACCCGAATAAGTTCAGAATATTTTACGTAAGAGAGTATACCGTTGTATGAGACTTCACTACAAGTGAGGCACAATATAATGAAAAAGGACAGAAGAAGCGACAGCGGAAATTGACACCGGGTCCCCAAACCTGAAGTATTTTGTGACACTAAAGGACAAAAGATAGAAAATGTTTATTGAGTGAAATATTCACCTGTAGCATTGAAGATAATAGTCTCAATTTGTGAATCTCTTTTGATTAAGTCTTTTAAAGATTTGAGATATATACATAAATCTTCTTCTTGTAGAAATTGTATGTATAAGATATTCTTTGTTTTTGAATAGCCGACCTTGAGTATGATTGGATCCAGAGCCAAGGACGGATCAACGCCGGCAGATGCCCAGCCGCCCAGGCACGTCTCTGCAGTCTTGAATCGTCATTTGTTGAAGCTGTGGCACCCAGCGGAGATACTTGGCGTGGAAAGATGTGCAGATGACGAAATGAAAGAAAGAATAAATCATCATATTGGTAAGAAATGAGAATTCTCTGTTACTTTAGTTCTATATTTAGAGTCTGCTTGACATTGTTGAAGAACACTACAAGATCATTGCACTTATATAGTGGTAGAACGTACTCAGTACATAGCTTGATAATTTTCCCTGATGACCCACCCGAATAAGTTCAGAATATTTCACGTAAGAGAGTATACCGTTGTATGAGACTTCACTACAAGTGAGGCACAATATAATGAAAAAGGACAGAAGAAGCGACAGCGGAAATTGGCACCGGGTCCCCAAACCTGAAGTATTTTGTGACACTAAAGGACAAAAGATAGAAAATGTTTATTGAGTGAAATATTCACCTGTAGCATTGAAGATAATAGTCTCAATTTGTGAATCTCTTTTGATTAAGTCTTTTAAAGATTTGAAATATATACATAAATTTTGTTGCTGTAGAAATTGTATGTATGGGATTTTCTTTGTTTTTGAATAGCCGACTATGAGGATGATGGGATCCGGAGCCAAGGACGGATCAACGCCGGCAGATGCCCAGCCGCCCAGGGCACGTGTCTGCAGTCTTGAATCGTCATTTGTTGAAGCTGTGGCACCAAGCGGAGACACTTGGCATGGAAGGATGTGCAGATGACGAAATGAAAGAAAGAATAAATCATCTCATTAGTAAGAAATGAGAATTCTCTGTCACTTTAGTTCTATATTTAGATTCTGCTTGAGATTGTTGAAGAAGACTACAAGAACATTGCACTTATATGGTTGCAGTACATGCTTATTGCATGGTTTTATAATTTTCCCTGACGACCCACCCGAATAAGTTCAGAATATCTTACGTAAGAGGGTATACCGTTGTATGAGACTTCACTACAAGTTAGGCACAATATATAGAAATAGGAAAGAAGAAGCGACAGTGCAAATTGATCCCGAGTTCCCAAACCTGAAGTATTTTGTGACGCTAAAGTACAAAAGATAGAAAATGTTTCTTGAGTGAAATATTCACCTCAAGCATTTAAGATAATAGTCTGTTTTTGGATATCTCTTTTGATCAAATCTTTTAAATATAGGATTTGAAATATATACATAACCTTTGTTGTTGTAGAAATTGTATGTATAGGATTTTCTTTCTTTTTGAATAGCCGATTATGAGGATGATTGGATCCAGAGCCAAGGACGGATCAACGCCGGCAATTGCCCAGCCGCCCAGGGCACGTCTCTGCAGTCTTGAATCGTCATTTGTTGAAGCTGTGGCACCCAGCGGAGACACTTGGCTTGGAAAGATGTGCAGATGACGAAATGAAAGAAAGAATACATCATCTCATTGGTAAGAAATGAGAATTCTCTGTTACTTTAGTTCTGTATGTAGATTCTGATTGACATTGTTGAAGAACACTACAAGATCATTGCACTTACATGGTGGTAGTACATGCCTAGTGCAACGCTTTATGATTGTATCTGTTGACCCACCCGATTAAGTGCAGAATATTTTCGGTAATAGCCGAAACCGTCGAAGGACATGTTATTTTTTACTATCTCACCGGAGATAGAAGTGAGACACAATATAAAGAAATAGAACATAGGTAGGGGACAGCGGAAATTGAACCCGTGTCCACAAATCTGAAGTATTTCGTGACACTAGAGGACAAAAGAGAGAAAATGTTTATTGAATGAAATATTCACCTCAAGCCTTGAAGATAATAGTTTCTATTTCGATATCTCTTTTGATCCCGTCTTTTAAATATAAGATTTCAAAATATATATATAAACTTTGCTGTTGTAGAAATTTTATGTATAGGATTTTCATTGTATTTTAAATAGCCGAACATGAGGATGATGGGATCCGGAGCCAAGGACGGATCAACGCCGGCAGATGCCCAGCCGCCGAGGGCTCGTCTCTGCAATCTTGTATCGTCATTTGTTGAAGCTGTTGCACCCAGCGGAGACACTTGGCGTGGAAAGATGTGCATATGACGAAATGAAAGAAAGGACACATCATCTCATTAGTAAGAAACGAGAATTCTTTGTTACTTTAGCTCTATATTTAGATTGTGTTAGACACTGTTGAACAACACTACAAGGTCATTGCACCTATGTGGTGGTAGCACCTGCCTAGTGCATGGTTTTGTAATTTTATCTGATGAGCCAGCCGAATAAGTGCAGAACATTTTAGGTAACAGTGTATACCGTGGAAAGGGACTTCCCTTCAAAGTATCTCATCGAGATACAAGTGAGGCACAATATAATGAAATAGGGCAAAAGAAGGCATCAGCGGAAATTGACCCCGAGTCCCTAAATCTGAAGTGTTTTGCGACACTAGAGGAGAAAACTTATAGAATGTTTAATGAGTGAAATGTTCACCTCAAGCATTGAAGATAATAGACTGTATTTGGGACTGTATTTGGGTATCTCTTTTGATGAAGTCTTTTAAATATAAGAATTGAGATATATAGATAAGCTTTGTTGTAAAAATTGTATGTTTATGATTTTCATTGTTTTGAAATAGCCGACCATGAGGATGATAGGATCCGGAGCCAAGGACGGATCAACGCCGGCAGATGCCCAGCCGCCCAGGGCAACGTCTCTGCAGTCTTGAATCGTCATTTGTTGAAGCTGTGGCACCCAGCGGAGACACTTGGCGTGGAGAGATGTGCAGATGACGAAATGAAAGAAAGAATACATCATCTCATTGGTAAGAAATGAGAATTCTCTGTTACTTTAGTTCTTCACTTTATACTATCTCATCGGAGATACAAGTGAAGCACAATATAATGAAATAGGACAAAAGAAGGCGACAGCGGAAATTGAACCGATGTCCTGAAATCAGAAGTATTTTGCGACACTAGTTGAGAAAAGGTATAGAATGTTTATTGAGTGAAATATTCACCTCAAGCATTGAAGATAATAATCTCTATTTGGATACCTCTTTTGATGAAGTCTTTTAAATATAAAATTTGAAATATATACATAAACTTTGTTGTTGTAGAAATTGTATGTATAGGATTTTCATTGGTTTTTGAATAGCCGACCCTGAGGATGATGGGATCCGGAGCCAAGGACGGATCAACGCCGGCAGATGCCCAGCCGCCCAGGGCACGTCTCTGCAGTCTTGAATCGTCATTTGTTGAAGCTGTGGCACCCAGCGGAGACACTTGGCGTGGAAAGATGTGCAGATGACGAAATGAAAGAAAGAATAAATCATCTCATTGGTAAGAAATGAGAATTCTCTGTTACTTTAGTTCTATATTTAGATTCTGCTTGACATTGTTGAAGAACACTACAAGATCATTGCACTTATATAGTGGTAGAACGTACCCAGTGCATAGCTTGATAATTTTCCCTGATGACCCACCCGAATAAGTTCAGAATATTTTACGTAAGAGAGTATACCGTTGTATGAGACTTCACTACAAGTGAGGCACAATATAATGAAAAAGGACAGAAGAAGCGACAGCGGAAATTGACACCGGGTCCCCAAACCTGAAGTATTTTGTGACACTAAAGGACAAAAGATAGAAAATGTTTATTGAGTGAAATATTCACCTGTAGCATTGAAGATAATAGTCTCAATTTGTGAATCTCTTTTGATTAAGTCTTTTAAAGATTTGAGATATATACATAAATCTTCTTCTTGTAGAAATTGTATGTATAAGATATTCTTTGTTTTTGAATAGCCGACCTTGAGTATGATTGGATCCAGAGCCAAGGACGGATCAACGCCGGCAGATGCCCAGCCGCCCAGGCACGTCTCTGCAGTCTTGAATCGTCATTTGCTGAAGCTGTGGCACCCAGCGGAGATACTTGGCGTGGAAAGATGTGCAGATGACGAAATGAAAGAAAGAATAAATCATCTCATTGGTAAGAAATGAGAATTCTCTGTTACTTTAGTTCTATATTTAGATTCTGCTTGACATTGTTGAAGAACACTACAAGATCATTGCACTTATATAGTGGTAGAACGTACCCAGTGCATAGCTTGATAATTTTCCCTGATGACCCACCCGAATAAGTTCAGAATATTTTACGTAAGAGAGTATACCGTTGTATGAGACTTCACTACAAGTGAGGCACAATATAATGAAAAAGGACAGAAGAAGCGACAGCGGAAATTGACACCGGGTCCCCAAACCTGAAGTATTTTGTGACACTAAAGGACAAAAGATAGAAAATGTTTATTGAGTGAAATATTCACCTGTAGCATTGAAGATAATAGTCTCAATTTGTGAATCTCTTTTGATTAAGTCTTTTAAAGATTTGAGATATATACATAAATCTTCTTCTTGTAGAAATTGTATGTATAAGATATTCTTTGTTTTTGAATAGCCAACCTTGAGTATGATTGGATCCAGAGCCAAGGGCGGATCAACGCCGGCAGATGCCCAGCCGCCCAGGGCACGTCTCTGCAGTCTTGAATCGTCATTTGTTGAAGCTGTGGCACCCAGCGGAGACACTTGGCGTGGAAAGATGTGCAGATGACGAAATGAAAAAAAAGGAAACATCATCTCATTGGTAAGAAATGAGAATTCTCTGTAAGTTTAGTTCTATATTTAGATTCTGCTTGACGTTGTTGAAGAACACTACAAGATCATTGCACTTACATGGCGGAAGAACATGGCTAGTGCGTGGCTTTATAATTTTCCCTGATGACCCAACCGAGTAAGTTCAGAATAAGTTCAGTAAGAGCGTATACCGTTGTATGAGACTTCACTATAAGTTAGGCACAATACAATGAAATAGAAGAGAAGAAGGCAACGGTGGAAATTGACCCGGAGTCCCCAAATCTGAACTAATTTGTGACACTAAAGGACAAAACATATAGAATGTGTATTTAGTGAAATATTCACCTCAAGCATTGAAGATAATAGTCTATATTTGGATATCTCTTTTGACCCAGCCTTTTAAATATAACATTTAATATATATACATAAACTTTGTTGTTGTAGAAATTTTATGCATATGATTTTCATTGTTTTTGAATAGCCGACCATGAGGATGATGGGATCCGGAGCCAAGGACGGATCAACGCCGGCAGATGCCCAGCCGCCCAGGGCACGTCTCTGCAGTCTTGAATCGTCATTTGTTGAAGCTGTGGCACCAAGCGGAGACACTTGGCATGGAAGGATGTGCAGATGACGAAATGAAAGAAAGAATAAATCATCTCATTAGTAAGAAATGAGAATTCTCTGTCACTTTAGTTCTATATTTAGATTCTGCTTGAGATTGTTGAAGAAGACTACAAGAACATTGCACTTATATGGTTGCAGTACATGCTTATTGCATGGTTTTATAATTTTCCCTGACGACCCACCCGAATAAGTTCAGAATATCTTACGTAAGAGCGTATACCGTTGTATGAGACTTCACTACAAGTTAGGCACAATATATAGAAATAGGAAAGAAGAAGCGACAGTGCAAATTGATCCCGAGTTCCCAAACCTGAAGTATTTTGTGACGCTAAAGTACAAAAGATAGAAAATGTTTCTTGAGTGAAATATTCACCTCAAGCATTTAAGATAATAGTCTGTTTTTGGATATCTCTTTTGATCAAATCTTTTAAATATAGGATTTGAAATATATACATAACCTTTGTTGTTGTAGAAATTGTATGTATAGGATTTTCTTTCTTTTTGAATAGCCGATTATGAGGATGATTGGATCCAGAGCCAAGGACGGATCAACGCCGGCAATTGCCCAGCCGCCCAGGGCACGTCTCTGCAGTCTTGAATCGTCATTTGTTGAAGCTGTGGCACCCAGCGGAGACACTTGGCTTGGAAAGATGTGCAGATGACGAAATGAAAGAAAGAATACATCATCTCATTGGTAAGAAATGAGAATTCTCTGTTACTTTAGTTCTGTATGTAGATTCTGATTGACATTGTTGAAGAACACTACAAGATCATTGCACTTACATGGTGGTAGTACATGCCTAGTGCAACGCTTTATGATTGTATCTGTTGACCCACCCGATTAAGTGCAGAATATTTTCGGTAATAGCCGAAACCGTCGAAGGACATGTTATTTTTTACTATCTCACCGGAGATAGAAGTGAGACACAATATAAAGAAATAGAACAGAGGTAGGGGACAGCGGAAATTGAACCCGTGTCCACAAATCTGAAGTATTTCGTGACACTAGAGGACAAAAGAGAGAAAATGTTTATTGAATGAAATATTCACCTCAAGCCTTGAAGATAATAGTTTCTATTTCGATATCTCTTTTGATCCCGTCTTTTAAATATAAGATTTCAAAATATATATATAAACTTTGCTGTTGTAGAAATTTTATGTATAGGATTTTCATTGTATTTTAAATAGCCGAACATGAGGATGATGGGATCCGGAGCCAAGGACGGATCAACGCCGGCAGATGCCCAGCCGCCGAGGGCTCGTCTCTGCAATCTTGTATCGTCATTTGTTGAAGCTGTTGCACCCAGCGGAGACACTTGGCGTGGAAAGATGTGCATATGACGAAATGAAAGAAAGGACACATCATCTCATTAGTAAGAAACGAGAATTCTTTGTTACTTTAGCTCTATATTTAGATTGTGTTAGACACTGTTGAACAACACTACAAGGTCATTGCACCTATGTGGTGGTAGCACCTGCCTAGTGCATGGTTTTGTAATTTTATCTGATGAGCCAGCCGAATAAGTGCAGAACATTTTAGGTAACAGTGTATACCGTGGAAAGGGACTTCCCTTCAAAGTATCTCATCGAGATACAAGTGAGGCACAATATAATGAAATAGGGCAAAAGAAGGCATCAGCGGAAATTGACCCCGAGTCCCTAAATCTGAAGTGTTTTGCGACACTAGAGGAGAAAACTTATAGAATGTTTAATGAGTGAAATGTTCACCTCAAGCATTGAAGATAATAGACTGTATTTGGGACTGTATTTGGGTATCTCTTTTGATGAAGTCTTTTAAATATAAGAATTGAGATATATAGATAAGCTTTGTTGTAAAAATTGTATGTTTATGATTTTCATTGTTTTGAAATAGCCGACCATGAGGATGATAGGATCCGGAGCCAAGGACGGATCAACGCCGGCAGATGCCCAGCCGCCCAGGGCACGTCTCTGCAGTCTTGAATCGTCATTTGTTGAAGCTGTGGCACCCAGCGGAGACACTTGGCGTGGAGAGATGTGCAGATGACGAAATGAAAGAAAGAATACATCATCTCATTGGTAAGAAATGAGAATTCTCTGTTACTTTAGTTCTTCACTTTATACTATCTCATCGGAGATACAAGTGAAGCACAATATAATGAAATAGGACAAAAGAAGGCGACAGCGGAAATTGAACCGATGTCCTGAAATCAGAAGTATTTTGCGACACTAGTTGAGAAAAGGTATAGAATGTTTATTGAGTGAAATATTCACCTCAAGCATTGAAGATAATAATCTCTATTTGGATACCTCTTTTGATGAAGTCTTTTAAATATAAAATTTGAAATATATACATAAACTTTGTTGTTGTAGAAATTGTATGTATAGGATTTTCATTGGTTTTTGAATAGCCGACCCTGAGGATGATGGGATCCGGAGCCAAGGACGGATCAACGCCGGCAGATGCCCAGCCGCCCAGGGCACGTCTCTGCAGTCTTGAATCGTTATTTGTTGAAGCTGTGGCACCCAGCGGAGACACTTGGCGTGGAAAGATGTGCAGATGACGAAATGAAAGAAAGAATACATCACCTGTTTGGTAAGAAATGAGAATTCTCTGTAAGTTTAGTTCTATATTTAGATTCTGCTTGACATTGTTGAAGAACACTACAAGACCATTGCACTTATATGGTGGTAGTACATACCAAGTGCATGGCTTGATAATTTTCCCTGATGACCCACCCTAATAAGTTTAGAATATTTTACGTAAGAGCGTATACCGTTGTATGAGACTTCACTACAAGTGAGGCACAATATAATGAAAAAGGACAGAAGAAGCGACAGCGGAAATTGACACCGAGTACCCAAACTTGAAGTATTTTGTGACACTAAAGGACAAAAGATAGAAAATATTTATTGAGTGAAATATTCACCTGTAGCATTGAAGATAATAGTCTCTATTTCTATATTTCTTTTGATCAAGTCTTTTAAATATAAGATTTGAGATATATACATAAATCTTCTTTTTGTAGAAATTGTATGTATAGATTTTCATTGTTTTTGAATAGCCGACCTTGAGTATGATTGGATCCAGACTCAAAGACGGATCAACGCCGGCAGATGCCCAGCCGCCCAGGGCTCGTCTCTGCAGTTGTGATTCGTCATTTGTTGAAGCTGTGGCACCCAGCGGAGACACTTGGCGTGGAAAGATGTGCAGATGACGAAATGAAAAAAAGGACACATTATCTCATTGGTAAGAAATGAGAATTCTCTGTTACTTTAGTTCTATATTTAGATTCTGCTTGACGTTGTTGAAGATTACAAGATTATTGCACTTACATGGCGGATGCACATGGCTAGTGCGTGGCTTTATAATTTTCCCTGATGACCCAACCGAGTAAGTTTAGAATATCTTACGTAAGAGCGTATGAGACATCACTAGAAGTTAGGCACAATATAATGAAATAGGGGAAAAGAAGGCATCAGCGGAAATTGACCCCGAGTCCCCAAATCTGAAGTGTTTTGCGACACCAGAGGAGAAACACCAGAGGAGAAAACATATAGAATGTTTATTTAGTGAAATATTCACCTCAAGCATTGAAGATAATGGTCCATATTTGGATACCGCTTTTGACCCAGCCTTTTAAATATAAGATTTAATATATATACATAAACTTTGTTGTTGTAGAACTTTTATGCATATGATTTGCATTGTTTTTGAATAGCCGACCATGAAGATGATGGGATCCGGAGCCAAGGACGGATCAACGCCGGCAGATGCCCAGAGTACGAGAGCACGTCTCTGCAATCTTGAATCGTCATTTGTTGAAGCTGTGGCATCTAGCGGACACACTTGGCGTGGAAAGATGTGCAGATGACGAAATGAAAAAAAGAATACATCATCTCATTGGTAAGAAATGAGAATTCTCTGTTACTTTTAGTTCTATATTTAGATTCTGCTTGACATTGTTGAAGAAGATCATTGCACTTATATGGTGGTAGTATATGCCTAGTGAATGGTTTTATAATGTTACCTGATGACACACCCGAATAAGTTCAGTATATTGTACAGAAGAGGGTATACAGTTGTGCTAAACTTCACTTTATACTATTTCATCGGAGATGGAAGTGAGGCACAATATAATGAAATAAAACAGAAGAATGCCACAGCGGAAATTAAAACCGTGTCCTCAAATGGGAAGTATTTTGTGACACTAGAGGAAAAAAGTTATAGCATGTTTATTGAGTGAAATATTCACCTCAGACATTGAGGATAATAGTCTCAATTTGCGTATCTCTTTTGATCAAGTCTTATAAATATAAGATTTGAGATATATACATAAATCTTCTTCTTGTAGAAATTGTATGTATAGATTTTCATTGTTTTTGAATAGCCGACCTTAAGGATGATTGGATCGAGAGCCAAGGACGGATCAACGCCGGCAGATGCCCAGCCACCCAGGGCTCGTCTCTGCAGTCTTGAATCGTCATTGGTTGAAGCTGTGGCACCCAGCGGAGACACTTGGCGTGGACAGATGTGCAATGACGAAATGAAAAAAAGGACACATCATCTCATTGGTAAGAAATGAGAATTCTCTGTTACTTTAGTTCTATATTTAGATTCTGCTTGACGTTGTTGAAGAACACTACAAGATCATTGCACTTACATGGCGGAAGAACATGGCTAGTGCGTGGCTTTATAATTTTCCCTGATGACCCAACCGAGTAAGTTTAGAATATCTTACGTAAGAGCGTATACCGTTGTATGAGACATCACTACAAGTTAGGCACAATATAATGAAATAGGGGAAAAGAAGGCATCAGTGGAAATTGACCCCGAGTCCCCAAATCTGAAGTGTTTTGCGACACCAGAGGAGAAAACATATAGAATGTTTATTGAGTGAAATATTCACCTCAAGCATTGAAGATAATGGTCTATATTTGGATATCGCTTTTGACCCAGCCTTTTAAATATAACATTTAATATATATACATAAACTTTGTTGTTGTAGAAATTTTATGCATATGATTTGCATTGTTTTTGAATAGCCGACCATGAAGATGATGGGATCCGAAGCCAAGGACGGATCAACGCCGGCAGATGCCGAGCCGCCCAGGGCACGTCTTTGCAGTCTTGAATCGTCATTTGTTGAAGCTGTGGCATCTAGCGGAGACACTTGGCGTGGAAAGATGTGCAGATGACGAAATGAAAGAAAGAATACATCATCTCATTAGTAAGAAATGAGAATTCTCTGTTATTTTTAGTTCTATATTTAGATTCTGCTTGAGATTGTTGAAGAAGACTAAAAGATCATTGCACTTATATGGTTGCAGTACATGCCTAGTGCATGGTTTTATAATTTTCCCTGATGACCCACCCGAATAAGTTCAGAATATCTTACGTAAGAGCGTATACCGTTGTATGAGACTTCACTACAAGGAAGGCACAATATAATGAAATAGGACAGAAGAAGCGACAGTGCAAATTGACCCCGAGTTCCCAAACCTGAAGTATTTTGTGACGCTAAAGGACAAAAGATAGAAAATGTTTCTTGAGTGAAATAATTACCTCAAACATTGAAGATACTAGCCTCTATTTGGGTATCTCTTTTGATCAAGTCTTTTAAATATAAGATTTGAGATATATACATACACTTTGTAGTTGTAGAAATTGTATGTATAGATTTTCATTGTTTTTGAATAGCCGACCATGAGTATGATTGGATTCAGAGCCAAGGACGGATCAACGCGCTACAGATGCCCAGCCGCCCAGGGCATGCCTATGTAGTCTTCAATCGTCATTTGTTGAAGCTGTGGCACCCAGCGGAGACACTTGGCGTGGAAAGATGTGCAGATGACGAAATGAAAGAAAGAATACATAATCTCATTGGTAAGAAATGAGAATTCTGTGTTACTTTAGTTCTGTATTTAGATTCTGCTTGACATTGTTGAAGAACACTACAAGATCATTGCACTTATATGGTTGTAGTACATGGCTAGTGCATGGCTTGATAATTTTCCCTGATGACCCACCCGAATAAGTTCAGAATATTTCAAGTAACAGCGTGTACCATTGTATGAGACTTCACTATAAGTTAGGCACAATACAATGAAATAGAAGAGAAGAAGGCGACGGTGGAAATTGACCCGGAGTCCCCAAATCTGAACTAATTTGTGACACTATAGGACAAAACATATAGAATGTGTATTTAGTGAAATATTCACCTCAAGCATTGAAGATAATGGTCTATATTTGAATCTCTCCTTTGACCCAGCCTGTTAAATATAAGAGTTGATATATATACATAAACGTTGTTGTTGTAGAAATTTTATGTATATGATTTTCATTGTTTTTGAATAGCCGACCATGAGGATGATGGGATCCGGAGCCAAGGACGGATCAACGCCGGCAGATGCCCAGAGGCCGAAAGCACGTCTCTGCAGTCTTGAATCGTCATTTGTTGAAGCTGTGGCACTTAGCGGAGACACTTGGCGTGGAAAGATGTGCAGATGACGAAATGAAAGAAAGAATACATCATCTCAATGGTAAGAAATGAGAATTCTCTGTTACTTTAGTTCTATATTTAGATTCTGCTTGACATTGTTGAACAACACTACAAGATCATTGCACTTACATGGCGGAAGTACATGGCTAGTGCGTGGCTTCATAATTTTCCCTGATAACCCACCCGAATAAGTTCAGAATATTTCAAATAAGAGCGTATACCGTTGTATGAGACTTCACTATACGGGAGGCACAATACAATGAAATAGAAGAGAAGAAGGCGACGGTGGAAATTGACCCGGAGTCCCCAAATCTGAACTAATTTGTGACACTATAGGACAAAACATATAGAATGTGTATTTAGTGAAATATTCACCTCAAGCATTGAAGATAATGGTCTATATTTGAGTATCTCCTTTGACCCAGCCTGTTAAATATAAGAGTTGATATATATACATAAACGTTGTTGTTGTAGAAATTTTATGTATATGATTTTCATTGTTTTTGAATAGCCGACCATGAGGATGATGGGATCCGGAGCCAAGGACGGATCAAGGCCGGCAGATGCCCAGAGGCCGAAAGCACGTCTCTGCAGTCTTGAATCGTCATTTGTTGAAGCTGTGGCACTTAGCGGAGACACTTGGCGTGGAAAGATGTGCAGATGACGAAATGAAAGAAAGAATACATCATCTCAATGGTAAGAAATGAGAATTCTCTGTTACTTTAGTTCTATATTTAGATTCTGCTTGACATTGTTGAACAACACTACAAGATCATTGCACTTACATGGCGGAAGTACATGGCTAGTGCGTGGCTTCATAATTTTCCCTGATAACCCACCCGAATAAGTTCAGAATATTTCAAATAAGAGCGTATACCTTTGTATGAGACTTCACTACAAGTTAGGCACATTATAATGAAATAGGACAGAAGAAGCGACAGTGCAAATTGACCCCGAGTTCCCAAACCTGAAGTATTTTGTGACGCTAAAGGACAAAAGATAGAAAATGTTTCTTGAGAGAAATATTCACCTCAAACATTGAAGATAATAGTCTGTATTTGGATATCTCTTTTGATCAAATCTTTTAAATATACGATTTGAAATATATACATAAACTTTGTTGTTGTAGAAATTGTATGTATAGGATTTTTTTGGTTTTTGAATAGACGATTATGAGGATGATGGGATCCGGAGCCAAGGACGGATCAACGCCGGCAGATGCACAGCCGCCCAGGGCACGTCTCTGCAGTCTTGAATCGTCATTTGTTGATGCTGTGGCACCCAGCGGAGACACTTGGCGTGGAAAGATGTGCAGACGACGAAATGAAAGAAAGATTAAATCATCTCATTAGTAAGAAATGAGAATTCTCTGTTACTTTAGTTCTGTATTTAGATTCTGATTGACATTGTTGATGAACACTACAAGATCATTGCACTTTCATGGTGGTAGTACATGCCTAGTGAATGGTTTTACAATGTTACCTGATTACACACCCGAATAAGTTCAGTATATTGTACGTAAGAGAGTATACAGTCGTGATAGGTTTCACTTTATACTATTTCTTCGGAGATGGAAGTGAGGCACAATATAATGAAATAGGACAGAAGAAGGCCACAGCGGAAATTAAAACCGTGTCGTCAAATCGGAATTATTTTTTGACACTAGAGGAAAAACGTTATAGCATGTTTATTGAGTGAAATATTCACCTCAAGCATTGAAGATAATAGTCTCCGTTTGGATATCTCTTATGAACAAGCCTTTTAAATATAAGATTTGAAATATATAGATAAATTTTGTTGTTGTAGAAATTGTATGTATAAGATTTTCTTTGTTTTGAATAGATGACCATGAGGATGATGGGATCCGGAGCCAAGGACGGATCAACGCCGGCAGATGCCCAGCCGCCCAGGGCACGTCTCTGCAGCCTTGTATCGTCATTTGTTGAAGCTGTGGCACCCAGCGGAGATACTTGGCGTGGAAAGATGTGCAGATGACCAAATGAAAGAAAGAATACATCATCTGATTGGTAAAAAAATGAGAAATCTCTGTTATTTTAGTTCTATAGATTCTGCTTGACACTGTTGAACAACATTTCAAGATCTTTGCACTTATATGGTGGTAGCACCTGCCTAGTGCAACGCTTTATGATTGTATCTGTTGACCCACCCGATTAAGTGTAGAATATTTTCGGTAATAGCCGATACCGTGGAAGGAGATGTTACTTTTTACTATCTCACCGGAGATATAAGTGAGACACAATATAAAGAAATAGAACAGAAGAAGGGGACAGCGGAAATTGAACCCGTGTCCTCAAATCTGAAGTATTTCGTACACTAGAGGACAAAAGATAGAAAATGTTTATTGAGTGAAATATTCACCTCAAGCCTTGCTGATAATAGTTTCTATTTGGATATCTCTTTTGATCCCGTCTTTTAAATATAAGATTTCAAAATATATATATAAACTTTGTTGTTGTAGAAATTTTATGTATAGGATATTCTTTGTTTTTAAATAGCCGAACATGAGGATGATGGGATCCGGAGCCAAGGACGGATCAACGCCGGCAGATGCCCAGCCAACCAGGGTACGTCTCTGCAGTCTTGGATCGTCATTTGTTGAAGCTGTGGCACCCAGCGGAGACACTTGTCGTGGAAAGATGTGCAGATGACGAAATGAAAGAAAGGACACATCATCTCATTAGTAAGAAACGAGAATTCTCTGTTACTTTAGTTCTATATTTAGATTGTGTTAGACACTGTTGAACAACACTACAAGATCATTGCACCTATGTGGTGGTAGCACCTGCCTAGTGCATGCTTTTTTTTAATTTCATCTGATGAGCCACCCGAATAAGTGCAGAACAGTTTAGGTAACAGTGTATACCGTGGAAAGAGACTTCCCTTCAAAGTATCTCATCGAGATACAAGTGAGGCACAATATAATGAAATAGGGCAAAAGAAGGCATTAGCGGAATTTGACCCCGAGTCCCCAAATCTGAAGTATTTTCCGACACTATAGGACAAAACATATAGAATGTTAATTGAGTGAAATATTCACCTCAAGCATTGAAGATAATAGTCTCTATTTCTAGATCTCTTTTGGTCAAGTCCTTTAAATATAAGATGTGATATATTTACATAAACTTCGTTGTTGTAGAAATTGTATGTATATGATTTACTTTGTTTTTGAATAGCCGACCATGAGGATGATGGGATCCAGAGCCAAGAACGGATCAACGCTGGCAGATGCCCAGCCGCCCAGGGCACGTCTCTGCAGTCTTGAATCGTCATTTGTTGAAGCTGTGGCACCCAGCGGAGACACTTGTGGAAAGATGTGCAGATGACGAAATGAAAGAAAGAATACATCATCTCATTGGTAAGAAATGAGAATTCTCTGTTACTTTAGCTCTATATTTAGAGTCTGCTTGACATTGTTGATGAACACTACAAGATCTTTGCACTTATATGGTGGTAGTACATGCCTAGTGCATGGCTTTATGATTTTCCCTGATGACCTACCGGAATAAGCTCAGAATATTTTACGTAAGAGCGTATACCATTGTATGAGACTTTACTACAAGCTAGGCATAATAGAATGCAATAGAACAGAAGAAGGCGACAGCGGAAATTGACCCCGGGCCCGCAAATCTGAAGTATTTTGCAACACTATAGGACAAAAGATATAGAATTTTTATTCAGTGAAATATTCACCTCAAGCATTGAAGATAATAGTCTCTATTTCTATATCTCTTTTGATCAAGTCATTTAAATATAAGATGTGATATATTTACATAAACTTCGTTGTTGTAGAAATTGTATGTATATGATTTACTTTGTTATTGAATAGCCGACCCTGAGGATGATGGGATCCGGAGCCAAGGACGGATCAAGGCCGGCAGATGCCAATCCGCCCAGGGCACGTCTCTGCAGTCTTAAATCGTCATTTGTTGCAGCTGTGGCACCCAGAAGAGACACTTGGCGTGGAAAGATGTGCAGATGACGAAATGAAAGAAAGAATACATCATCTCATTGGTAAGAAATGAGAATTCTTTGTTACTTTAGCTCTATATTTAGATTCTGCTTGACATTGTTGATGAACACTACAAGATCTTTCCACTTATATTGTGGAAGTACATGCCTATTGCTTGACTTTATGATTTTCCCTGATTACTTACCAGAATAAGATCAGAATATTTTAGGTAAGAGCGTATACCGTTGTATGAGGCCTCACTACAAGCGAGGCATAATGGAATGCAATAGAACAGAAGAAGGCGACAGCGGAAATTGACCCCGTGCCCGCAAATCTAAAGTATTTTGCAACACTATAGGACAAAACATATAGAATTTTTATTCAGTAAAATATTCACCTCTAGCATTGAAAATAATAGTCTCTATTTCTATATCTCTTTTGATCAAGTCTTTTAAATATAAGATGTGATATATTTACATAAACTTTGTTGTTGTAGAAATTGTATGTATATGATTTACTTTGTTATTGAATAGCCGACCATGAGGATGATGGGATCCAGAGCCAAGGACGGATCAAGGCCGGCAGATGCCCAATCGCCCAGGGCACGTCTCTGCAGTCTTGAATCGTCATTTGTTGAAACTTTGGCACCCAGCGGAGACACTTGGCGTGGAAAGATGTGCAGATGACGAAATGAAAGAAAGAATACATCATCTGATTGGTAAAAAATGAGAAATCTCTGTTATTTTAGTTCTATATTTAGACTCTGTTTGACACTGTTGAATAACACTTCAAGATCATTGCACTTATATGGTGGTAGCACCTGCCTAGTGCAACGCTTTATGATTGTATCTGTTGACCAACCCGCTTAAGTGGAGAATATTTTCTGTAATAGCCGATACCGTGGAAGGAGACGTTACTTTTTACTATCTCACCGGAGATATGTGAGACACAATATAAAGAAATAGAACAGAAGAAGGGGACAGCGGAAATTGAACCCGAGTCCTCAAATCTGAAGTATTTCGTGACACTAGAGGAAAAAAGATAGAAAATGTTTATTGAGTGAAATATTCACCTCAAGCCTTGAAGATAATAGTTTCTATTTGGATATCTCTTCTGATCCCGTCTTTTAAATATAAGATTTCAAAATATATATATAAACTTTGTTGTTGTAGAATTTTATGTATAGGATTTTCATTCTTTTTGAGTAGCCGACCATGAGGATGATGGGATCCGGAGCTAAGGACGGATCAACGCCGGCAGATGCCCAGCCGCCCAGGGCACGTCTCTGCAGTCTTGAATCGTCATTTGTTGAAGCTGTGGCACCCAGCGGAGACACTTGTCGTGGAAAGATGTGCAGATGACGAAATGAAAGAAAGAACACATCATCTCATTGGTAGGAAATGAGAATTCTCTGTTACTTTAGCTCTATATTTAAATTATGCTTGACATTGTTGATGAAAACTACAAGATCTTTGCATCTATATGGTAGTAGTACATGCTTAATGCATGGCTTTATAATTTTCCATGATGACCCACCCGAATAAGTTCAGAATATTTTACGTAAGAGCGTATACCGTTGTATGAGACTTCACTAAACTGAGGTATAATAGAATGCAATAGAACAGAAGAAGGCGACAGCGGAAATTGACCCCGCGCCCCCAAATCTGAAGTATTTTGTGAAACTATAGGACGAAACATATAGAATGTTTATTGAGTGAAATATTCACCTGAAGCATTGAAGGTAATACTCTCTATTTCGATATCTCTTTTGATCCAGTCTTTTAAATAAAAGATTTGGAATATATATATAAACTTTGTTGTTGTAGAAATTTTATGTATATGATTTACTTTGTTTTTGAATAGCCGACCATGAGAATGATGGGATCCGGAGCAAGGACGGATCAACGCCGGCAGATGCCCAGCCGCCCAGGGCACGTCTTTGCAGTCTTGAATCGTCATTTGTTGAAGCTGTGACACCCAGCGGAGACATTTGGCGTGGAAAGATGTGCAGATGACGAAATGAAAGAAAGAATACATCATCTGATTGGTAAAAAAATGAGAAATCTCTGTTATTTTAGTTCTGTATTTAGATTCTGCTTGACATTGTTGAAGAACAGTACAAGATCATTGCACTTATATGGTGGTAGTACCTGCCTAGTGAATGGTTTTATAATGTTACCGAATGACACACCCGAAGAAGTTCAGTATATTGTACGTAAGAGGGTTTACAGTTGTGGTAAACTTCACTTTATACTATTTCATCGGAGATAGAAGTGAGGCACAATATAATGAAATAGGACAGAAGAAGGCCACAGCGGAAATTAAAACCGTGTCGTCAAATCGGAAGTATTTTGTGACAATAGAGGAAAAATGTTATAGCATGTTTATTGAGTGAAATATTCACCTCAAACATTGAAGATAATAGTCTCTATTTGGGTATCTCTTTTGATCAAGTCTTTTAAATATAAGATTTGAGATATATACATAAACTTTGTTGTTGTAGAAATTGTATGTTTAGATTTTTTTTTTGTTATTGAATAGCCGACCATGAGGATGATTGGATCTGGAGCCAAGGACGGATCAACGCCGGCAGATGCCCAGCCGCCCAGGGCACGTCTCTGCAGTCTTGAATCGTCATTTGTTGAAGCTGTGGCACCCAGCGGAGACACTTGGCGTGGAAAGATGTGCAGATGACGAAATGAAAGAAAGGACACATCATCTCATTGGTAAGAAATGAGAATTCTCTGTTACTTTAGTTCTATATTTAGATTCTGCTTGACCTTGTTGAAGAAGACTACAAGACCATTGCACTTATATAGTGGTAGAACGTACCCAGTGCATGGCTTTATAATTTTCCCTGATGGCCCACCCGAATAAGTTCAGAATATTTTACGTAAGAGAGTATACCGTTGTATGAGACTTCACTACAAGTGAAGCAGAATATAATGAAAAAGGACAGAAGAAGCGACAGCGGTAATTGACACCGAGTACCCAAACTTGAAGTATTTTGTGACACTAAAGGACAAAAGATAGAAAATGTTTATTGAGTGAAATATTCACCTGTAGCATTCAAGATAATAGTCTCAATTTGTGTATCTCTTTTGATTAAGTCTTTTAAATATAAGATTTGAGATATATACATAAACTTTGTTGTTGTAGAAATTGTATGTATAAGATATTCTTTGTTTTTGAATAGCCGATTATGAGGATGATGGGAACCGGAGCCAAGGACGGATCAACGCTGGCAGATGCCCGGCCGCCCAAGGCACGTCTCTGCAGTCTTGAATCGTCATTTGTTGAAGCTGTGGCACCCAGCGGAGACACTTGGCGTGGAAAGATGTGCAGATGACGAAATGAAAGAAAGAATAAATCATCTCATTGGTAAGAAACGAGAATTCTCTGTTACTTTAGTTCTATATTTAGATTCTGCTTGACATTGTTGAAGAAGACTACAAGATCATTGCACTGATATGGTAGTTGTGCATACCCAGTGCATGGCTTTATAATTTTCCCTCATGACCAACCCGTATAAGTTCAGAATATTTTACGTAAGAGCGTACACCGTTGTATGAGACTCCACTACAAGTGAGGCAAAATATAATGAAAAAGGAAAGAAGAAGCGACAGCGGAAATTGACACCGGGTCCCCAAACCTGAAGTATTTTGTGACACTGAAGGACAAAAGATAGAAAATGTTTATTGAGTGAAATATTCACCTGTAGCATTCAAGGTAATAGTCTCTATTTGTGTATCTCTTTTGATTAAATCTTTTAAATATAAGATTTGAGATATATACATAAACTTTGTTCTTGTAGAAATTTTATGTATAGGATTTTCATTGTTTTTGAGTAGCCGACCATGAGGATGATGGGATCGGGAGCTAAGGACGGATCAACGCTGGCAGATGCCCAGCCGCCCAGGGCACGTCTCTGCAGTCTTGAATCGTCATTTGTTGAAGCTGTGGCACCCAGCGGAGACACTAGTCGTGGAAAGATGTGCAAATGACGAAATGAAAGAAAGGACACATCATCTCATTGGTAAGAAATGAGAATTCTCTGTTACTTTAGTTCTATATTTAGATTCTGCTTGACGTTGTTGAAGAACACTACAAGATCATTGCACTTACATGGCGGAAGTACATGGCTAGTGCGTGGCTTTATAATTTTCCCTGATGACCCAACCGAGTAAGTTCAGAATATTTCAAGTAAGAGCATATACCGTTGTATGAGACTTCACTATAAGTTAGGCACAATACAATGAAATAGAACAGAAGAAGGCGACGGTGGAAATTGACCCGGAGTCCGCAAATCTGAACTAATTTGTGACACTAAAGGACAAAACATATAGAATGTGTATTTAGTGAAATATTCAACTCAAGCATTGAAGATAATGGTCTATTTTTGGATATCGCTTTTGACCCAGCCTTTTAAATATAAGATTTAATATATATACATAAACTTTGTTGTTGTAGAAATTTTATGCATATGATTTTCATTGTTTTTGAATAGCCGACCATGAGGATAATGGGATCCGGAGCCAAGGACGGATCAACGCCGGCAGAGGCCCAGAGGCCGAGAGCACGTCTCTGCAGTCTTGAATCGTCATTTGTTGAAGCTGTGGCACCTAGCGGAGACACTTGGCGTGGAAAGATGTGCAGATGACGAAATGAAAGAAAGAATAAATGATCTCATTGATAAGAAATGCGAATTCTCTGTTACTTTAGTTCTTTATTTAGATTCTGCTTGAGATTTTTGAAGAAGACTACAAGATCATTGCACTTATATGGTTGCAGTACATGCGTAGTGCATGGTTTTATAATTTTCCCTGATGACCCACCCGAATAAGTTCAGAATATCTTACGTAAAAGTGTATACCGTTGTATGAGACTTCACTACAAGTTAGGCACAATATATAGAAATAAGAAAGAAGAAGCGACAGTGCAAATTGATCCCGAGTTCCCAAACCTGAAGTATTTTGTGACTCTAAAGGACAAAAGATAGAAAATGTTTCTTGAGTGAAATATTCACCTCAAGCATTGAAGAGAATAGTCTGTATTTGGATATCTCTTTTGATCAAGTCTTTTAAATATACGATTTGAAATATATACATAAACTTTGTTCTTGTAGAAATTGTATGTATAAGATTTTCTTTCTTTTTGAATAGCCGATTATGAGGATGATGGGATCCGGAGCCAAGGACGGATCAACGCCGGCAGATGCCCAGCCGCCCAGGGCACGTCTCTGCAGTCTTGAATCGTCATTTGTTGAAGCTGTGGCACCTAGCGGAGACACTTGGCGTGGAAAGATGTGCAGATGACGAAATGAAAGAAAGAATACATCATCTCATTGGTAAGAAATGAGAATTCTCCGTTACTTTAGTTCTATATTTAGATTCTGCTTGACGTTGTTGAAGAACACTACAAGATCATTGCACTTACATGGCGGAAGTACATGCCTAGTGCATGGCTTTATAATTTTCCCTGATGACCCAACCGAATAAGTTCAGAATATGTCACGTAAGAGAGTATACCTTTGTATGAGACTTCACTACAAGTGAGGCACAATATAATGAAATAGGACAGTAGAAGCGACAGCGGAAATTGACACCGAGTCCCCAAACCAAAACTGGAAGTATTTTGTGACACTAACGGACAAAAGATAGAAAAGGTTTCTCGAGTGAAATATTCACCTCAAGCATTGAAGATAATAGTCTCTATTTGGGTATCTGTTTTGATCAAGTCTTTTAAATATAAGATTTGAGATATATACATAAACTTTGTTCTTGCAGAAATTTTATGTATAGGATTTTCATTGTTTTTGAGTAGCCGACCATGAGGATGATGGGATCCGGAGCTAAGGACGGATCAACGCCGGCGGATGCCCAGCCGCCCAGGGTACGTCTCTGCAGTCTTGAATCGTCATTTTTTGAAGCTGTGGCACCCAGCGGAGACACTTGGCGTGGAAAGATGTGCAGATGACGAAATGAAAGAAAGAATACATCATCTCATTGGTAAGAAATGAGAATTCTCTCTTACTTTAGTTCTGTATGTAGATTATGATTGACATTGTTGAAGAACAGTCCAAGATCATTGCACTTATATGGTGGTAGCACCTGCCTAGTGCAACGCTTTATGATTGTATCTGTTGACCCACCCGATTAAGTGCAGAATATTTTCGGTAATAGCCGATGGCGTCGAAGGAGACGTTACTTTTTACTATCCCACCGGAGATATAAGTGAGACACAATATAAAGAAATAGAACAGAAGAAGGGGACAGCGGCAATTGAACCCGTGTCCATAAATCTGAAGTATTTCGTGACACTAGAGGACAAAAGAGAGAAAATGTTTATTGAGTGAAATATTCACCTCAAGCATTGAAGATAATAGACTGTATTTGGGACTGTATTTGGGTATCTCTTTTGATGAAATCTTTTAAATATAAGATTTGAGATATATACATAAGCCTTGTTGTAAAAATTGTATGTATATGATTTTCATTGTTTTGAAATAGCCGACCATGAGGATGATGGGATCCGGAGCCAATGACGGATCAACACCGGCAGATGCCCAGCCGCCCAGGGCACGTCTCTGCAATCTTGAATCGTCATTTGTTGAAGCTGTGGCACCCAGCGGAAACACTTGGCGTGGAAAGATGTGCAGATGACGAAATGAAAGAAAGGACACATTATCTCATTAGTAAGAAACGAGAATTCTTTGTTACTTTAGTTCTATATTTAGATTGTGTTAGACACTGTTGAACAACACTACAAGATCATTGCACCTATGTGGTGGTAGCACCTGCCTAGTGCATGGTTTTGTAATTTTATCTGATGAGCCACCCGAATAAGTGCAGAACATTTTAGGTAACAGTGTATACCGTGGAAAGGGACTTCCCTTCAAAGTATCTCATCGAGATACAAGTGAGGCATAATATGATGAAATAGGGCGAAAGAAGGCATCAGCGGAAATTTACCCCGAGTCCCTAAATCTGACGTGTTTTGCGACACTAGAGGAGAAAACTTATAGAATGTTTATTGAGTGAAATGTTCACCTCAAGCATTGAAGATAATAGACTGTATTTGGGACTGTATTTGGGTATCTCTTTTGATGAAGTCTTTTAAATATAAGATTTGAGATATATACATAAGCCTTGTTGTAAAAATTGTATGTATATGATTTTCATTGTTTTGAAATAGCCGACCATGAGGATGATGGGATCCGGAGCCAATGACGGATCAACGCCGGCAGATGCCCAGCCGCCCAGGGCACGTCTCTGCAGTCTTGAATCGTCATTTGTTGAAGCTGTGGCACCCAGCGGAGACACTTGGCGTGGAAAGATGTGCAGATGACGAAATGAAAGAAAGAACACATCATCTCCTTGGTAAGAAACAAGAATTCTCTGTTACTTTAGTTCTATATTTATATTGTGTTAGACACTGTTGAACAACACTACAAAGTCATTGCACCTATGTGGTGGTAGCACCTGTCTAGTGTATGGTTTTGTAATTTTATCTAATGAGCCACCCGAATAAGTGCAGAATATTTTATGTAACAATGTATACCGTGGAAAGAGATTTCACTTTATACTATCTCATCGAGATACAAGTGAGGCACAATATAATGAAATAGGACAAAAGAAGGCGAAAGCGGAAATTGACTCCGAGTCCCCAAATCTAAAGTGTTTTGCGACACTAGAGGAGAAAACTTATAGAATGTTTATTGAGTGAAATGTTATCCACAAGCAGTGAAGATAAGAATCTCTATTTGGGTGTCTCTTTTGCTGAAGTCTTTTAAATATAAGATTTGAAATATATACATAAACTTTGTTGTTGTAGAGATTGTATGTATATGACTTTCATTGTTTTTAAATAGCTGACCTTGAGGATGATGGGATCCGGAGGCAAGGACGGATCAACGCCGGCAGATGCTCAGCCGCCCAGGGCACGTCTCTGCAGTCTTGAATCGTCATTTGTTGAAGCTGTGGCACCCAGCGGAGACACTTGGCGTGAAAAGATGTGCAGATGACGAAATGAAAGAAAGAATACATCATCTCATTGGTAAGAAATGAGAATTCTCTGTTACTTTAGTTCTTCACTGTACACTATCTCATCGGAGATACAAGTGAAGCACAATATAATGAAATATGACAAAAGAAGGCGACAGCGGAAATTGAACCGATGTCCTGAAATCGGAAGTATTTTGCGACACTAGTTGAGAAAAGGTATAGAATGTTTATTGAGTGAAATATTCACCTCAAGCATTGAAGATAAGTCTCTATTTGGATACCTCTTTTGATGAAGTCTTTTAAATATACGATTTGAAATATATACATACACTTTGTTGTTGTAGAGATTGTATGTATAGATTTTCTTGGTTTTTGAATAGCCGACCATGAGGATGATGGGATCCGGAGCTAAGGACGGATCAACACCGGCAGATGCCCAGCCGCCCAGGGCACGTCTCTGCAGTCTTGAATCGTCATTTGTTGAAGCTGTGGCACCCAGCGGAGACACTTGGCGTGGAAAGATGTGCAGATGACGAAATGAAAGAAAGAACACATCATCTCCTTGGTAAGAAACAAGAATTCTCTGTTACTTTAGTTCTATATTTATATTGTGTTAGACACTGTTGAACAACACTACAAAGTCATTGCACCTATGTGGTGGTAGCACCTGTCTAGTGTATGGTTTTGTAATTTTTTCTAATGAGCCACCCGAATAAGTGCAGAATATTTTATGTAACAATGTATACCGTGGAAAGAGACTTCACTTTGTACTATCTCATCGAGATACAAGTGAGGCACAATATAATGAAATAGGACAAAAGAAGGCGAAAGCGGAAATTGACTCCGAGTCCCCAAATCTAAAGTGTTTTGCGACACTAGAGGAGAAAACTTATAGAATGTTTATTGAGTGAAATGTTATCCACAAGCAGTGAAGATAAGAATCTCTATTTGGGTATCTCTTTTGCTGAAGTCTTTTAAATATAAGATTTGAAATATATACATAAACTTTGTTGTTGTAGAGATTGTATGTATATGACTTTCATTGTTTTTAAATAGCTGACCTTGAGGATGATGGGATCCGGAGGCAAGGACGGATCAACGCCGGCAGATGCCCAGCCGCCCAGGGCACGTCTCTGCAGTCTTGAATCGTCATTTGTTGAAGCTGTGGCACCCAGCGGAGACACTTGGCGTGAAAAGATGTGCAGATGACGAAATGAAAGAAAGAATACATCATCTCATTGGTAAGAAATGAGAATTCTCTGTTACTTTAGTTCTTCACTGTATACTATCTCATCGGAGATACAAGTGAAGCACAATATAATGAAATAGGACAAAAGAAGGCGACAGCGGAAATTGAACCGATGTCCTGAAATCGGAAGTATTTTGCGACACTAGTTGAGAAAAGGTATAGAATGTTTATTGAGTGAAATATTCACCTCAAGCATTGAAGATAATAGTCTCTATTTGGATACCTCTTTTGATGAAGTCTTTTAAATATACGATTTGAAATATATACATAAACTTTGTTGTTGTAGAAATTGTATGTATAGGATTTTCATTGGTTTTGAATAGCCGATTATGAGGATGATGGGATCTGGAGCCAAGGACGGATCAACGCCGGCAGATGCCCAGCCGCCCAGGGCACGTCTCTGCAGTCTTGAATCGTCATTTGTTGAAGCTGTGGCACCCAGCGGAGACACTTGGCGTGGAAAGATGTGCAGATGACGAAATGAAAGAAAGAATACATCATCTCATTGGTAAGAAATGAGAATTCCCTGTAAGTTTAGTTCCATATTTAGATTCTGCTTGACATTGTTGAAGAAGACTACAAGATCATTGCACTTATATGGTGGTAGTACATGCCTAGTGCATGGCTTTATAATTTTCCCTGATGACCCACCCGAATAAGTTCAGAATATTTTACGTAAGAGCGTATACCGTTGTATGAGACTGCACCACAAGTGAGGCACAATATAATGAAAAAGGACAGAAGAATTCAGCGACAGCGGAAATTGACACCGAGTCCCCAAACCTGAAGTATTTTGTGACACTAAAATACAAAAGATAGAAAATGTTTATTGAGTGAAATATTCACTTGTAGCATTGAAGATAATAGTCTCTATTTGGGTATCTCTTTTGATTAAGTCTTTTAAATATAAGCCTTGAGATATATACATAAACTTTGTTGTTGTAGAGATTGTATGTATAGATTTTCTTGGTTTTTGAATAGCCGACGATGAGGATGATGGGATCCGGAGCCAAGGACGGATCAACGCCGGCAGATGACCAGCCGCCAAGGGCACGTCTCTGCAGTCTTGAATCGTCATTTGTTGAAGCTGTGGCACCCAGCGGAGACACTTGGCGTGGAAAGATGTGCAGATGACGAAATGAAAGAAAGAACACATCATCTCCTTGGTAAGAAACAAGAATTCTCTGTTATTTTAGTTCTATATTTAGATTATGTTAGACACTGGTTTTGTAATTTTATCTGATGGGCCACCCAATTAAGTGCAGAATATTTTAGGTAACAGTGTATACCATGGAAAGAGACTTCACGTTGTAGTATCTCATCGAGATACAAGTGAGGCACAATATAATGATATAGGGCAAAAGGAGGCGAAAGCGGAAATTGACTCTGAGTCCCCAAATCTAAAGTGTTTCGCGACACTAGAGGAGAAAACTTATAGAATGTTTATTGAGTGAAATGTTATCCACAAGCAGTGAAGATAAGAATCTCTATTTGGGTATCTCTTTTGATGAAGTCTTTTAAATATAAGATTTGAGATATATACATAAACTTTGTTGTTGTAGAGATTGTATGTATATGACTTTCATTGTTTTTAAATAGCTGACCTTGAGGATGATGGGATCCGGAGGCAAGGACGGATCAACGCCGGCAGATGCCCAGCCGCCCAGGGTACGTCTCTGCAGTCTTGAATCGTCATTTGTTGAAGCTGTGGCACCCAGCGGAAACACGTGGCGTGGAAAGATGTGCAGATGACGAAATGAAAGAAAGAATACATCATCTCATTGGTAAGAAATGAGAATTCTCTGTTACTTTAGTTCTTCACTGTATACTATCTCATCGGAGATACAAGTGAAGCACAATATAATGAAATAGGACAAAAGAAGGCGACAGCGGAAATTGAACCGATGTCCTGAAATCGGAAGTATTTTGCGACACTAGTTGAGAAAAGGTATAGAATGTTTATTGAGTGAAATATTCACCTCAAGCATTGAAGATAAGTCTCTATTTGGATACCTCTTTTGATGAAGTCTTTTAAATATACGATTTGAAATATATACATACACTTTGTTGTTGTAGAGATTGTATGTATAGATTTTCTTGGTTTTTGAATAGCCGACCATGAGGATGATGGGATCCGGAGCTAAGGACGGATCAACGCCGGCAGATGCCCAGCCGCCCAGGGCACGTCTCTGCAGTCTTGAATCGTCATTTGTTGAAGCTGTGGCACCCAGCGAAGACACTTGGCGTGGAAAGATGTGCAGATGACGAAATGAAAGAAAGAACACATCATCTCCTTGGTAAGAAACAAGAATTCTCTGTTACTTTAGTTCTATATTTATATTGTGTTAGACACTGTTGAACAACACTACAAAGTCATTGCACCTATGTGGTGGTAGCACCTGTCTAGTGTATGGTTTTGTAATTTTTTCTAATGAGCCACCCGAATAAGTGCAGAATATTTTATGTAACAATGTATACCGTGGAAAGAGACTTCACTTTGTACTATCTCATCGAGATACAAGTGAGGCACAATATAATGAAATAGGACAAAAGAAGGCGAAAGCGGAAATTGACTCCGAGTCCCCAAATCTAAAGTGTTTTGCGACACTAGAGGAGAAAACTTATAGAATGTTTATTGAGTGAAATGTTATCCACAAGCAGTGAAGATAAGAATCTCTATTTGGGTATCTCTTTTGCTGAAGTCTTTTAAATATAAGATTTGAAATATATACATAAACTTTGTTGTTGTAGAGATTGTATGTATATGACTTTCATTGTTTTTAAATAGCTGACCTTGAGGATGATGGGATCCGGAGGCAAGGACGGATCAACGCCGGCAGATGCCCAGCCGCCCAGGGCACGTCTCTGCAGTCTTGAATCGTCATTTGTTGAAGCTGTGGCACCCAGCGGAGACACTTGGCGTGAAAAGATGTGCAGATGACGAAATGAAAGAAAGAATACATCATCTCATTGGTAAGAAATGAGAATTCTCTGTTACTTTAGTTCTTCACTGTATACTATCTCATCGGAGATACAAGTGAAGCACAATATAATGAAATAGGACAAAAGAAGGCGACAGCGGAAATTGAACCGATGTCCTGAAATCGGAAGTATTTTGCGACACTAGTTGAGAAAAGGTATAGAATGTTTATTGAGTGAAATATTCACCTCAAGCATTGAAGATAATAGTCTCTATTTGGATACCTCTTTTGATGAAGTCTTTGAAATATACGATTTGAAATATATACATAAACTTTGTTGTTGTAGAAATTGTATGTATAGGATTTTCATTGGTTTTGAATAGCCGATTATGAGGATGATGGGATCTGGAGCCAAGGACGGATCAACGCCGGCAGATGCCCAGCCGCCCAGGGCACGTCTCTGCAGTCTTGAATCGTCATTTGTTGAAGCTGTGGCACCCAGCGGAGAAACTTGGCGTGGAAAGATGTGCAGATGACGAAATGAAAGAAAGAATACATCATCTCATTGGTAAGAAATGAGAATTCCCTGTAAGTTTAGTTCCATATTTAGATTCTGCTTGACATTGTTGAAGAAGACTACAAGATCATTGCACTTATATGGTGGTAGTACATGCCTAGTGCATGCCTTTATAATTTTCCCTGATGACCCAACCGAATAAGTTCAGAATATTTTACGTAAGAGCGTATACCGTTGTATGAGACTGCACCACAAGTGAGGCACAATATAATGAAAAAGGACAGAAGAATTCAGCGACAGCGGAAATTGACACCGAGTCCCCAAACCTGAAGTATTTTGTGACACTAAAATACAAAAGATAGAAAATGTTTATTGAGTGAAATATTCACTTGTAGCATTGAAGATAATAGTCTCTATTTGGGTATCTCTTTTGATTAAGTCTTTTAAATATAAGCCTTGAGATATATACATAAACTTTGTTGTTGTAGAGATTGTATGTATAGATTTTCTTGGTTTTTGAATAGCCGACGATGAGGATGATGGGATCCGGAGCCAAGGACGGATCAACGCCGGCAGATGACCAGCCGCCAAGGGCACGTCTCTGCAGTCTTGAATCGTCATTTGTTGAAGCTGTGGCACCCAGCGGAGACACTTGGCGTGGAAAGATGTGCAGATGACGAAATGAAAGAAAGAACACATCATCTCCTTGGTAAGAAACAAGAATTCTCTGTTATTTTAGTTCTATATTTAGATTATGTTAGACACTGGTTTTGTAATTTTATCTGATGGGCCACCCAATTAAGTGCAGAATATTTTAGGTAACAGTGTATACCATGGAAAGAGACTTCACGTTGTAGTATCTCATCGAGATACAAGTGAGGCACAATATAATGATATAGGGCAAAAGGAGGCGAAAGCGGAAATTGACTCTAAGTCCCCAAATCTAAAGTGTTTCGCGACACTAGAGGAGAAAACTTATAGAATGTTTATTGAGTGAAATGTTATCCACAAGCAGTGAAGATAAGAATCTCTATTTGGGTATCTCTTTTGATGAAGTCTTTTAAATATAAGATTTGAGATATATACATAAACTTTGTTGTTGTAGAGATTGTATGTATATGACTTTCATTGTTTTTAAATAGCTGACCTTGAGGATGATGGGATCCGGAGGCAAGGACGGATCAACGCCGGCAGATGCCCAGCCGCCCAGGGTACGTCTCTGCAGTCTTGAATCGTCATTTGTTGAAGCTGTGGCACCCAGCGGAAACACGTGGCGTGGAAAGATGTGCAGATGACGAAATGAAAGAAAGAATACATCATCTCATTGGTAAGAAATGAGAATTCTCTGTTACTTTAGTTCTTCACTGTATACTATCTCATCGGAGATACAAGTGAAGCACAATATAATGAAATAGGACAAAAGAAGGCGACAGCGGAAATTGAACCGATGTCCTGAAATCGGAAGTATTTTGCGACACTAGTTGAGAAAAGGTATAGAATGTTTATTGAGTGAAATATTCACCTCAAGCATTGAAGATAAGTCTCTATTTGGATACCTCTTTTGATGAAGTCTTTTAAATATACGATTTGAAATATATACATACACTTTGTTGTTGTAGAGATTGTATGTATAGATTTTCTTGGTTTTTGAATAGCCGACCATGAGGATGATGGGATCCGGAACTAAGGACGGATCAACGCCGGCAGATGCCCAGCCGCCCAGGGCACGTCTCTGCAGTCTTGAATCGTCATTTGTTGAAGCTGTGGCACCCAGCGGAGACACTTGGCGTGGAAAGATGTGCAGATGACGAAATGAAAGAAAGAACACATCCTCTCCTTGGTAAGAAACAAGAATTCTCTGTTACTTTAGTTTTATATTTATATTGTGTTAGACACTGTTGAACAACACTACAAAGTCATTGCACCTATGTGGTGGTAGCACCTGTCTAGTGTATGGTTTTGTAATTTTATCTGATGAGCCACCCGAATAAGTGCAGAATATTTTATGTAACAGTGTATACCGTGGAAAGAGACTTCACTTTATAGTATCTCATCGAGATACAAGTGAGGCACAATATAATGAAATAGGACAAAAGAAGGCGAAAGCGGAAATTGACTCCGAGTCCCCAAATCTAAAGTGTTTTGCGACACTAGAGGAGAAAACTTATAGAATGTTTATTGAGTGAAATGTTATCCACAAGCAGTGAAGATAAGAATCTCTATTTGGGTATCTCTTTTGATGAAGTCTTTTAAATATAAGATTTGAGATATATATATAAACTTTGTTGTTGTAGAGATTGTATGTATATGACTTTCATTGTTTTTAAATAGCTGACCTTGAGGATGATGGGATCCGGAGCCAAGGACGGATCAACGCCGGCAGATGCCCAGCCGCCCAGGGCACGTCTCTGCAGTCTTGAATCGTCATTTGTTGAAGCTGTGGCACCCAGCGGAGACACTTGGCGTGGAAAGATGTGCAGATGACGAAATGAAAGAAAGAATACATCATCTCATTGGTAAGAAATGAGAATTCTCTGTTACTTTAGTTCTTCACTGTATACTATCTCATCGGAGATACAAGTGAAGCACAATATAATGAAATAGGACAAAAGAAGGCGACAGCGGAAATTGAACCGATGTCCTGAAATCGGAAGTATTTTGCAACACTAGTTGAGAAAAGGTATAGAATGTTTATTGAGTGAAATATTCACCTCAAGCATTGAAGATAATAGTCTCTATTTGGATACCTCTTTTGATGAAGTCTTTTAAATATACGATTTGAAATATATACATAAACTTTGTTGTTGTAGAAATTGTATGTATAGGATTTTCATTGGTTTTGAATAGCCGATTATGAGGATGATGGGATCCGGAGCCAAGGACGGATCAACGCCGGCAGATGCCCAGCCGCCCAGGGCACGTCTCTGCAGTCTTGAATCGTCATTTGTTGAAGCTGTGGCACCCAGCGGAGACACTTGGCGTGGAAAGATGTGCAGATGACGAAATGAAAGAAAGAATACATCATCTCATTGGTAAGAAATGAGAATTCTCTGTAAGTTTAGTTCTATATTTAGATTCTGCGTGACATTGTTGAAGAAGACTACAAGATCATTGCACTTATATGGCGGACGTACATGCCTAGTGCATGGCTTGATAATTTTCCCTGATGACCCAACCGAATAAGTTCAGAATATTTTACCTAAGAGCGTATACCGTTGTATGAGACTGCACCACAAGTGAGGCACAATATAATGAAAAAGGACAGAAGAATTCAGCGACAGCGGAAATTGACACCGAGTCCCCAAACCTGAAGTATTTTGTGACATTAAAGTACAAAAGATAGAAAATGTTTATTGAGTGAAATATTCACTTGTAGCATTGAAGATAATAGTCTCCATTTGGGTATCTCTTTTGATTAAGTATTTTAAATATAAGATTTGAGATATATACATAAACTTTGTTGTTGTAGAGATTGTATGTATAGATTTTCTTGGTTTTTGAATAGCCGACCATGAGGATGATGGGATCCGGAGCCAAGGACGGATCAACGCCGGCAGATGACCATCCGCCAAGGGCACGTCTCTGCAGTCTTGAATCGTCATTTGTTGAAGCTGTGGCACCCAGCGGAGACACTTGGCGTGGAAAGATGTGCAGATGACGAAATGAAAGAAGGAACACATCATCTCCTTGGTAAGAAACAAGAATTCTCTGTTACTTTAGTTCTATATTTAGATTGTGTTAGACACTGTTGAACAACACTATAAAGTCATTACACCTATGTGGTGGTAGCACCTGTCTAGTGTATGGTTTTGTAATTTTATCTGATGGGCCACCCAATTAAGTGCAGAATATTTTAGGTAACAGTGTATACCGTGGAAAGAGACTTCACTTTATAGTATCTCATCGAGATACAAGTGAGGCACAATATAATGAAATAGGACAAAAGAAGGCGAAAGCGGAAATTGACTCCGAGTCCCCAAATCTAAAGTGTTTTGCGACACTAGAGGAGAAAACTTATAGAATGTTTATTGAGTGAAATGTTATCCACAAGCAGTGAAGATAATCTCTATTTGGGTATCTCTTTTGATGAAGTCTTTTAAATATAAGATTTGAGATATATACATAAACTTTGTTGTTGTAGAAATTGTATGTATATGACTTTCATTGTTTTTAAATAGCTGACCTTGAGGATGATGGGATCCGGAGGCAAGGACGGATCAACGCCGGCAGATGCCCAGCCGCCCAGGGCACGTCTCTGCAGTCTTGAATCGTCATTTGTTGAAGCTGTGGTACCCAGCGGAGACACTTGGCGTGAAAAGATGTGCAGATGACGAAATGAAAGAAAGAATACATCATCTCATTGGTAAGAAATGAGAATTCTCTGTTACTTTAGTTTTTCACTGTATACTATCTCATCGGAGATACAAGTGAAGCACAATATAATGAAATAGGACAAAAGAAGGCGACAGCGGAAATTGAACCGATGTCCTGAAATCGGAAGTATTTTGCGACACTAGTTGAGAAAAGGTATAGAATGTTTATTGAGTGAAATATTCACCTCAAGCATTGAAGATAATAGTCTCTATTTGGATACCTCTTTTGATGAAGTCTTTTAAATATACGATTTGAAATATATACATAAACTTTGTTGTTGTAGAAATTGTATGTATAGGATTTTCATTGGTTTTGAATAGCCGATTATGAGGATGATGGGATCCGGAGCCAAGGACGAATCAACGCCGGCAGATGCCCAGCCGCCCAGGGCACGTCTCTGCAGTCTTGAATCGTCATTTGTTGAAGCTGTGGCACCCAGCGGAGACACTTGGCGTGAAAAGATGTGCAGATGACGAAATGAAAGAAAGAATACATCCTCATTGGTAAGAAATGAGAATTCTCTGTAAGTTTAGTTCTATATTTAGATTCTGCTTGACATTGTTGAAGAAGACTACAAGATCATTGCAGTTACATGGCGGACGTACATGCCTAGTGCATGGCTTGATAATTTTCCCTGATGACCCAACCGAATAAGTTCAGAATATTTTACGTAAGAGCGTATACCGTTGTATGAGACTGCACCACAAGTGAGGCACAATATAATGAAAAAGGACAGAAGAATTTAGCGACAGCGGAAATTGACACCGAGTCCCCAAACCTGAAGTATTTTGTGACACTAAAGTACAAAAGATAGAAAATGTTTATTGAGTGAAATATTCACTTGTAGCATTGAAGATAATAGTCTCTATTTGGGTATCTCTTTTGATTAAGTATTTTAAATATAAGATTTGAGATATATACATAAACTTTGTTGTTGTAGAGATTGTATGTATAGATTTTCTTGGTTTTTGAATAGCCGACCATGAGGATGATGGGATCCGGAGCCAAGGACGGATCAACGCCGGCAGATGCCCAGCCGCCTAGGGCACGTCTCTGCAGTCTTGAATCGTCATTTGTTGAAGCTGTGGCACCCAGCGGAGACACTTGGCGTGGAAAGATGTGCAGATGACGAAATGAAAGAAGGAACACATCATCTCCTTGGTAAGAAACAAGAATTCTCTGTTACTTTAGTTCTATATTTAGATTGTGTTAGACACTGTTGAACAACACTATAAAGTCATTACACCTATGTGGTGGTAGCACCTGTCTAGTGTATGGTTTTGTAATTTTATCTGATGGGCCACCCAATTAAGTGCAGAATATTTTAGGTAACAATGTATAACGTGGAAAGAGACTTCACTTTATAGTATCTCATCGAGATACAAGTGAGGCACAATATAATGATATAGGGTAAAAGGAGGCGAAAACGGAAATTGACTCTGAGTCCCCAAATCTAAAGTGTTTTGCGACACTAGAGGAGAAAACTTATAGAATGTTTATTGAGTGAAATGTTATCCACAAGCAGTGAAGATAAGAATCTCTATTTGGGTATCTCTTTTGATGAAGTCTTTTAAATATAAGATTTGAGATATATACATAAACTTTGTTGTTGTAGAGATTGTATGTATATGACTTTCATTGTTTTTAAATAGCTGACCTTGAGGATGATGGGATCCGGAGGCAAGGACGGATCAACGCCGGCAGATGCCCAGCCGGCCAGGGCACGTCTCTGCAGTCTTGAATCGTCATTTGTTGAAGCTGTGGCACCCAGCGGAGACACTTGGCGTGGAAAGATGTGCAGATGACGAAATGAAAGAAAGAATACATCATCTCATTGGTAAGAAATGAGAATTCTCTGTTACCTTAGTTCTTCACTGTATACTATCTCATAGGAGATACAAGTGAAGCACAATATAATGAAATAGGACAAAAGAAGGCGACAGCGGAAATTGAACCGATGTCCTGAAATCGGAAGCATTTGCGACACTAGTTTAGAAAAGGTATAGAATGTTTATTGAGTGAAATATTCACCTCAAGCATTGAAGATAATAGTCTCTATTTGGATACCTCTTTTGATGAAGTCTTTTAAAATATACGATTTGAAATATATACATAAACTTTGTTGTTGTAGAAATTGTATGTATAGGATTTTCATTGGTTTTGAATAGCCGATTATGAGGATGATGGGATCCGGAGCCAAGGACGGATCAACGCCGGCAGATGCCCAGCCGCCGAGGGCACGTCTCTGCAGTCTTGAAACGACATTTGTTGAAGCTGTGGCACCCAGCGGAGACACTTGGCGTGGAAAGATGTGCAGATGACGAAATGAAAGAAAGAATACATCATCTCATTGGTAAGAAATGAGAATTCTCTGTAAGTTTAGTTCTATATTTAGATTCTGCTTGACATTGTTGAAGAAGACTACAAGATCATTACACTTATATGGCGGACGTACATGCCTAGTGCATGGCTTGATAATTTTCCCTGATGACCCAACCGAATAAGTTCAGAATATTTTACGTAAGAGCGTATATCGTTGTATGAGACTGCACCACAAGTGAGGCACAATATAATGAAAAAGGACAGAAGAATTCAGCGACAGCGGAAATTGACACCGAGTCCCCAAACCTGAAGTATTTTGTGACACTAAAGTACAAAAGATAGAAAATGTTTATTGAGTGAAATATTCACTTGTAGCATTGAAGATAATAGTCTCTATTTGGGTGTCTCTTTTGATTAAGTATTTTAAATATAAGATTTGAGATATATACATAAACTTTGTTGTTGTAGAGATTGTATGTATAGATTTTCTTGGTTTTTGAATAGCCGACCATGAGGATGATGGGATCCGGAGCCAAGGACGGATCAACGCCGGCAGATGCCCAGCCACCCAGGGCACGTCTCTGCAGTCTTGAATCGTCATTTGTTGAAGCTGTGGCACCCAGCGGAGACACTTGGCGTGAAAAGATGTGCAGATGACGAAATGAAAGAAGGAACACATCATCTCCTTGGTAAGAAACAAGAATTCTCTGTTACTTTAGTTCTATATTTAGATTGTGTTAGACACTGTTGAACAACACTATAAAGTCATTGCACCTATGTGGTGGTAGCACCTGTCTAGTGTATGGTTTTGTAATTTTATCTGATGGGCCACCCAATTAAGTGCAGAATATTTTAGGTAACAGTGTATACCGTGGAAAGAGACTTCACTTTATAGTATCTCATCGAGATACAAGTGAGGCACAATATAATGATATAGGGTAAAAGGAGGCGAAAGCGGAAATTGACTCTGAGTCCCCAAATCTAAAGTGTTTTGCGACACTAGAGGAGAAAACTTATAGAATGTTTATTGAGTGAAATGTTATCCACAAGCAGTGAAGATAAGAATCTCTCTTTGGGTATCTCTTTTGATGAAGTCTTTTAAATATAAGATTTGAGATATATACATAAACTTTGTTGTTGTAGAGATTGTATGTATATGACTTTCATTGTTTTTAAATAGCTGACCTTGAGGATGATGGGATCCGGAGGCAAGGACGGATCAACGCCGGCAGATGCCCAGCCGCCGAGGGCACGTCTCTGCAGTCTTGAATCGTCATTTGTTGAAGCTGTGGCACCCAGCGGAGACACTTGGCGTGGAAAGATGTGCAGATGACGAAATGAAAGAAAGAATACATCATCTCATTGGTAAGAAATGAGAATTCTCTGTTACTTTAGTTTTTCACTGTATACTATCTCATCGGAGATACAAGTGAAGCACAATATAATGAAATAGGACAAAAGAAGGCGACAGCGGAAATTGAACCGATGTCCTGAAATCGGAAGTAGTTTGCGACACTAGTTGAGAAAAGGTATAGAATGTTTATTGAGTGAAATATTCACCTCAAGCATTGAAGATAATAGTCTCTATTTGGATACCTCTTTTGATGAAGTCTTTTAAAATATACGATTTGAAATATATACATAAACTTTGTTGTTGTAGAAATTGTATGTATAGGATTTTCATTGGTTTTGAATAGCCGACCATGAGGATGATGGGATCCGGAGCCAAGGACGGATCAACGCCGGCAGATGCCCAGCCGCCGAGGGCACGTCTCTGCAGTCTTGAAACGACATTTGTTGAAGCTGTGGCACCCAGCGGAGACACTTGGCGTGGAAAGATGTGCAGATGACGAAATGAAAGAAAGAACAAATCATCTCCTTGGTAAGAAACAAGAATTCTCTGTTACTTTAGTTCTATATTTAGATTGTGTTAGACACTGTTGAACAACAAAGTCATTGCACCTATGTGGTGGTAGCACCTGCCTAGTGCATGGTTTTGTAATTTTATCTGATGAGCCACCCGCATAAGTGTAGAATATTTTAGTTACAGTGTATACCGTGGAAAGAGACTTCACTTTATACTATCTCATCGAGATACAAGTGAAGCACAATATAATGAAATAGGGAAAAAGAAGGAATCAGCGGAAATCGACTCCGAGTCCCAAAATCTAAAGTGTTTTGCGACACTAGAGGACAAAACTTATAGAATGTTTATTGAGTGAAATGTTCACCTCAAGCAGTGAAGATAAGAATCTCTATTTGGGTATCTCTTTTGATCAAGTCTTTTAAATATAAGATTTGAGATATATACATAAGCTTTGTTGTTGTAGAAATTGCATGTATATAACTTTCATTGTTTTTAAATAGCTGACCTTGAGAATGATGGGATCCGGAGCCAAGGACGAATCAACGCCGTCAGATGCCCGGCCGCCGAGGGCACGTCTCTGCAGTCTTGAATCGTCATTTGTTGAAGCTGTGGCACCCAGCGGAGACACTTGGCGTGGAAAGATGTGCAGATGACGAAATGAAAGAAAGAATACATCATCTCATTGGTAAGAAATGAGAATTCTCTGTTACTTTAGTTCTTCACTTTATACTATCTCATCGGAGATACAAGTGAGGCACAATATAATGAAATAGGGCAAAAGAAGGCAACAGCGGAAATTGAACCTGTGTCCTGAAATCGGAAGTATTTTGCGACACTAGTGGAGAAAAGGTATAGAATGTTTATTGAGTGAAATATTCACCTCAAACATTGAGGATAATAGTCTGTATTTGGATATCTCTTTTTATCAAATCTTTTAAATATACGATTTGAAATATGTACATAAACTTTGTTGTTGTAGAAATTGTATGTATAGGATTTTCTTTGTTTTTGAATAGCCGATTATGAGGATGATGGGATCCAGAGCCAAGGACGATTCAACGCCGGCAGATGCCCAGCCGCCCAGGGCACGTCTCTGCAGTCTTGAAACGACATTTGTTGAAGCTGTGGCACCCAGCGGAGTCACTTGGCGTGGAAAGATGTGCAGATGACGAAATGAAAGAAAGAATACATCATCTCATTGGTAAGAAATGAGAATTCTCTGTAAGTTTAGTTCTATATTTAGATTCTGCTTGACATTGTTGAAGAACACTACAAGAGCATTGCACTTATATAGTGGTAATACATACCTAGTGCATGGCTTTATAATTTTCCATGATGACCTACCCGAATTAGTTCAGAATATTTCAAGTATATATCAGCGGAAATCGACTCCGAGTCCCCAAATCTAAAGTGTTTTGCGACACTAGAGGACAAGACTTATAGAATGTTTATTGAGTGAAATGTTCACCTCAAGCAGTGAAGATAATAATCTCTATTTCGGTATCTCTTTTGATCAAGTCTTTTAAATATAGGATTTGAAATATATACATAAGCTTTGTTGTTGTAGAAATTGCATGTATATGACTTTCATTGTTTTTAAATAGCCGATTATGAGGATGATGGGATCCGGAGCCAAGGACGGATTAACGCCGGCAGATGCCCAGCCGCCCAGGGCACGTCTCTGCAGTCTTGAATCGTCATTTGTTGAAGCTGTGGCACCTAGCAGAAACACTTGGCGTGGAAAGATGTGCAGATGACGAAATGAAAGAAAGAATACATCATCTCATTGGTAAGAAACGAGAACTCTCTGTAAGTAGAGTTCTATATTTAGATTGTGTTAGACACTGTTGAACAACACTACAAAGTCATTGCACCTATGTGGTGGTAGCACCTGTGTAGTGCATAGTTTTGTAATTTTACCTGATGAGCCAACCGAATAAGTGCAGAATATTTTAGGTAACAGTGTATACCGTGGAAAGAGACTTCACTTTATACTATCTCATCGAGATACAAGTGAGGCACAATATAATGAAATAGGGCAAAAGGAGGCATCAGCGGAAAATGACTCCGAGTCCCGAAATCTAAAGTGTTTTGCGACACTAGAGGACAAAACTTATAGAATGTTTATTGAGTGAAATGTTATCCTCAAGCATTCAAGATAATAGTCTGTATTTGGATATTTCTTTTGATCAAGTCTTTTAAAGATAAGATTTGAGATGTATACATAAATATTGTTTTTGTAGTAATTGTATGTATAGGATTTTCTTTGTTTTTGAATAGCCGATTATGAGGATGATGGGATCCGGAGCCAAGGACGGATCAACGTCGGCAGATGCCCAGCCGCCCAGGGCACGTCTCTGCAGTTTTGAATCGTCATTTGTTGAAGCTGTGGCACCCAGCGGAGACACTTGGCGTGGAAAGACGTGCAGATGACGAAATGAAATAAAGAATACATCATCTCATTGGTAAGAAATGAGAATTCTCTGTTACTTTAGTTCTATATTTAGGTTGTGTTAGACACTGTTGAACACCTCTACAACGTCATTGCACCTATGTGGTGGTAGCACCTGCCTAGTGCATGGTTTTGTAATTTTATCTGATGAGCCACCCGCATAAGTGTAGAATATTTTAGTTACAGTGTATACCGTGGAAAGAGACTTCACTTTATACTATCTCATCGAGATACAAGTGAGGCACAATATAATGAAATAGGGTAAAAGGAGGCATCAGCGGAAATTGACTCCGAGTCCGCAAATCTAAAGTGTTTTGCGACACTAGAGGAGAAAACTTATAGAATGTTTATTGAGTGAAATGTTATCCACAAGCATTCAAGATGATATACCCTATTTGGGTATCTATTTTGATGAAGTCTTTTAAATATAAGATTTGAGATTTATATATAAGCTTTGTTTTTGTAGAAATTGTATGTATATGACTTTCATTGTTTTTAAATAGCCGATTATGAGGATGATGGGATCCGGAGCCAAGGACGCATTAACGCCGGCAAATGCCCAGCCGCCCAGGGCACGTCTCTGCAGTCTTGAATCGTCATTTGTTGAAGCTGTGGCACCTAGCGGAGACACTTGGCGTGGAAAGATGTGCAGATGACGAAATGAAAGAAAGAATACATCATGTCATTGGTAAGAAACGAGAATTCTCTGTAAGTAGAGTTCTATATTTAGATTGTGTTAGACACTGTTGAACGACACTACAAAGTCATTGCACCTATGTGGTGGTAGCACCTGTGTAGTGCATAGTTTTGTAATTTTACCTGATGAGCCAACCGAATAAGTGCAGAATATTTTAGGTAACAGTGTATACCGTGGAAAGAGACTTCACTTTAAACTATCTCATCGAGATACAAGTGAGGCACAATATAATGAAATAGGGCAAAAGGAGGCATCAGCGGAAATTGACTCCGAGTCCGCAAATCTAAAGTGTTTTGCGACACTAGAGGACAAAACTTATAGAATGTTTATTGAGTGAAATGTTATCCAGAAGCATTCAAGATAATAGTCTCTATTTGTGTATTTCTTTTGATCAAGTCTTTTAAAGATAAGATTTGAGATGTATACATAAATATTGTTTTTGTAGTAATTGTATGTATAGGATTTTCTTTGTTTTTGAATAGCCGATTATGAGGATGATGGGATCCGGAGCCAAGGACGCATTAACGCCGGCAGATGCCCAGCCGCCCAGGGCACGTCTCTGCAGTCTTGAATCGTCATTTGTTGAAGCTGTGGCACCCAGCGGAGACACTTGGCGTGGAAAAATGTGCAGATGACGAAATGAAAGAAAGAACACATCATCTCATTAGTAAGAAACAAGAATTCTTTGTTACTTTAGTTCTATATTTAGATTGTGTTAGACACTGTTGAACAACACTACAAGGTCATTGCACCTATGTGGTGGTAGCACTTGTGTAGTGCATGGTTTTGTAATTTTACCTGATGAGCCACTCCAATAAGTGCAGAATATTTTAGGTAACAGTGTATACCGTGGAAAGAGACTTCACTTTATAGTATCTCATCGAGATACAAGTGAGGCACAATATAATGAAATAGGGTAAAAGGAGGCATCAGCGGAAATTGACTCCGAGTCCGCAAATCTAAAGTGTTTTGCGACACTAGAGGCGAAAACTTTTATAATGTTTATTGAGTGAAATGTTATCCACAAGCATTCAAGATAATATACTCTATTTGGGTATCTATTTTGATGAAGTCTTTTAAATATAAGATTTGAGATTTATATATAAGCTTTGTTTTTGTAGAAATTGTATGTATATGACTTTCATTGTTTTAGATAGCCGACCATGAGGATGATGGGATCTGGAGCCAAGGACGGATCAACGCCGGCAGATGCCCAGCCGCCCAGGGCACTCCTCTGCAGTCTTGAATCGTCATTTGTTGAAGCTGTGGCACCCAGCGGAGACACTTGGCGTGGAAAGATGTGGAGATGACGAAATGAAAGAAAGAATACATCATCACATTGGTAAGAAATGAGAATTCTGTGTTACTTTAGTTCTGTATTTAGATTCTGCTTGACATTGTTGAAGAAGACTACAAGATCATTGCACTTATATAGTGGTAGTACATGCCTAGTGCTTGGCTTTATAATTTTCCCTCATGAGCCACCCGAATAAGTTCAGAATATTTTACGTAAGAGTGTATACCGTTGTATGATACTTCACTACAGGTGAGGCATAATATAATAAAATATAACAGAAGAAGGCGACAGCGGAAATTGACACCGAGTCCCCAAAACTGAAGTATTTTGTGACGCCAAAGGACAAAAGATAGAAAATATTTATTGAGTGAAATATTCACCTCAAGCATTGAAGATAAGCTCTATTTGGATATCTCTTTTGATCAAGTTTTTTAAATATAAGATTTGATATATATACATAAACTGTGTTTTTGTAGAAAGTTTATGTATATGATTTTCATTTTTTTTTAAATAGCCGACCATGAGGATGATGGGATCCGGAGCCAAGGACGGATCAACGCCGGCAGATGCCCAGCCGCCCAGGGCACGCCTCTGCAGTCTTGAATCGTCATTTGTTGAAGCTGTGGCACCCAGCGGAGACACTTGGCGTGGAAAGATGTGCAGATGATGAAATGAGAGAAAGAATACATCATCTCATTAGTAAGGAATGAGAATTCTGTGTTACTTTAATTCTATATTTAGATTCTGCTTGATATTGTTGAAAAAGACTACAAGATCCTTGCACCTATATAGTGGTAGCACCTGCCTAGTGCATGGTTTTATAATTTTATCTGATGAGCCACTCGAATAAGTGCAAAATATTTTAGGTAACAGTTTATACCGTGGAAAGAAACTTCACTTTATACTATATCATCGAGATACAAGTGAGGCACAATATAATGAAATAGGGCAAAAGAAGGCATCAGGGGAAATTGACCCCGAGTCCCCAAATCTGAAGTATTTTGCGACACTAGAGGACAAAACTTATAGAATGTTTATTGAGTGAAATGTTCACCTCAAGCATTGAAGATAATAGTCTCTATTTGGATATCTCTTTTGATCCAGTCTTTTAAATATACGATTTGATATATATACATAAACTTTATCGTTGTAGAGATTGTATGTATAGATTTTCTTGGTTTTTGAATAGCCGATTATGAGGATGATGGGATCCGGAGCCAAGGACGGATCAACGCCGGCAGATGCCCAGCCGCCCAGGGCACGTCTCTGCAGTCTTGAATCGTCATTTGTTGAAGCTGTAGCACCCAGCGGAGACACTTGGCGTGGAGAGATGTGCAGATGACGAAATGAAAGAAAGAATACATTATCTGATTGGTAAGAAATGAGAATTCTCTTTTACTTTACTTATATATCTAGAGTCTGCTTGACATTGTTGAAGAACACTACAAGAGCATTGCACTTATATAGTGGTAGTACATGCCTAGTGCGTGGCTTTATGATTTTCCCTGATGACCTCCCGGAATAAGGTCAGAATATTTTACGTAAGAGCCTTCAGAACAAGTGAGGCACAATATATTGAAATAGGACAGTAGAAGCGAGAGCGGAAATTGACACCGAGTCCCCAAATCGGAAGTATTTTGCGACACTAAAGGACAAAAGATAGAGAATGTGTATTGAGTGAAATATTCACCTCAAGCATTGAAGATAATAGTCTCTATTTGGATATCTCTTTTGATCAAGTCTTTTAAATATAAGATTTGAAATATATATATAAACTTTTTTGTTGTAAAGATTGTATCTATAGGATTTTGTTTGTTTTTGAATATCCGACCATGAGGATGATGGGAAAGTATACCGTGGTACGAGACTTCACTTTATACTTTGGAATACCACTGGACAAAAATTAGACAATATTTGTATATTTACAAAACTACTCAACTCGGGCATTGAAGATAATAGTGTGTAGTTTTATATCACTTTTGGGTAAAGTGTGTTGAACGGTAGATTGAAGCTACAACGTCACGCTTTTTTTTCAAATTTTATGTAAAGGATTTTCTTTGTATTTGAATAGAAGTCGGCGTGGCCTAGTGGTATCGCGCTCGCCTCCTGATCGGGAGCCTGGGGTTCAAGTCCCGCTCTGGTCATGCCGGTGTCCTGTCTTTCGGATGAGACAGTAAAAACCAGCGTCGTGGTATGCATGGCACGTTATAGATCTCTTACTGCTTCGGGTGGGTCCGTTGCAAAGGTAAAAATTTGTATGCCTTGTATGCCCCGCATCAGGCAGATGCCGTCACCATATACGTGAAATAATCATGATGTGACGTTAAACAAAACTCAATAAATCAATCAATTGTTTTGAATAGCCAACCATGAGAATGATGGGGTCCGGAGCCAAGGAAGGATCAACGCCGGCAGAAGACAAGCAGCCATACTTCCTCTCATTGGTAAGATATTAATTGAATGAAATGCTAACAGAATATTTACAATGAAAAATCAGTTAGATTTTATAAATTGAAAACAGATTTTATAAATTGAAAAATAAGAATTCTGTTGAGAATATACAATACAGTTATCTTTTTGATTGCATTCCTAAAGTATGTATTTACGAACTATTTACATCGTTTCTTCTTCTTCACGGTGATCTCGTATGTAAACTAAGGAATGTAAAAGGCTCCGATAACATTATTTTATCATGTAATAAAATAGTCAAACGTCTCCTAAATAGACAATATGATATGATATTGAGATCATCAAAAAGACTATAGGTCTTGTATTTGGCCCCTCTACAGCCTTATGCAGACTTTTACTTGAACGTTGCACGCTGACTAACAGGGCGGTGGGGACTATATGACGGGCCTTGTCCAAACCTCTTTCAGAGGAGACATGGTCCTGAACCTCGTCCCCTCTGACTATTAGTCGGGACTCCTACAGATCTAGGGTCTGAGATCGCTTTCAGACTGGCAGAGCACGGTTTATCATGTTGATGTCGCATATATTTTTATACCATCATGTGTTTTACAATACCTTACGTGTTTATATTTTTATGACCTCTCAATATGCGATACCTGTTGACCCTTGTTCTTTACATGGAGGATTATTTATAAATTTTTAAATGGACGTCTTTTGATTGTTCTGCTGTTACGGTGCGTGGGAAGGTGGGCCCGTAAACCGGTTAACCACACCATTTGTTTGGCTTTTGTCAAATTAAATGACCGTCCTAAGTCGGTATCGTAATTGCACTACAATCAAATATTTTTGTAATGTGTTAAATGTTCTATTATATTATTTATATTCATGTATTGTATAGCTCCATGGTGACTTCTGACACATAAGTAAGCCGGTAACTCCTCTTTTTTCTTGGAATTCCACAGCCCAACATGAGAGATAGGAAGAGATGTCCAGTCGCCCAGGCTCGTTTCTGCAGTCTTGAATCGTCATTTGTCGAAGCTGTAGCACCCAGCGGAGACAATTGGCGTGCAGAGATGTGTTGACGAAAAGAAAGAAAAAATACCTCATCTCATTGGTAAGTAATTATAGTTCTGTGTTAATTTAGTTGTATATTTAGATTCTGTTTGACATTGTTTTGCACCACTACAAGATTATTGAGCTTATATGGTGAGGGCATCTGCCTAATGGAATGCTTTATAATTTTATCTAATGACCCATCCGAATCAGTGAAGAATATTTTACGTACTGACGTATTATGTGGCCAGTGTCCTCCCTTTATACTATCTCATCCGAGATACAAGTGAGACAAAATGTAATGAATTGCCACGGAAGAATCTAACAGGTGAAATTGAACCCGCATCCTCAAATCTGAAGCAATTTTGGATACCACTGGAAAAAATTAGACAATATTTGTATATATAGAAAACTACTGAACTCAAGCATTGAAGATAATAGTTTCAATTTCAACACAGCCGTCGAAAGACGGTATTATGGTATGGCGATGTCCGTCAGTCCGCTATGGAACGCAATAACTTATAAAGAAAGACATAGACAATTACCGCATCTGACGCAATTTACAAGATTAATGAGGCAGACTAAGGAAAATTATTACAAATCTAATATCGAAAGAAATAGAAATAGTAAAGGTATCTGGCAAATGATGAAGGAGCTAAATAATAAATCAAACTTAAAATTTCAAATATGTTTAATGATTTTTTCTCTAATTTGTCGAAACATTTATTTCCTCCCGGTCGCGAGCAAACTCTCTCATTAGAAAAACTTTCGCAATTTATTGATACAAAACACACATGTTTCGGAAGAATATGTATTCAATTAAATCAAATATATACATTTTATGTATACGTTATACATTAAATACAGCGAAATCATCAGGGATATACTCATTAGGTCGAAAAAATACTAACAATAGCAGCCCCTGTATTATAGGAACCTATTACGGATCTGATAAATATGGGTATTGATCAAGGAATTTATCTGGAAGATCTAAAACATATAGGAATAACACTTTTATGTAAACTAAGAGAGAAGATTTGTCCAGGTAACTATCGTCCCGTTATAGGTCTACAGCGATAACTGTGCTCATCCGGGCTTTCAAAAAAAAAACCCCACCAAAGCAAAGATTCCATTATTAAATTTTAGGACTGTTTAACAAAGTTTATTTCTTCCAATACTTATCAATATTCATTTAAATAGCCGTGTTTTAAACATCATAAGAAGAGTCTAAGTAACAAATTAGGAAATTTGATCATGATAAATCTGTCTCCCCAGTTATGATAAAATTTAGACTCGTCGTCTTTATACACAACGGCAATATTATCGCTGTAGACCTATAGCATATTACCAACTCTGTCAAACTGTTTGAAAGACATATAGCGCACCAAAATAGACACTTTCTCGAGTACTATGATCTCTTACAGAAAGAACAATCCGGTTTTAGATCAAATCATTCATTCACTTGATAAATTAACTGAGAAATGGGTGGAGGAAATGGACAAAGGAATCCTACCTAGCACCGTCTTCGCTGTCTTGAACATCATGAACATTAATGAAGAGTCACGTAAGGTAACTTATTCTATTTTACTATTTCTCATAAAGCATAACCTTTTCTCATTGCAGATTTCAAGCTGTGAACGATGAATCAGAACTGATGATAAACCACTAATGAGGAATCCAGAATGTAGCATGCTATGATGAGAACTGAAACGTAGTCCAGCTCCGGAAAAAAAACCCTCTCCGGATACTGTTCTTGATGAGCGCAGTGAAAGATATGAATTTATGAGCGAGATACTGATAATGGCAAAGTGTTGAATTTTGTTGGATTTGTGTTCTACACCTCTTCAAGCTTATTACACCGCATGAACTTAGAGATGATCGTCTTCAGCTATTCTGTCTTGGCACCTGCTTCATGCCTGACAATGTCTTTCAGCCGGGTTCCAACGTCATCAAATGTCCTCCAATTTTCCTTGGATGTTTCGACCCTTGACCATGACACCCTCCAGTTGGTGGGTCAGCCAAACCACTACTGGTTGGTTCTCGGCGTCCAGCACATCGCATCCTGACGGTGTCATATCAAGCAAGATGTTCTTCTGCTGCCTTTGCTAATCGTCTGACCGCATATTTGCGAGTTGCGGTCTGTACTCCAACATTCTGGAACAACTTCCAAACTGACTGAGCAGGGAAACCTCTACATCCTACATGTATCTCTACAGGAAACACTATTGCCTTCCAGCCCTTGTCTTTGCAGTCTGCCATGAGGTCTGCATATTTATCACTCTTCCTCTGGTGAGCTTCATTGCAATGTTCCTCCCATGGCATTGTAAGCTCCACAAACACCAATGTTCTGGACTGCTTGGACCTTAGAACCATATGTAAACGTAATGATGTTTCTACCACGTCCGGAAATACAAGTCTCTTGTCTACATCAACTCGAAGTTCCAAGTCAGTGTCTCTGTTGAGAATTGAAGGCTTCTCCTTCCTGGTTCTCACCGGTACTTCACCCTCTCTAACGAACTGGATGTTCCTTTCTTTTCTCTCTGGAGTTCTAGTATTTCTTCTATCCTTTTGTATTATATCTGCCAGTTCCCTGAGCACGATGTAATATCTCCAACGGTTCCAACTTTGCGTCAGTGCCACATGGCATCCAGATAATACATGTGCCATCGTACCTCTCTTCCCACACAGCTTACAAGATGGGTCCTGAATAAGCCTCCGCTGGTGTAGGTTCGCTGGAGAAGGTAGCGTGTCGTACACTGATCTTATCAGAAATGATATCCGAAACTGGTCCTTTTTCCATAGCTCTGACCATGATATTCTACGCTGAGGAAAATCCCAATTTATCCAGGCCCCCTTGCTTTCAAGTTCTGTTGCTCTTGAGATCCTCCTAACATCCTGTTGAACCATACTACTCCTCTCTGTGCTGAAAGTGTGCTCTGGTGACTTAGTTCGTAGTGTGGTCGGCATGTCGATATTACAGTGTATTAAAAAGCATAAAAGGGATGAAAATGTGGTTTTACCGGACCCTGATAAACACCTGAGGAGGGAGGCAATCATGGGGAGATTGTTAACTTCCTATATAAAGGTATATACAGACTTGAGGCTCGAAAGGAGTATAGGCCACTCAGTATATTCATGGGTATCTTTCAAATCACAAAATATATGAATAGGTAAAACGCAGGTGGAGATTGAAAGAGAAGATATTTTTGCATATGAATGGGTATGCTTTTCACTATGGTTAGTATATGAATGCGTATGCTTTACACTTCGCTCAGTATATGAATGGGTAGGGTACCAGCAACTCCAGCCGCACGTCCGTACCCAAAATCATTGCAAGTTACCTCCGGCGGAGGCAGCACCATTATATGATGTAGATGGTCAATCACGCACTCGGGAAATCATTGGGCTAATGATGAAAAAATTCTTTGGTTCGCTATCATTATATTAATTATATTAATTAGTTAATAGTTAAACAAAGCAATTAATACCCCTGGTTTTGCACTTTGTCCTCTGTAATTACTACATGCTTGTATACGGATTATGCGATAATTAAGGGTTACTATGTTTGTGTAACTCCTCTTTTTTCTTACAAAAACTGACAGTATATCGGCGAATACTCTGTCAGAAATTGATTTTCGCCGATACCCTGTCAGTTTTAGTAAACCACAAGCATGGTAGCTCCATTCTAATGCATTTGACAAAATAATTACAACTAGAGGCAATACACACAGTTACGATTTTCTAAACCAAGTCGCTAATCACAGACTTCATATCAAAAACTGTAAGGTGTCATGACGTCACAAAACAAAAACTGCAGGGTATCATGACGTCATATAAAAATCTGCAGGGTATCGTGAATACCCTTGTAGTTTTCAAATCAGACAGCCAATGAGATCGCGTGTTAAAAACAAAATGCATTAGAATAAGCTGATCACTGACCACCCATTTATGTACATCAGCTGTTTCGGCTTTAATTGAGTTGTTTACATAATTGTATGTACACGGCTCTTTCCCCTTCTCGGTTTTTAAGGTATATATATATGTTCCATATTTATGAAATATGCTAGAATGTGCATCTTTCTTTTAGCCTACATGTTTCTTTTCTGCTGTTACAAGCCAAGCCATATGTACATTGTGTTCCGACTTGCCTATGTATTCCCTGAAATTTTTGCGCACTACTTATTTGGGTGCAATCATATCCTTGCGCTAAATATCTCGTTTAACATTATTAT